>LPNX010607384.1:1015971-1147861 GCA_001517045.1 Pseudotsuga menziesii
GACAATTTTCCTTAATTAGGGTTTGTATTTTTATTTTAAAATAAAAACTTTACATTGTTTTTGTTTTTACTTTGATGTATTTGATATCTAATGTTTTACTTACAGTATTACTGAAATTACTTAGTTGTTATTTACAAAACCTAAGTTATTACTATAATTTCATTATACTGTTTATATAATCTAAGTTATTTCTATTTATGTTATTTTTCTATTTTCTGTAATAGTTAATAATTATATGTATTTATAATAGTTTAAGCTCAAAGATAGTGGTTATTACCGTGTTAAAAAGAACACAGTTACACAAACTGTGTACTGGTTTTTAAGAGACCTTCTTTTATGATAGTTTATGTTTATGTTTTAAACATATGTATTTTAACTAAGGAAACTTCTAAAATAGAGGAATATTTCTTCTAAATAACTCTATAAATATTAAAAGTAAATAATCATATTCCTGCACATTTTGATTTGATTTGATCGTCAAACTTAATTTCACCTACTGTACTAGAGTACTACCTCTTCAAAGGTGTGAAAAAGTACAGTCAGGTAATTTATTCATCATTATATTTAAAACTAACCCTGATTCAATAATTTATCAATCTTGGAACAATAAAATATTTAACTAACTAACAAAATAATTAGTCATATAGATGCATCAAATCCTAAATTTATACATTTCAGTTCCTATGCTTGCATAAAGAAAATAAAAATCACATTTAGAAGTTGGTAATATAGCAGAGGAGACAACAACCTAAGGAGCTTGTTCCTCCCAACCAACTCCTGAAGACAGCCAAGCTGCAAATCTTAGGACCCCCGAGCCTGTCTACTGGTCCACCTGGTTGAAAGCATTGGGTGAGAGAATAGGTTTATAAACCCCTACAACTCCTCATAGAAATCAGCAATAATACTTCTGCCTGTAGCAGTAAGAACTCAACCCAAGAAAGCTGCACTAGTTCAGTAAGTCAGCACTTTTCCACTCAAA
The DNA here is from genome assembly GCA_001517045.1 of Pseudotsuga menziesii. NCBI lineage: Eukaryota > Viridiplantae > Streptophyta > Pinopsida > Pinales > Pinaceae > Pseudotsuga > Pseudotsuga menziesii. The sequence goes on from LPNX010607384.1 coordinate 1,016,951, forward strand.
ACCTTCTGCATATCCCCTCCATCGAATCTCTTGTGCACAAAATTGCACATAGAAATTTCATAAGTAAAAATTGAACAGCCCTAGCTGAAATCGATAGGTAGTTTTATAAGCATGCCTAGATCTTTTGAGTCAGTTTTTCACTTAATGAGCCACCTGCTCTTATTCTATTTTCATGGGGATCATAACCACAAAAATAGGGAATTTTCCTCCTGCAACAGCTAGAAGTAGTATGAAAATACTGCCAAGTGTCAATCTTCTCTTAACCCAGCCTATTCCACCAAGTGGCCAGTAGACACTCATTTAACAACCTCCTTAAGTTGTTGTATCATCTTTTATTTATTAATTAATAAAATATTCAGCAATTAAATACAATTATCCTTGACCCCACTTGGTCAATAATTACAAACTTTATAATAAAATTAAAACATAATGTCTTCCCAAACATGAAATGTTTTTGCAAATCTGGGGTATGTGACATAAACTGATATGAAAGCTTTCATAGAATATCAATGGCTCGCAAAATGAAAAGGGCACTAGCGAAAAAGGCAAAAATTTGGTCACAAAAAGTTGGAATCCCACTTTTCGCTTTCCTCCTGCCCCTAAGACCAATAATACATGATGGATCTTGTGGAAATAAATGGTTAAAGAACAATTTTGCAGGTGGAAGATGCAAGGAAAAATAAACCTATTGCAGGTCGTTTCAAGATTCTCTGAATAGTTGTTTTCATTAAGCAGGCCTGATTCCCAGATGTCAAATTTTCCTTTTTGATCCACCAAGTGCATCACAACGTGCTTTCCTGATTTGTTTTGTGGTCATGGTGAATCTACCAGATTAGAATTTGTTAGGATTTTATGTCTGCAGGTTTGATTCATGTATCAGAACTATTTTTGGCTCTGTTTCGAGGTTAGTCTCGGAGCTTATCTACTCTATAAATGTAACCTCTATGGAGGAAGAAAGGGTTTGAAATTCATATTTTGAATCCTTTATGCTTGGTTTTGGAGCTCTACAACTTTCTTGGAAGTATTAATGTAAAGTGTTTCATGAGTGTCTGAGATTCATCACAATGTTCAATGTTAAGTCTGTGTTCCCTTGTATGCTTCATTTCCATGTTTGTGTAGTTTCTGCTAATGTGTTTCTAGTGGTATGCAAGAATCTGTTCTCTGTTTAGCACTCCATGCATCAGATAACATGTTTGTTATATTTTTATGGTAAATGTATTGGAATTCATCCTTTGGTAGATGCTCCATTTCAATTATCATCCTTTACTGTTTCTTTTGCTAAAGGTGTTTCAGGAGATTCATCCACAGATAGGTGCCTCCTGTCTCATTGGGTTTCTTCTCATCCCCCCCTTCCATCTCTCAAAGATATTTTTCTGAACACTAAAACCTATTTTGCCTCAGACTATGAAGGTTATCGTTGGTCATTATTTGTTGTAAGTCCTTGAATGTTTTAGGTTTTGACTCCATTTCCTAATGGTATCTAATATATGTTTGTCTTACACTCTTTAAAATCCAAACAACCCTTCCCCTCATAAATCTAGCCTTCTAAATGCTTGTTTAAATATATATGTGTATGTGAATGACCACGTGACAAAGAGATATCCTTCTCTTTTTGTATAGACTAGAATACAATCTAAAGATTGGTTTAAAATGGTTATTCGAGTGATATCCTACCACAACCATAGGAAAATCATTGGGTAATAACAAAAGGAAAAGACAACGATATCATGGATTGGAGAAACATAGTAGTATTTCAAATATGATATTGTGGAAGACCCTTAATGGGTGTTCTCTTATGGTGGGATTTCATGCAGAATGATCAAATTTGAAAGAAGAAAAAGAAATTTGAATGTGGAAGAAGATGGATACCAAGTTGTATGATCAATTATTTCCTGCAGATTACCAACAAACCTTGTATGGCCAAGTGCATAGCTTGGGACAAACAGAAACAACAGTTTTTTAATAATAGAAACAAATGAACTAATTATAAAATCAATATAGGTTATACTAACCCAAATATCAAATAGGTGTGAGGTATGTATATGATCTTAAATTTCATATTCAATATGGGTTGCGTATGTAGTATTTTCATTAACTAGAAGTAGCATTTAAAAATATTTCGAAATTCAAAGAGAAAATCATTGGGAGATAGTAAAGTTCTCTTGGTAGAGAATAAAGTGGTATAGGAAGAGCCACACACGCAAGATGATAGGAGAATGTGATGAATGGATAAGATTCTCACACCAGTGATTTGAATTTGGGAGGGGGTTACAACCTTAAGAAAATATGAGGATATGGAAGAGGTATAGATAGCAAATTTACTCGTACTTGCTTCAAGTTTGTCATGATTTGACATCGAGCATCTGAATGCTAAGGAAATCAAACTATCTAAAGCAAGATGGATGCTAAAACACATGTTACACAAGCCACAAAGTCATTGGTTGGTGATAAAATGAGCAAACTTTAACAAGAGCAAGGTGTGAACTTGAACTTTAGAAGAGTCACTAGGGAAACATGAGGTATAAAATGGGCTTCCCAAGGAAAATAATAAAATAAGAGTTAGAAATTTTGGAGGCAAAAAAAGGAAACTACTTTTTTTCCTTGTATTTTCAAGTTATTTCCTTAAAGAGGTTTACTAAAAGTATAAAATAGGGGTACTTGTTAGATGAACAATTTAATTAGTTTTGCATATAATGAGTGCCCATACTTGATATCTATACACACCCAATGAGTACCCATATTTGATACTTCTAGTAAACCCAAATTAAATATCCAACAAATACTCATACTTATACTGCTAGTAATTTTATAAGAAGATAAAATGGAAATACAAGAAAAATTTACTTTTCTTCATTTCTTCCAACACTATATATCCATGGGATGGAAATCATAATTTTAAATTGTATTGGTTAAAATTAATCATTTTTCAATGTAAAATTTATTAGGAGATCCATTGTATACCTCAATTTTCCTTGAATGGTTGCTAAATCTAGATAAGAAAATTGTAGAACAATTGAAACAAAGGAAGACCATCTCCTAGACCAAGTGAAAAAATTGAAGGTAAGTGTTATAATGTAAAATCCATCAAATTAAGTTTGGTTGGACTAACTTAAATATTCCATGATAGGTTTCAGGAAGTGGATTGAAGCCAACTTGGTGAGCAGCTGTAATCTAGTGAATTTGGACCTTTCTTGGGGAAAAAAAGGACTTGGTTAGCCAATTTCACATAAAGTTTATCTAAGGAGGGATGAACAATTTGAAAATTAGTAGTGAGAGGTATAGGCTTGTGACAAGCTACTTGTTTCGTTGTTACCTCTACCTCGTTATTCCGCATAGTATCATTTCATTTGTCCTTTGTTCCTCTCATTGTGCAAATTTATTACAAGCCCCAATTTTTTGAGAGTGGAAGTATGATGGTTTTTCTGGTCCAATTGAGATGACCCCAACAACATGGGAAACTTAATTTTTTTCTCCTTTGTTGATGGAAATACTTCCCAATCACTAGGGTTATATTATCGATAAAACAAGGTAGAAGAATACATATCTAATTCCCAAATTCAACCAATTATTCAAAGATTAACCAATAAAAGATATGAGAAATACCTAAGGCTGGTTAGCTAGCCTCCTTGTTGCAACTTGTGTTTTCAAGAAATAATCTATTTTGTACATCCAATATGCTATAAAATTGCACACAAAAAAACAAGGATCCTTAAATTTTTTCAGAAATCAATAAATATAATTAATGCAATTCAGAATCTTAACTAAGTAAAACTAACTACCATCAGGTAATCAATTCCACCTCCATTCAAACAACTCATAGAAACATGAATCAAGACATAGTTTTGAAGGAGGGGGTGGGGGGGTAGTAGAAGAGATATCTACATATTATTAATGAAAGATGAAAAACAAGTTTGTTGTACCTGAATCTCATTGCTAAAACCTTCTTTATCAGATTCTAGATTCCTTTGGCCTTGAATACTCATGGACAAATTCTTTGTTCCAACTCCTCAATGATGTAATATTCCATAGGAACAGTTCCATTAAGTATGGTGAATATTATGATTATGAGGAAAACCATAATGGTGATATAGTATTTCCCTTTCTCTATCTCGTGTCCTTTCCCCCAATCCCATCTGTACCCTCTCCTTTATCTCATTTGAAGTCACTCCATCAACTATTTTATTCTACTATGGTGGTTAACGTATCATATTTTGTTATAGATTTATCATTTGTTGACTCATAAAATTCAGCACTAGTTATTATCTTGCAAAGTTTTGCAAGGAATTCATAATCCTATTATTATGATATGATAATTAGGTGGGACCCCCTAAAAGAAAAGAATAATATGATAATGATTTAACGCCAAAGAATTATTCTCAAAATGAGAAAATGGATTAAGAAACTGGCTGCACATATGTTCTTTTTTGGATGGGATGGTTGTGGGACTTATACCTTTGTTGTTGGGCTATTTCACCTTCTTGTCTAGACCCACGGTTCAACAACATCATAATACCAACAATAAGCCACAAGACATTAACTCGACAGAGCAAGCTCAGTCGGCAACACCTACGGGGTAGGCGCAATCGCACCCGAGATATCTAATGAACCACGTTTCTGCAGTTGGCGAGGGAATTATAGTCCCTTGGCGCACATCCAAGGTGCTCGACAAAGTAAAATGGGACGATGGAGTCTATTCTGGTGTGACTAGACACAACTGTATGCTGGCACGCATGACACAACACTGTCCTTAACCCCCACAACTGGTGCAACACAGCTGATCCCTTGTAGGGATAGACAGTTTGCGACTTGTGCTTTGACTTAGGAGTTTAACCATGAATTTATACAAAACATTCCCGCAATGATTTTAACTCTCATCCATTCACTAATTAATCAAGATAGTGCATACATTCAATTGTAACTAATCAATATATAGAAAGAAAATAATTCAACATTCACATAAACATTCAACACCACCATTCATTCAACACAGGAAATAAAGTGGAAACCCATCTGGGAAAAACCACCAAGGTGCTATTCATCTGGCATGAGAAATTATGTATAGCACCATGCAGTTTACGATATGAACACTATTCTTGAGATATGTCTTTCTGACTCAATATTCTCCTCTCATGCTCTTTGGTTTATTCTTTTATCTAATCCTACTGATCCACACACAACCTGGATCGACCCTTCTACTTACTATCTGCACACTCAGCTGCAGATTCCTTCTACTACTAGTGGTCTACACACACAGCTACAAGATCCGTGGCTCAACAGCCTCTTACTTATACTAGACTCTTCTTTGAGTCTTTCTCTTCTACTTAATCTAACTTCCTTAACATGATAAACAAAATAGATAAATGATGGACCTTAACGACTGTCCTCTCACAACAACAACGAATCTCCAACCCTTATATAGAATGGGTTCTTCCTATTTATATCTTCTATAGGACCACACAAGGTCAACTACATATTGCTCATCAGTTATAGTTTATGATCAGCCATAAAAAATGGTTACAGGCTGTCAGGGATTGACACAAGGTACTTTCGACCAGACTTACAAAATATTCCTTCATACATGCGTTATCTACATACTTATGCTGTCTTTAGAAACCACGATATTCACCTGTTTATTTCTAACCATTGCCCACCTACATGCCTACAAGCTTGCCTTTCCTCTTTCGTACGTATGCTCTATCCTTCTTCAGCATCGGTTCCTTTGCTTCCTTTGCAACTTTCTTTCCTCTTTGTCGTGCACGCTTTTTCTTCCTCGCTTGTGTGCTAGATTCTTCCTTGTCTACTTTTTTGGGCCCAACAGGCCCCCAACACTCACATGTGGCTCGTCCAGAGCAACTAAGGAAAAAGGAACTCATCTGCAAAAGTTTACTTTCCTTGGAAGATATATGCCTTTGGCGTAGGCTGAAGCTGTGCAGTGGGACCAACCTTGTCTTGGAATTCCTTCACCATCTATTGCACCTTAGAAAATTCACCTGCTACTTCCTCTGCTTGTGTGGCCAACTTCTCTACATGGTCGGAACTGATATGTTCCGATGGTCCTTCCTCTAATGACTGTGCAACTTGCTGAAATTTCTGCTACACAGGCTGAAGAAATCCTGTGAGTCAGTCTGCTTTCGATCGGTGTGTATCGACCTCAGATTCCCTAGTCCACTCTTGATATCAAAGGGTTTGGAATTCTTGCTATAGTCACCTGATCTCCATGCTCTTAGTAACCTTTTCCTGAAGCAATATTTTCTTCATTATGCCTCTGCAGTACTAATTTTCTCATCTTCATGTCGCATGCTCTCCCTTATATTTTCTATAGTTTCGTATTCTAGCAGTGATCCCCATATTGCAGCGATGACTTCAGCTGCCTTTGCATAGAGCATTTATCCTTCTCTGATCTTCCCAGCAGCCTCAGACGCTGCTCTTCTTCATTCCTTGAGCACCTCAAGAGGTGTGCTCGGTACATGTCTCTCTTGTAGCTCCTCAACTTGCTTCTTCAGTTCGATTGCGATTTGTGTGAGCCAGGAAACCTTAATGGCTGAGTCCTCATCATCTTGTCCCACCTCAGGGGGGAAATCTGAGATCACACCCTTGATGGCATCGGCTAATGCGATGCAACTTTGCTCGCGTGCCACAAGTTCTTGTTAATTCTCTGTAAGGAGGGAATTGTGCCCTTCTAGATCTCACTCTTTTTCCTTAAGGAGGTCCTTGCACATATTGTCCTTCCTTTTCTATTTTGTTTCTTGATAGGCAACAATATTTCCCATCAGCTGTATTTATGACGCGGTTTCCTGCTAAATGTCATAGACTTCACTCAATTCTAGCTTGGAGAAGTTAATCTGTAGAGTGCTATTATTATCAACTGCACTTGTCTGTGCTTTTATTTCTAGTGAGCACCCTAGAATATTTACTTTGATCAGAGACACTAACGCTGGTGTGTTTAATGGAAAATTGGGATCGATGCCATATGTCTCGACCTCCATAGTGGCTTTAACCTCATTAATGGCTTCTATCAAATTATTCAAATGGATCCCAACTTGGTCAACAATACTTACCTACTGTGTCTTGAAAGTGGCAGGGCTATCTTGTGCGACCTTAGTGACAACATTTGCAATATCATTCACATCATATTCTGTCAATGTGCTAGTGTTAGATGCTTTGTTGGCTTTCCTCTTCTTGCACTACAACCCGCGCTCCTATTACTGCGTTTGTTCTTGGGTCTGGACATTCTCTAGACTAGTAGTGTGCTTTGAATTACTATGATGAGAGCCATCATTTCCATGAGGATTATCTTTTTCTTCCTCTTCCTGCAACTAATGATCTTGACCATCGCCTCCATTGTTTCCTTGACCACTTCCTTGGCCAATTCCAGCATCACCGTCTGCACCAATATTTACATCTTGGTGAGTTTGTGGGTCTTCCTGGTTTTGGTCTTCAGGAAGCATCTCTACCAGTGGGCCGCGCCATTCCTCATGCCATTCTTTAATAATGTCGTCCATGTCCTCATCTGTGATCACGAATCCAACATGGTGTACTTTCTTTGTTGGGTCATTATTAGGTTCCAAAATAATATTATGCACATTAGCCTGGAAATTTATAAAGGCCACATACCTGTGCACTGTCATGCGTCACATTTTGTAGGTTTTCCTAACAACGTCATGCAATGCCTCAGCGTGCAGAAAAAACTTGATGTTATTGGCCGTCTGGAGGTCCTTGTTCTTTTACCTTTCCCATAAGTTTTGATACTTTGCACCAAGGCCAAGTAGTGGTACATCTACCTACTGGTAGTCTGGCAGTTTGGACTGTTGGGCCGAATTAAAGTCATTTTAATTCCATTGTAGTAATTACCCAGCCATTTAATTTGTCAATCCGAGGTTCGAAGTCTTATGAAGCACCTGCAAAGTATATGCAAGACTGAAGTGAAATTAAGCTAATCTAACTCCCCGTGAAACTAAGACTAATCTAATCTAACCTCCCTTAAACTGAAACAAGCAATCGCTAATCAAATGCTGGAAGATGAAACACATGGCTCAAAGTAAATTGCATAAAAGAAAGACAACATATGAAGAGAAACAAGACAACACATGTGTGCTCACATTAACAATAAAGAAATCTTAAATTACATCACAAGAATCAATCATAAATCATGAAAGCATCAAACCAAGATTATGAACAAAAGCTAAGAACTCCCTTCTCCATATTACAAAGTCAAGACTAACTTATACAATCTACTATTCTCTAAGATAATCTAAGACCTAAAATATTCTAAGATAATATCCCATTATAAATGAAGAGAGAGCACTCTCTTTTATACATGAACTTCTTTGAGAAGAAGATAACCATCTCATAATGAGAGATCCACTATGCACTCAACCACTCAACTAGTTTCCTATTATTACAAAATATGATCCCTTCAAATCCTCCACATATCTTTCACAAATTCTCCACATGTCTCTCAACCAAATCTCCATGATCTTCTCCTTGGAATATTCTTTGCATAACTATCTCCTTGAAATGATGGAGGAGATATACATGAAGTCTTTTCTTTGAATTAATCCTTCACAGATTCCTACACATTACAAAGCTCATCCATACTTTGAGATATTAGTGAAAAACATGTTAATTTTCTAATATTTAATCATAAATTCACTTATAATACTAAAACTAAATAAAGTGGAAATAATAAGGTGAAACCCACATATATGTATGGAAATGGTATGATAAAAGGTTAATGGGATGATGAAATGTGAGGAATAGAGGAAGATAAAGTAGATGAAAAAGGGACATTTCTGCGTGCTAACATGGACCACATAATGAATGATATCAGAATGAGTAGCCAAGATTAGTGAAACTTGTGATTATCCTCCTCTTGTTCCTATTCCGCATCACCTATCAGTTCATTGAGCAAAAACTGGGACTAGTTTAAAATCACTCCTTATCCACACAGTTCTGCAAGTTCTACTACTCCAGCAGTACATTGAGTCGACTTCATCTTGCACAACAATTTACAAGAGAGGAGCTTTGCAGTGAACCGGACTGTGATGTCCTCAATGCGGTCAATCCAAAATCCCCTCCCCATGTGCTAAAGGCTATACTTATATTGTATCCTGGCAATGTCTTTTCTATTCAAATACGGCGTCAGGTCTTTCCCTTTCTTCAAGAAATCAGTGATGGAAGAAATAATCTTGACATCAACCGGGTATGGTCGATTGAGCCATAAGCACCCTCTATGGAAACATAATATAAGTTGTTTCACGTATGTATTCACCTATAGACTGTGTCCAAAATGCATCATGAACAACAATTCCATCAGTCCCGCATTGGTGACGCCATTAGCCCACTACATCGGTACTAAGACTTACGCCTGAGTAGGTTTGACTTTGCTAGTCATGCAGTTTCTTATCTCTAAGCCAAACTGCAAGCAAGTGTCAACATCTTCAAATGTTAAGTTGGATATATTTGGTATCAGATTCCTTAGGAGGGGTACCTTGTTAGGGTTCCAGGGTGAAACTAATACTGTGGACACTTTCTTCGAAAGCATCACATCCTCTGCTTCAGCTCTCCTGGGCCAAACATAGTGTAGGAAGTCTTTCTCTTCTCTCCCAGCATCCACATCTATGCGCGGTGGTGAGTCATATCCCATGAGGTATTATCCCTCAAGGTATTCCTCTCCTAGTGCTTTCCCCAGGTCGTCCACCACAGCCTTAGCCTTTTGTTTTCTCGCTTGTGGTGGTGGTGGTCCAGACGCCTCTCATGATGCTCTCTCGACGCCCTTCCTCGACATCCTGACTGGTTGTGTAACTACAACTTACAGTATCGAAGTAGCTTACGATCGCTTAGTAGGGTTCGATACAAGGTGCATCCAAGGGGTTGGAATATTGGCAGGTGCTAGCACCTGTTCAAGATTATTCCTTTTTATTTCCATCGGGTTGAGCTCTATTTGCGGTTTTGGTTGATGTATCTCAGGTGATTCTATCTCTTCCTCAATCGAGCATCTTGAGATAATGGTTGCATCGGACAACTCACTATCACTTGGAATTTCTATAACCATCGATTCTAGGTCACTTTGTGATAGACTTCAGCTCTACAAACACTCGGCTCTGGTTCTCTTTCTCTCTCACTGTGTGTAAAAGAATGCTTGAAGGAGAAGACTTATACTTATACCCACTAACATGTCCTGTGGTGGTCACACAAATGGGAGGTTGATGTCTAATTGATCACATGGGCTTCTTGGTCGATGTGTTCCCTCATTAATTTAGCAGTTTGAATGCTTTGTTGTAGTTGTCAACACAGTTATGGCAGTTATGCCGAAGGTGGCTTGACATGACCCAAAAGCACGCCATCATTTTCCTCGTATCTTGTAAAATTTATGAGTCTTTGCTGTCATAACGGCTTCTTCCATTGCCAAATATTCACACTTTACTGCCAACGAGACTGTCATTTCCGGTTTTTGCAGTACTTTCTCTTTTTACTATGCTTTTTGTTTTTTCTCATACGCTTGGAACTTTTTACTGCACTTTGCACTGGTTCTGTCGCAGACGTGTGACAAAACAGGTTACGTCTCTTGGCCTCTCATATTTTTTTTCTTTAAAAAAAAATCTAACTAGGGATGTTATGACCATTATAGCATGGTTTCAAGCGACTGTCGTTGACAATACCTTTGACACACATTCCATCTAGTTTTTGTAGTTTTACTATGCTCGTGTTAGTGATGTGCGCGATCACGTATGGCCCTAACCAATGCATCCTCAACTTTCCTGGGTATTTGAATAATTTGTTGTCATACAGCAACACAAGTCGACTGAATTTGAATGGCTTAACTTTGATATGGTGATCATGCCATGATTTATGTCGCTGCTTCTCAAATGTCTAATGAAATCCTACGATGAAGCATTCTTCTTCCATCTGAATGAGCTGTGGTAACCTTTGTTCAATAGTATCTCTGTCAGTCATCTCCGTCAGTACAACAATCCTTAGACTCAGTACAATTTACTCCATTGGTAGCATGGATTCCTGTCCATATACTAGTCTAAATGGAGTGTGCCCTGTAAGTCATTTGCAAGTTGTGCAATATGCCCATAGCACAAGTGAGACTTTCTAATCCCAATCATCTTGGTGCACACTACATACCTTAGTTAATGCGTTCTTCAGGATCTTGTTGAAGGCTTCAACCATTCCATTCACTTGAGGATGATATGGTGTCGTCTTCTTATGCTAGATCTAAATCTCTGCAGTCAACTCATCAATCACTTTGTTAACAAAATGCATACCTTGGTCACTTAGCAAAATTTTTGGACAGCCAAACCTGGTGACTACATTTTGAAGTAAAAAATTTTCCGCAGTCGTAGTGATATAATCTTTAACAGGTGCGGCTTCATCCCATCTAGTCAAATAGTTCGTCACAGTGATAATGTAGCATGCACCAGTTCTCTTTTCTGGTGGGATGACTGGTCCAATAAAATCAACTGCCCACTTGTCGAATGCTTGAAGTGTTATCTGTGGTGCAAGTGGCATCTCATTGTAGTGTGATGGCTTCCATGTTATTTGGCATATATCACAACGCTTGCAAAAACTTTTAGTATCCATGTGTATGGTTGGCCACCATAGTCCTACCTGCAATATCTTATGCACAGTTGCTTTTCTTACGTAGTGTCCTCTAGCAACACCAGCATGTGCTTCACTCATAACCTAGGGTCATTCATAGTCAAAGACACAATGATGCAGTACTTCATATGTGCCCAATTTATACAGATGCCCAGCAATTAATGTATAGTCAACTGTTTTGACAACCAATTGTTTCTTCCGATTAGTTGACATTCCTTCAGGTGCATAGCCTGTACTAAAAAGGTGGATAATGGCATTAAAATCATGGTTCTTCCCCACTTTCTATCCTTGACATGTGGTTTGTCCCAACATTCAGTCAACCAGGTTTTACTATGACCTCAAAATAAAATTCCTGAAATAGGAGAAGCCATCTACAGATATTCCCCCCCAACACTGGCTTGCAGCGTTGAATGATTAGTGTACATATGAAAATTCCCACCCAAGAAATAGTGTCTAAAATTTTGAAGCGTGTAGACCATAGCAAGGCCTTCTCTTTCTGTCATTATGTAGTTCTTTTCTGTCATGGATAGTTTCTTGCTAGCAAAAGCAATAGGGTGGTCAAGCGCACCCTCTCCTAGTTGGGTGAAGACTATGCCGAGAACAATAGAAGACGCATCGACATGCATTTGGAACTCTTTCTTCCAATCTAGGAATACAAGTATTGGTGCAGTGGCCATTGTGTTCTTCAATTTATCCAAGCTTTCCTGGAAATTTGTTGTCCATTGAAACTTTGCATCTGTATTCAGTAGTTTCTCCACAAGTGCACTGATCGTTGCGTATCCTTTGATGAACTTTATAGAGTAGCCTGTATGTCCCAGCACTGATCTAAATTGCATGAATTATGTAGGAGGTGGTAAATCAAGAATAATCGCAATCTTTGTTGGGTCGACTAAAATACGTCGTGACATACGATGTGACCCAACAACACACCAAATGACACACATAATATACATTTTTTTAATTAAGCGTGATCTGATACTGGTGACAACGACCCAACATCATGCATAGACTCTCAATATGGTCTCTTACTAGATTAAACATAGTCCAATCATCAAAGTAGACTTCAATAAATTTATGTATAAAATCCTTAAAAGCAAAAGCTACTATTCTAGAAAAAATAGTAGGTGCATTCTTGAGTCCAAAGGGAATTACCTTATACTGATAGCATCCCCATTCCATGATGAAGGTCATTTTATGGCGATACTACTTCATGATTTTGACTTGATGATAGCCTGAAAATCCATCAGTAAATGAATACATCTCTTTCGCTACGACACTTTCAACATGCGTCGTTCAGCTTCTTTAGGTCGACACAGATCCTTACTTCACCTTTTTTATTATTATCCTGGATCACTATAGGGTTGATCCACTCTAATTCTTCAACAGGTTCAATGATTCCTGCATCAAGCATGCGATCCATTTCTTCTTTTACCCTTTCCTTGTATTTGGGGTTTATCCTATACGGTCGCTTCTTACTGGGTTTAACATCTAGTTGCAGGGGTATTTTCATCTCCCCTAGGGCCCCCAATATCCCCTTTTCTGAGAAGTTGGTAGGGAATAGGTCCTGATATTCATGCAATAAATCCATGATCTTTGCAACTATCTCGTCATCCCAATAATCTCCTATATTGGAAAACTTTGGGTTTTCTGGTGACCCAATGTTTACTTTCTTAATTTTTAAAGGATTGAGGAACTGGTCACTTGAAATGCCAATTCTGTCCACTTCTTGTGTGCCCTCTAATTACGGTATGTTTATATTAGTTGGATCATCATTTGGATCTCCAACTAAGTTGTAGAAATCCATCTATTGTTGAATGGTCACACTGCACTGGTGAGAGTTAGCCTCTTCAACAGGAATCTCAGCAAATATCTTCTTCTTTATCGTCTGAAGTGCAACATCAACTGTAGGGTGCTCATCGATGAATTCAACTGTATGTGCAAATTTATTAGCAAGCCCTTCCCAATATTGGGTTCCTTGTCGCAATTCCATGGATGCATACCAGGTTCTAGGTGTCATTTCCAATGTATGTACGAAATGATGGACCCATTCCTATCACAGATATTCTGTAAATATTGTACAACAATGGTTAAGATGTTCGACTGGGTTCGCTACTCCTGAATATTTGTGAATTACGAGGGTGACCCTTCACCAAACCTGACTTCCATCAACCTTTTGCACTGTGTCCAGTCCGTTATAGATTTCTTATGTGCACCCCACCATCTAGCGGGTGTAGCCTTTATCACGTGGTCTAGAGAAGACAACCATTGTGACTCTATTACAATTCCTTCAAACTCAGTCAAGAAGGTCACAAGTTTAGGTAAACCCTCATAGGTGGGTAGCTCTTGCAGCTCATTTTGCACCCATCGCACCTTCTAATTCTTGCACACCTCCACATAGAGACTTCATGTAGTTTATTTTGTCAATTCTCCAAGGTCCCCCCTGAGTTGGATGTGCAGGAACTAACAGTCTTCCAACTCTGGTTTCCATCCACTATGGGATTGATTTATCTTTCTTGTAATGAAGTAACATTATATATCTAGTTGAGATATTCGACTTGTCCATCATTGTATATAGGATCTACGTATCTCTATCCTTCTAATGGATCAATGGGTGACACCACTCTCATCTCATTATCCTCAAATGAGAGGATCCTTTTCTTGAAGTTTATAATGGTCTGGTTTTCTATGTCCCAATCTATTCCCAGCAAAGCAGGGTATGGGTTCGTGTCATCAACAATGTTAATGACTTCAAAGTCCGCAAATGTGTGCAACCCTTTAATGTCAATAGGGACTTGACTCAAGCATCTAATGCGTACAAAAGAGGAAACAAAAGCATACATAGAGCCAAAAGGACATCCAATGGGTAAGAAAGAAGGACATAGAGGAAGAAGGATAGAGCATACATAGGAAAGAGGAAATGAAAGCTTGTAGGTGGGTAACAGTTAGAAAGCAATAGGTGAAGATTGTGGCTGCTAAAGACGGCGTAAGCTTGCGGCTAATGCACGTAAGAAGGAATATTTTGTAAGCTAGGCCGAAAGTGCCTTGTGTCAATCCCTAACAACATATAACCATTTTTTACGGCTAATCATGACCTGTAACTGATGAGCAGTATGTATTCGACCTTGTGAGGTCCTGTAGAAAATATAAATAGGATGAACCCATTTTGTATAAGGGTTGGACATTCGTCATTGTTGTGAGAGGACAATCATTAAGGTCCATCGTTTTGTTGTTTTGTTTAGCATGTTAAGGAACTTAGAGTAAGTATAAGAGAGAGACTCAAAGAAGAGTCTAATAGAAGTAGGAGGCTGTTGAGCTGTGGATCTTGCATCTATGTGTGCAAACCACTAGTAGTAGAAGGAATCTGCAGCTGAGTGCGCAGATAGTAAGTAGAAGAGTTGATCCAGGCTGTGTGTGGATTAGTAGAAATAGATAGAATAATAAACCAGAGAGCATGAGAGAAAAATATTGAGTTAGAAAGGCATATCTCAAGAATAGTCTGCAAATCATAGACTGCAAGGTGCTATACACAATTTCTCATGCTAGATGAAGAGCACCTTGGTGGTTTTTCCCAAATGGGTTTCCACGTTATTTCCTGTGTTGAATGTTTATGTGAATGTTGAAGCATTTGGTTACTGTATATTGATTAGTTGTAGTTGAATGTATGCACTATCTTGATTAATCAGTGAATGAATGAGAGTTAAAAGCATTGCGGGAATGTTTTGTATAAGTTCAAGGTTAAACTCCTAAATCAAAGCACAAGTTGCAAACCACCCGTCGGTATAGGGGATCAACTTCATTGCACCAGTTTTGGGGGTTAAGGACAGTGTTGTGTTGTGCATGCTGGCATACAATTGTGTCTAGTTGCACCACATTAGACTCCATCATCGCAGTTTCCTTTGTCAAGAAAATTGGTTGTGCATCAAGGGACTATAATTCCCTATTCAACTGCGGAAACGTGGTTATGGAAGTTACCCATTAGATATCTCAGGTGTTTCCAACTGAGATTGCTCTTTTGGGCTGATGTCTTGTGGCTTATTGTTGGTATTGCGGCATTGTTGAATCGCAGGTCTAGACAAGAAGGTGAGAGAGGCCAACATTTGTTTAATCAAACTTGTTATCACTTCATTTGGTGCTCAAGGTAGGATTTGCAAAATAAATTTATTGAATCCTTAATGGTTTTAATTCATATTATATATGGGAATCACATCATATTTTGAGGACTTACAATAATATTGATTCTAAGTTCTGGTCATAATCAAAACATATAATTACATGCATAAGTTTTGAACACAACAACATAAGATATATGGGCTCCAAACTATACATAAAACACACTTTATTTCATTAAGTGGTTACATTGAAAAGTTATTACACGTTAAGTTTTAATAAAACTATATGGTATATGTTTTCCATGCTATAAGTCAAAAGGTTTGTTTACATAAATAAATTTGACTTTATAGTTTGCAAGGTTGTAAGGAATATCACATGCAATACACAAGGTATAATTTTTATGTGTTAATATTTGGAACCCAAAACAATAGATAAGAAATGATTTTTCTATTTAATTAACTAACACTCCCCAAATATGATTACACATTGTTTTTTGTAATTTGAAAGTGGATTGACATGGAATGTCTACTCAATCTTTATGGCATGCAATAATTGGTTATGATTTTTTGCAATTTTGAAAAGTTAATCCTAGGTGGTTAGGGTTGTTGAGTTGAATGACATAGATCTTCCAGTACACTGTAGAGGAGATCGATACCAGAAGATCTGGTTTAGTAAGGATAAGAAGGATAGACAATGAGATAACAATGTGTTGACAGCCCGGGCTTGTAGGTTTCTAGAAGATCTACAAGGTAGTCAACACAAGGAAATAGTCCAACCAGAAAGGCTTCAAATCAATCCCACACAAAGAAGATTCTATCCCCAAGTTGTTTGGGATGACTAAATCCTATGGATACAAGGCCTCCACTGGCACAAAGTTTTTCTTATCAATAAAATCTAATATTAGGGCAAGTAAGAAAGATTTAAAGTGACTGGAATATAGACTAACTGTTCAATAAAACTTAAGCAATGTGTGTAACAGATTTGGAAAGGGAAATTGTAAGATATAATAGATAACTAGAAACTGATTACTTAACATACATAAATGTAAATTAAGTTCAATTTCCTTAACCAACTCCAAATAAACCTAAAAAATTAAAATTGCAAATCTTTATCCAAAATGTTATATATGTACAACATGTCCTATTAGGTAATACTAATTGAAAAATAAGCATCAGGGATTAATAACTAGTCATTAGTTGCAAAACAAAGCATGTGAATTAAATGAAGACATTCATTGAACACACATTTAATGAGCTAAGATTGTAAGTAAAAACCAATACATAAACTAACACATTAGTAGATAAGAAACCAATAATCAGTATGCCAGATAGATGGAAGAAAGACTAAAATTCATGAAAGACATTTGATGAATAACCATAGAACATAGCATAAATATGTTAGTTTTTTCAACATATAAGCTAGCATTATGATCTTAGGATCTTTTAACTGAGAGAATAACAATAACAACAATAAAACGTAAGCACAACACAAGATACAAGAGACACAAAGAATTTTCCTCGGGGAAACCATAAAGGAGAAAACCCCACAACTTCCTCAGAGATAGAATCAGCACCAAATGTAAAACTGGAAAACAGTAAGATGATCTCCCGACAGTAGCAGTATCTCTCTCTCACACTAAGAAAGCTTCTCCTCTCTCACTTATGTGCCCCAATTAGTGAGTGTGTGTGTATGAGTATGATAATTAGAGAGTCTCTCACTCTCTATTTATATTCTTCTGTTCACTTGGAACCCACTCAACATGTCGGCCTCACTTAACAATTACTTACTAGAGCCGACATCTCTAGGAGTGTCTAATAACCCTAGTGCCCCACCACTTGTGGGCACTTTGCATACTCCGACCAACAAGGAGGTTTATCCTTAACACAATGGTGGGGACTATTACCTCGACTTACAATGACTCACCTAGGGTCGACTTCACTAGGATAGTCTAATAACCCTATGACCCCACAACTGTGGGGAATTTTAACCCTTGACCAATAGGAGGGTTACCCACAATGACTTGACATGAATTTCTCATTATAGAAAATTCTCAGAATAAACATCAGGGTATGACAAGACTCAAGTACATTACAATACATCCTGGAATAAACATCGGGTTACAATACATATGAAATACAGATGAATACATTCTGAAGTTACAATTACATCAACACTCCCTCTTAACTAGGAAGGTATTCTCTTGACATAATTTATCAGCACAAGTATTCTTCTCTATATCATCTGGATCATCATTGAGTTTTCATCATCTTCGTCTTCAATTCATCTTCATCTTCAAGTCATCTTCATTTATATTTGGATCATCACTCGATCTGGATCATCATCATTGAATCTAGATCATCACTCGATCTAGATCATCATCACTGGATCTGGATCATCACTGGGCATCATCACTAGATATGGACCATTACTCGATCTGGATCATCACTGCTGGATCATCATCACTGGATCTCGATCATCACTGGATCTGGATCATCATTGGCTATCATCACTGGATCTGGATCATCACTGTTGGATCATCATCACTTGATCTCGATCATCACTGGATCTAGATCATCATTGGTGCTATCTCATGATTCTTCTCATCATAGGAAGTTCTATAGAGCCAGCCCTTTTTCATGCTGGTTGTAGGCCTAGCCTCCATGTAGGTCTTCTTAAGAACTTATATCTGATCAACACATGATCGAATAAAGGCTCATCATTTCTATCTGATCAACACATGATCGAAGATAGATACTGCACTTACATCTGACCAACACAAGATCGAAGAAAGGCATGCCCAATACTTACATCTGACCTACTCGTCAGAAAGGCATGCCCACCACTCACATCTGATCATGTAGGAACCAATCCTATAATCATATCATAAAGGCCCAGCACTTACATCTGATCAACACATGATCAAATAAAGGCTCAACATTTCTATCTTATCAACACATGATTGAAGATAGATACTGCACTTACATTTGATCAACACATGATCAAAGAAAGGAACTACACTTACATATGATCAACACATGATTGAAGAAATGAACAACACTTATATCTAATCAACACATGCTCAAAGAAGGGCTCAACACTTATATCTGATCAACACATGATCGAAGAAAGGCTTTTCACTTACATTCATCTAGGCTGGAACACATCCTACCACAATGATGAAAGGGCTCTGCACTTACATCCACCCAGGTGGGAACACATCCTACTCACAATGATGGAAGGGCTTGCACTCATATATGATCTTGTAGGAACCAATCCTATAGTCATATTAGAATGTCCCCCAGTCCTCATCGATTGAGCTACCTGGTAACTGACTAGGTGCCTCCATTCTCCTAGAGAATGGAAGTTGCCCTTACATCCGACTTGCTCGTCGGAATGGCCAACACCCACATTTTACATGGAAATAACTTAATCCTTTATCCATTATAGGATGGTTCAGCCCTTACATCTGATCAAGTGGGAACACATCCCTCTATCACATCAGAATGGCTACTCAATCCTAGACTGAGTGTTCCTGGTACCTCACCAGGTAGCTCCATTCAAAGAATGGAAATTTCCCTTTCATCTGTCCTACTCGACAAAATGGCCAGCACTCATATCTGACATGGAAGGAAGTAATCCTCTCACCATGATAGAATGGCTCAGCCCTTATATCTGACCTACTCATCAGAATGGCTATGGATCTCAGCACTCATATCTGACATGGAAGGAACCAATCCTCTCACCATGACAGAATGGCTCAGCCCTTGACCATGGAAGGAACTAATCTTCTCACCATGATAGAAAGGCTATGGGACTCATCACTTTCCCTTGGAGGAAATCTCGATCTGGAGAACACCAAGCTTCTCCCTGAAGTACTCAAACTTCACCCTAGCTAATGGATTTGTCAAGACATCATCTATCTGTTCCTCCGTCACAACATACTGGAGCTTCACTGCTCCCCTCTACACCATATCCCTAATATAGTGGTACTTGATCTCGATATGCTTCGACTTGTCATGGAACACTGGATTCTCTGACAACTTTACGCAACTCTGGTTGTCACAATGTATACAAGTAGCATCCAACTGGAGATCAAATAAATCAGATAGTAGCTTCCATAACCATACTACCTCACAACTAGCTGAACAAGCTGCAACATACTCTACTTCAGCTGTACTCAGTACCACACAGGATTACTTCCTTCTAAACCAAGAGATCACACCTAATCCCATACTGAAGCAACACCCTGAGGTGCTCTTCCTATCGATAGCACTGCTTGCCCAATCTGAATCAACATAACCTTCTAGGTTAATCTTCTGATTCGCATTGTACTTGAGCCCATAATCAACCGTACCCCTTAGGTACTATTGGGGCTCAGACCTTGAAGGTCCTTAATTTTGGAAACTCCACGGTTTTGGTGCGAAGCTTGTAAGCGGAGTGTCTTAGGGGTTTCGGGGTTGGGTCGAAGCCCCTCTTTTTGTACATAACACATGGTTTAAGCCCATGGTATTGTAATAGTGCACTTGTATAAATAGGCACTTATGTAAAGGAGAAAAGGGGATTTTTTGAAGGCTATTGTGTTATGATGATGATGTGGTGCAAAGAAGCTAAGGTCTATTTTTGGGTTTAAGGTTAAGTCCTAGCTGAGTGCGTGGATGACCTCTGCAGCTGAGTGCACAGAGGGTTTTGGAAGAAAGGTTCTATAGCTAAGTGCGCAGTTTTGGGTTGTTGAGAAGATCTACAGCTAAGTGCGAAGATCAAAACTGTGTTGTTTGTAAATTGTTGAATATAAACACAGTTTTGTGGACATAGACCCTACCTTGGGGGTGAACCACATATATCTTGTGTTGTGGTGGTTCTTTTGATTTTGTTTCTGTTATTTTTTTATGCATTTGATAAGTGGATGAATGATAAAGTAAGATAAATTGCTAAGTATTAACTTTCCTGTGAATTCCCAGTTAAGGGTTAAGCAAGAAACTTTCTTTTTATCTAAACTGCGAATCTATTTAAGTGAATGTTGAAGCTCTGTATTGCATGATTATTCTTTGTTAAGGCTAAAGGTACAATAATATCCCTCTTTTTCCTACAGAAACCTGATTCTGCAGCACCCCATAGTTGTTTCGAGTGAGACTGCAACCTGTTTGCAGGTTGTTTCCGAAAGGGCCAACACTGTGGGTCTATTTGTTGGTGCGAAGATAAAAGTATAAGAACCTGGGTTTGCCCTAAGCCCAACAGGTACCTCAGAACATGCTTTGTAGTAATCAAGTGAACATGTCTTGGATCTGTCAGGAACTGGCTCAAGGTGTTCACAACAAAGCAAATATCTGGTCTCGTGTTCGTCAGGTACATCAAAGACCCAATCATCTGACGATACATCATAGCATCAACCGAATCTAATGAAGCATCGTTCAAGAGCTTCAGGTTCGATGCCATAGGTGTGGACACAACATTGTAGTCCATCATCCCAAACCTCTTTAGGATCTCTACTACATACTTCCCTTATCCAAGGAAGATTCCATCTGTACTCTGCCACACCTCCATACCTAGAAAGTAGTGCATCGACACATAATAGGAGCATCACTGGTCTTCCACATTCAACCTTGAAGCAAAGGTTGGAATCTACTTTAATATCAGTAAAGCCTAGAGTCATTAGTAATCTATCCATCTTGTTGTACCATGTTGAACCTTAGATCTTTTGCAATAGCTCCCTCTGAAGCGGAGCATCATACTCCCTTTGTCTTTCGTACTCTATGCACTGAAACATTCTGTACCGAAGTGACAAGTAGCTTCCTATGCTACTAATATTCTATGTGACCATCTAGTGTATAGACTTGCATATTCAACCTTGTAGAAAAGGTTAAGATCTTCATCAAGCTCATCATATATGTGTTTAAACTCTTACTGGCTGCAAATGTCTGTTCATAGTCTAGGCCTTCTTTTCGTGGGAATCCTCGTGCTACGAATCTTTCTTTGTATCCCATGATGTTTCCGTCAACTGCATGATGGAACTATGAACTTCTCTTCAGGTCTCAATACTGCATCATAGACATCATTCTTCTTGAACTGGTCTTCCCTTTCTTCTTGGTGGCTAGAAGGTTCTACATCAATGATGTCACTGCACTCATCATATTATTCTTTGTCTTTGAACTGTCGTCACTTGTTCTTCGGAACAAGCCTTCATTCTTCTTTGCTTGTAGGTGATTATGTATGCGATCTTTCCTACAAGTCAAATGCATTTGTATGGTTAGAAACATTTCATAAGGAATATTCATACTAGCAAATTCTTATGCATAAATATATGATCATGCAACTACTTTATCCAATACAACATTCATCCATATATCACGAAAACGTTTCTAGATGCCTTCCATCTCTACCAGGACAACATTGAGATTGTGCACTAATCCAATATGTCAGCAAAGAGGTTTCATTCTAGATAAGTAGCAATGGAGAGTTGTATAGCACCATGAGCTACTTACCCATCACATGCATATTAGTAGTATACCGTCATTAATGCAAACATTCTATCATGCATAATACATTAATTGAATATAAACAAATTCATAACAAAACAATGAAATGACAATTGAATACTTATCTTTATTTGTTTCATGGGTAGACTCCTTCTTGAGCCTTCAGCTTCATCATATTCTTCATTCATAATAGCATCATTTCTTATCCAAATCCTAAGGTGGATAAGAGGTTCTTCAAGAGTTGAGTTCTTCATATTCCTCATCGCTTGAGGTATCTTCTTTGGAAGGTGAGAGCTTGATCTTCAGTTGCTTCCATCTTCTCTTATCTTCTTATGAGTCGAGCTTCCTCTTCTTTCTAGAGTCCACCGAAAGTAATCACTTACTTCTGGCACACATTCCTCGAATGAATGAATTCCATGATCCTGGGAGGCCATTCAAGGTGGCCATCACCACTTCTGCATTCTTCACTTCTTATTTTACCACTTCAAGTTTTTCTTTGATTTGAGAGACCCTTATGATTGCATGGTCTCTGCATTCTCGATCTTCACATTCTTCAACTGGTTTCTTAAGGTCATCTTCTAATGTATGTTCTTCCCTTCAAATAGCTTGGTCAAGGAATCAAACATCTTCGGTGTCTTTAAGGAAGACACTTGTGGTATAAGTTGATCCGTGATTGAATCAACAATGATCTTCTTGGCCTTGACCAAGTTCTTCTTGTGTAAGGCTTCTAGCCTCATCTCCCTCTGGAACTAGAACCTCTCTACTCATGTAGGTGTCCAATTCATTTTCTTCAAAGAGATCATATACTTTCATACTTGGAAGTTGTCAACTTCACTAAGCTCATCATCAAGCTGATGTGATAGATCACTTTGAAATGAGAACCTCAAATGAAAATAGCAAAGGATTATATCTTACCGATTTGAGATGTTCGTCCTGGTTCCGGAGCTGGATGGTCTAGGGTTTGTCAGAGAATACCTAATTTTCAAAACTTGGAATATTTCAGATCTGATTGGATAGAAATATATATCTCTTCAAATGGAGCTGTCCAATGTACTACTTTTCTGAAAACAATGGAGGGAAGCTCCCGGAACAGGAAGCCCTAGTTTTACAATTTCTTCTGTATAAATTCCTGTCACTGTTTCTGTGATATCTCCAAATGTACTCATATTATATGTCTGCAATTTCTTAGTGAGGTAACCTAAAATTTCCCTAATCCAACACCACAGGTTTTATCAGAATTTGTTTCACCAATTGGGCTTTATGATCCGTTTCCCAAGGTTACCTGTTACAGGAATGTTCAGAACAACAAAGTTGTATAGAATGCCACATGTCACTAGTTCATCTTCTGAGTCTAAAATTAGGACCACATAAATTAAATTCCATGTCATTTCTAGAACAGCTTCCAAAATTCCATTTGGACTTGTGTATCCCAAGATATAGAAATTCTCCCCAGGTGTCCTATTTAGGGATGAATTTTGGAAGAGGTTGGAACCCTAATTTGGAGGGATCATATCTCCCAGAATATAGGTAATATGAGATATATGTTTGGAAAAAGTGTAAAACATGATGTTATATTCATCCCCTACAATTTTCAGCTCTTGAGACTTCTCCAATATCGGAATATAGCGAATGTACCAAAACGTAGCAGTTTTAGTATTTAGGGTTTTTTCTAGCTTGGGGTCAAACTAGGGTTTGACTTTTCCGGAGTTTCACCCAACCAAATTTCTTGATCCAAGTCTCTAAAATTATATTTTTATGAGGAGAAAAATCTTATTTTGGGTTTGCTCAAAACTTCCTCTTCTGTAGAAAGCCCTAATTTCCGCATTGAAAACTGAAAATGCTTGGAATCGAATTCTGCTTCAACAGAAAGATGCACCCTTCAATGGAGAGTCATCCTAGCATACTTTTTCTGATGGATTGTGGAGAGAGACCCAAAAATTAAGAAGCAATAGCTTCTGCAGCTGGACAATGTCTTCTTCTTAGGTTAGCTCTGATACCATGTTAGTTTTTTAAACATATAAGCTAGCATTATGATCTCAGGATCTTTTAACTGAGAGAATAACAAGCACAACAATAAAACATAAGCACAACACAAGAGACAAGAGACACAAAGAATTTTCCTCATGGAAACCATAAAGGAGAAAACCCTGCAACTTCCTCGGATATAGAATCAACACCAAATGTAAAACTGAAAAATAGTAAGATGATCTCCCGACAGCAGCAGTCTCTCTCTCTCACACTGAGAGAGATTCTACTCTCTCACTTATGTGCCCCAATGAGTGAGTGTGTGTGTATGAGTATGATAAATAGAGAGGCTCTCACTCTCTATTTATATTCTTCCATTCACTTGGAACCCACTCCAACATGTCGTCCTCACTTAAAAATTACTTACTAGAGCTGACATCTCTAGGAGTGTCTAATAACCCTAGGGATGCACCACTTGTGGGGACTTTGCCTCCTCTGACCAACAAGGAGTTTTATCCTTAACATAATGGTGGGGATTATTAGCCCGACTTACAATGAATCACCTAGGTTTGACTTCACTAGGATAATCTAATAACCCTACGGCTCCACAACTGTGGAGACTTTTAACCCTTGACCAATAGGAGGGTTACCCACAATGACTTGACATGAGTTTCTCATTATAGAAACTTCCTGGGATAAACATCGGGGTATGACATGACTCAAATACATTACAATACATCCCGGAATAAACATCGGGTTACAATACATAAGAAATACAGATGAATACATTCTGAAGTTACAATTACATCAACAAAATAACAATGTAATTTTATTCACTTTCAAAACATTAAAAAGTACAAAATTACAAGCTTTCCTAGTATGTGCTTGGTAGTCTCCTCTTCTGTAGAGTTCTCCTAGGCTTAGTCTCACTAGTTCCCCCTTTTACTTAGGAAATTCCCTCCCTTTAAATAATATTACAAAATTTGCAAAAAAGGGAATTTCCCATGATGTGGGATTACAAGATATTTTGGTTTCATGGTTTCCCAACAGAGGAACACCACTTGGCATAAAAATCCATTAAATCTTGGATGTCTATAAATTGAGCATTTTCCAAATGCAATTAAGCTTTACATATTAAGGATGAGATATCATTTTTCTTGATCTTCGCCCATTCTTTGAGGAAGATATCAATCCTTATTAACGAAGTAAGATGTGTCTCAATCCAGTGCTTGATCACCTCCATAGTAAGTTGAGTCATCTCCATGATATGCTCCTTCTCTTTGGTAGAATCTCTCTCAATCTACTCCAATTTCAATTCTGGAGGCATAGCCTCATCAATAGGATCTAAGAATGGAAGATCCGGATACCGGAGAATGTTTCTGAGGAAAACCACCTCCTTTTGTAGGTAGCTTGTCCATATTTGATGATGGATTCAACGTGATCAGAAATTCCTTCCCATGTTTTAATGATCACCTCAGTTTTCTTAAGCTTAAGCTTATCTAGTATTGACAGATCTTTTGTTCTTTCTTTGATGTATTTCTACCAGTCAATAATGGAATCATAAGCTTTAATGGCTTCCTGTCTTCTTTTGTGATTCTCATTAAGGACATCCGACTGATTCTCAAATGAGTTATAAATCTCTTGCATCTGATTGAATCCTTTATATAAATTAATGATGCCTTGATAAAATTGATCATGTACTCTGCATGCTAATTGTTTAAAATCCTCTTCTGTAATCAAGCTGCAGGTCCTTGAGCTGTTGTTCAAACATTGAAATTTTGTTTTCCTACTGGACATGAGCTAAGAGATCGGCCTTCTTAAGATGCTGCTTCGGATAATCATTCTTCTTTTGGATTTGATTTAACTTCTCTTCACATTCTTTTTTGAGAAGTTGCATTTACTACCTGTGGTGTTCCTCATCTTGTGCTAGCTCTTGTTTGGCCATTTGTAGCTCTTGTTCCTTATCCTGAAATTATTTATTCATTTAGGATACTGAATAAAAATTTTCCCCAGCAAATGATCCCATGGTAGCTGCTGTATTCAAGGCTTCTTGTTTGGTGTCAGAGGAATCCCTTTTCCAAATAATTTGGTTAAGGGTTGACACCTACTTGACTGTGCATTTTCTTTTCCTCTTGGCTCTTTTCTTAACTACAACTTTCTCTTTCCTACTCCAAAAATACTTTCCAAGAGAAACCACTTCATCCTCACCAAAATCTGCCATATAATATATAGTTGAGATGGTTCCTTCTTGAATAGTGACCAGAGGCTCAGGTTGGGATTGAGAAATAGGGAATTCCATACTAATGGGTGGAATAATAAGAGGGGTTGTAGAAGAAATAGCTGCAAGGGATGAAGGAATAAAGTGGGGATAGGTGTAGAAATTTTAGGGGAAGCGACTGCAGAGATGGAAGGGTTGTCTAGTTGGGGAAAATCAGAATGCGGCGATGTTGGGGTAGTCTGAGGTGGTGAGGAGGTCAAAAGAATAAGTGAAGTAATGGGGGTGGTAGAGATAGGTACATAAATTAGTACTGAAGGAGTGTAGGTGGAAGCCAAAAGAATTCGAGATAAATTGATCTCGAAAAATGAATGTTGTTGAAATGATGAATCAATAAAACTCCCATATGACTAGATGATGGGAATGGAATATGTCATGGAAGTATAAACATTAATAGGGTAGTTGGAAGGAATATGTTTCTCCTCCAAGTCACTGTGTATTTCATGAATCTCAATATTAGCCTGAGGGAGAGGTTCTACTTGCCAAATTGGAGGAGCCTGCATGAGTACTTGTTCCTGTGGAGAAGGCTGTACTGGTGGTGCTGGATGTTATTCCCTGGGAACTTGTTATACCTATATCTATTTAGGAACCAATTGAGTACTCCGCTTCTTAGGCTAAGGTTCAACCACTTCTGTTTGTGCTTGTAACTACGAGCTAATATTTGCAAGACTCTTCTTGAACTCTTCCCATTTATGTAGGGTTTTTATCATCAGAGAAGGTTGGGTTCTTGTAGGACTTTCAAGAATAGCCTTACCCTTGTCTTTTGATTTAGTAGAAAGAGTAGAAGAAGAGGTAGTTGCTTGCTCTTTGGCCTCCTTTTGCAGATTCTGCCTCTAAAGGTTAACCCAGTGGGAAAAAAACCCCCTCAATATGAACACTGAAAGTAGTCTGATCACCCTAATGGACTCACCCCCAATGGTGAACGTAGGTAAGTGAACTTCTTTTCTGAAAATCTCTTGGTGAGGATGTCTGAAATCTGCTCATCAGTCGGGCAGTATTGCAGAATGATGGTCTTGTCATGCACTAGCTCTCTGATACAGTGCATGTGGATCTCTACATGCTTTGTACTCTTCCTGGTAACTAGATATGTGGATATATTAATAGCACTTTGATTGTCACAAAATAGGATAGTGGACAAAGTACTACCAAGATCAAAATATGAAAGAATGACTTGCAACCAAACTGCTTGGATGCAAGCATTCACCGCTCCTCGATACTCGACCTCTGCTGAAGATAATGCTATGGCAGCCTGCTTTTTGCTAGAACAGCAAATGGGGACAACACCAAACATGAATACATATCCGGAATTAGAATTCTGATCAATAGAATCACCCACCCAATTCGAATCTGTGTATCCAACCAGCTCTAGCTCGAAGTCTGTAGCATAGTGAATGTCGTAGGTCCTGGTTCCCTGAATATACTGGAGGATCCTCTTGGTTGACTTCCAATGAATAACATGAGGCTGCTTCATTTATATTGATACATCATCCATGGCATAACACATATCAGGCTGAGAATGTGTCAAGTACAACAAGCTACCAATCAGTTGTCGATAGATAGTGCAGTCCATGGGAGGTGTGCTTTTTCCTTCTTCAAGGTTGATCCCTGAAAGGAAAGGGAATGGTGTAGGCCTACATTCATCCATGTTAAACTTGACTAATAGGTCTGATATGTATTTGTATTTAGTGACCATTATCCCATCAGAATTTTGCTCAATTTTGAGCCCCAAAATTGTTTTAGGAGCTCCAAATCGCTCATTTCAAAGGCATTGTGGAGAGCAATTTTGATGGTTGAAATGGAAGAAAATGTGCTACTTGTGATCAGTAAGTCATCAACATATAAAAAAATAATAATAAAATGACCATCAGACTGATGTATATACACATTTGGATCTGATCTACACCTTTGGAAGTTTTGCGAGAGAAGGAAGGCATCCATCTTGGAATACCACTCTCTCGGGGCCTATTTTAACCCGTATAGTGACTTCTTTAGCTTGCAAACCAAAGATGGATCAGTGATGTAGCCCTTAGGCTGCCTCATGTATATCTCCTCATGAATATCTCCATGTAGAAATTCTGAATTAACATCCATATGATGCACTTTCCAATGCTTGGATGTCGGAATTGCCAAAACTAGGCAGATGGAGTCCATTTTTGCAACCGGTGCAAAGGTATCATGGTAATCCACACTTTGGACCTGAGAGAAACATTTTTCCACCAGCCTTGCCTTATATTTGCAGGTTCTTCCATAAGCAGCAACCTTGGTTTGAAACACCCACTTGCATTGAACCAATTTCCTTCCCAGAGGAAGAGAAACTAGCTCCCAAGTAGTGTTTTCCTAAAGAGAATTCATCTCTTCATCCATGGCAAATTGCCATCTCGGATCCTTCTGAGCATGGTAGTAGGATTTTGGGTCTGAAATAATCATCAAATAACAAGTTTCACACAGCAAATTATCATGAGAAGAGAGCGCAATACCTTCTCTTTGGAAATCAGACAGGGTTCTCCATCGATCATCCGGATTTCCAATGTTATTTCCTACGGAGGAGAGTGTCTGTCGGGCCCATGTGGGGATATTATTTTGTACTTTAGGTTCTGATTCAGCATCTTATGTTTGCTGTACACTGATATCATAAATCAGAGGATCCAAATCAGGGTCATCACCCCCAATTTCGTCATCCAAATATTTAGTAGAATAGGAAGGAAATTCAGCAGTTTTCTCCTTCACTAGTTCCACCCCTTGAAGAGGCTTATCGAACTTGACACTTCTCTCGATGATGATCTATTTCATTTTGATATCCAGTAGCTTGAAACCTTCTGATTCATCAGGATACCCAATAAACAGACATTCTATTCTTTACAGTTGCAAATCCCTCCTTTTATCAAGTGGAATTCGGGCCCATGCAGTGGACCCAAACACTCGCAAGTTTGACACATCTGGCTTTTGTTCGAAGTATGCTTCGAAAGGGGTCTTTCCTTTCATGGATGAGTGTGGCACTTTGTTCTGAATGTATGTTGCATCATGCATGGCTTCAACCCACAAAACATTTTGATATCCAGTAGCTTGAAACCTTTTGATTCATCAGGATACCCAATAAACAGACATTCTATGCTTTGCGGTTGCAAAGCCTTCTTTTTACCAAGTAGAATCCGGGCCCATGTAGTGGACCCAAACACCCACAAGTTCGACACATCCGGCTTGTGTCCAAAGTATGCTTCAAAATGGGTCTTGACTTTCAGGGATGAGTGTGGCACTCTTTTTAGAATGTATGCTACAGCATGCATGGCTTCAACCCACAAATTTGCAGCCAACTTCTTTGATTCCAACATACAGGTGGTCATCTCCTTGAGAGACGGATTTTTCCTTTCCACTACACCGTTCTGATGGGGAGTGTAGGGAATTGAATGTTGGACCTGAATACCACTTTGGGAGCATATGTGCAGAAATTCATTAATAACATAATCCCCACCATTATCAGATCTCAAGATCTTGATCTTAATCCCAGAGGCATTCTCGATCAAGGCCTTCAGTTCAGAGAAATTTTCACATACTTCATACTTCTTTTTAAGAAAGAAGACCCATGTGTACCTTGAAAAATCATCAATAAAATTCAAAAGATACCTTGATCCATTCATGGATGTGACAGGCATTGTACCACTGACATTAGAATGTATCAGCCCCAATATGCATGTAGCTCGGTTTTCCTTCCCCCAATCGAACTTGTGCTCAGGGTGTTTTCCAACCACATAGCCCTTGCAAATTCTAGTGGTTGCCTTGATGACCGGGAGGCATTCAAACATGGAGTTTTTTTGTAATTGCTGCAAATATTTGAAATTTAGATGACCAAACCTTTCATGCCATAGCCTACTAACTTCATTTCCATGAGTTAGCAGTGCGATTGGCTTTGCATCCGCCACAAAGTGGGAGAACTCATAGGCTTTTGCATTATGGTTTGCAAGTCCTTTAGCAATGAGTTTCTCGGATGCAGGTTCCATTATATCAACATCATTTGGGCTGAAAGATACTCTCTTAGGAACTCCTGTATGTGTCATCTGATAGACACTAAGGATATTTGATGCCAAAGACGGTACATATAAAACATTTGAAAAGTAGCCATTCTCAAGATCAACCGTACCTTGTCCTTCTGAAA
Source organism: Pseudotsuga menziesii (assembly GCA_001517045.1). Classification (NCBI taxonomy): domain Eukaryota; kingdom Viridiplantae; phylum Streptophyta; class Pinopsida; order Pinales; family Pinaceae; genus Pseudotsuga; species Pseudotsuga menziesii. The sequence goes on from LPNX010607384.1 coordinate 1,047,531, forward strand.
TCATGGTGTAGTCATATTCCATGTGGATGGGGATGGATTTGTCGGTCTCCAATGATGAAAAGGATTCTCTTTCACCCATCATGTGGTTCGAAGCTCCAGAATCAATAAAGAGTGCTTTGGACTTCAAAATGCTTGCCATGAGGGCATGACCTTTTTCATGTTGTGGTTCCCGATCTTGCTGATCTCTCCTCCGAAAGATTTTCAAAATATTGATGTGATTTCTCTCAAGGAGAGAGGTATCTTCATCAATATTCTTCTTCATGCAGGCATGTTCAGGGTGGAAACGCTTCCCATAGTATGAACACTTGAATTTTTCCTTTCCATGATGCCCTTTCCCTTTGTTCTTCTTTGAGCTGGAAGACTCATCATGATGTTGGTTTTCAACTTTAGGTTTAGGAGCTTCGAATTTAGTTTTTGGGTTCTTCTTTTGCTTTCCTTTACTCTTCATATCTTTGGGCCCTGATACATGGAGGGCTTGATCATGGGAGGATCTGACGATCCCCATCTGGACAAGCTTATCATGTTCGCTTCTTAGGGACTCAATGAAGGCATTGAGTGTAGGCATATTCCATCCATGGGTTGTGATATTCCCCGCATGGAATGTAGAGAAAAAAACTGAATAATCAGCTCCAAGTTTGGAGAGTATGGTGAGGATGAGCTAATCATCCTCTTTCTCCACTTTTCATTGCTTCAATAAGACAATGTGCTTGAACATTGTGAAAAATTCATTCAAGGTCTCGAAATTGGAAGGATGGAGAGACATCAATTCATTTTCAAGCTGGTAAACTCTCAAATCATCCTACTTTCCATATAGGGCTTCCAATTTGTCCCAAATTTTCTTTGGAGTATTCAATCCTGAAAGATGGAAAAGAAGATCTCAGGAAATAGAGAGGCACAAGAATTTGAATGCTTCATCCTTCTTCTTCAAGAATCTGGACTTGTTTATTACATAACCAGGCTTTTATTCAGTTTCCATGGTGACCCTATAGAGTCCTCTAGAGTTTAGTTGGATCTCCATATCTCCTTTCCATGAGTGAAAATTGAGTGGAGTCAAAATATCTACGGAAGAAGCCATCTGAATCTGCTCAAGCAAATGCTTTCACCTATCAAAAACCTAAAAATCACAACAAAAGGGGCAATGTAAGGTCAGACATCCTGCACATTTTAGGCTTTCATCACACCCAGCATAGTCAATCAATAAATCTTGATTAACAAGTTCTTTACTTGGGGTATTAAGTGGTAAGCCTTGGCTTCTGGTGCAGTGCTAGATTTTTGAACTATTGCTCAATTTTCATGCAAAATCTGTCAAAAACCTTGTTTTTGAGAGAACTGAGCTTCATACTTCTGTGAGATCTGATACCATATTAATATGTCACAGTAATCTAGGGACTAAACACAAGTCTCATCAAAGATTAATAAGAATAAGGCATGAAAATGGTGTAATTATGCTACAAAATAAGTAGCCACTCTATATATTCACACAAAGAATGAGTAATACAATGCAAGATCATGCTGCAAGCATGAATGACAAAGCAATTTGAATTCCCAAGGAGGTCATTCGAATTGAATGAGTGAGTCTAGCTTAATTGAATGTAAGCCACAGTCAACACTCAAGTTAACCACTGATCAAAACCCTAATTGACTCAACTGATCCCTAACTGAAGTCAGAGTGCAATAAATGACCGAGTCTAACTGAAAGTAGGTTAGACACATGTCACAGCAAGCCAACCAACAAGTGGTAGCACATCAATGAATCCAATGAACCCCGATGAGGTTAACTGAAGTTTAACTGAACATCAGAAGTGGTTGGAGGCGCCTGTGTTGAATTCAGTTCATTAAATAATCAATAAATAATCAATTTAATGAAGGAGGGTGCCTTCACTGCTCTATTTAACTGATTGTAACCATCAATTAGCAATATGGGGCATTATTGACACTCATATCACCCCTGGAGTGCACCAGTTAGCCTCCCCAAATGTAGGAGAAGGCTAAGTTAGACTCCTTGGCTGAAGGTAAGCATGGGTGTAATCTAGCTGATGTCATCTAGTGCTCCTCTAATGTCAATTAAGTCAATAAAACTTAGGATAGTGGTTTAACTAGGACAAATTGACCAAATTGAGTGTGTATGGTGGTAAATGTCTCCAACATAATGAGTTGTGTGATGAGCTGCACGATGAGCTCTGTGATGAGCTGCATGATGAGCTGCGTGATGAGCTGGACATGTAGCTGGACAACAATTGTGCAGATCGGGATGAATGGTAAGTTGAATGCATTTTGTTTATAAATTTACCCAAAAAGGATTATGAAATCTGTAAACAAATATGTAAATCAATTAATATATCAAATGTACTCCAATAATGCTATTTTTAATTAATTAAAACCATAAAAATGATAATAATAAAAGGTTTCATATAAACCTTAAATATACTCATACCTAAGGTTGAATAATGATCTGCGTGACATAAAATAGATAAAATATAATAAAACATGTGTTTAAATGTGTTATTTAACTACCAAAAATGATAACAAAATGAGGCTCAACATCCCCCCAAACCGAAAAAATGCCAAGTCCCACTGAACAATAGAAATATAATTTAGGAAGAAAGGTAATTTAAACTTCAGTCTTATAACATATCTTTCATATCAAACAGCTCTACAGAAGTGATGATAGTGAAAAATTATGGGGTAACAAGAATTTTAATATGTTTAAAATATCATGCTAGAATTGTGAACTTCAAGATGTGTGCATATGCATGAATGAGTGAATTCATTGTAATTATGTCAACCATATCCAGAGTAAACTTTGGATAGGTTGAACATATGACACAAAGAGGTATAAATTGAATTTATGATAAGATTAATCAACAACAAAATCAGTCATTTGATAGTTTTCATGCATCATTGGGTAAAAGTATAGGGTTACTAAGAGTGAAATGATCATTCAAAAAAAACTTTTAAGGTAAAATCATTCACATGGAGGTAAAAACTATTTGTCAAAAAACAAAATTTGGTTAGAAAATTTTAATCATAAGTGTTGTAATATCACAAAGTTTTATTATATCATCATTTGGTATTTCATTTGTATTATCCTTCGATCCTTCATGTAGTCCTCCATATTGATGTTCTGTAAAAATATGCAACATGCTATAAATTCCGTTGATCCTGAAAAACACTTATCATTTTGTCAGAGGTAAACAGTTTTGTCATAAATAATAATAGATAAAAGCAGACGAATCTCCCTAATCCTCCCCCAAACCAAATATATGGCATGTCCCCAAGCCATACAAGAGAAAAGAATAGATTTTTCCAGATAATAAAAAGTACTAGCATGCTGTTTTATTATTTTGTAAAAAGAAAAACTAACTCGTAAATGGAAATGATGTGGATATGTATATTCATGAAAAATATAACAGTGCTTACAAAGACGAATCGAATGTTTTTTTTTAAATATAAATGAAAGAAATACCATAGGAAAATCTAGTCATCCATGCCTTATTTAAAGATATCTTTTCATCACAAAATATTTTAAGTTTACCCAGAAACGTGTGAGATTTATAGCTATGGGTCCCATTTCAAAGATAATTATATCCTAGATATCAATTGAATTAGATGGCTGAATCCAAGCCCTACTTACAACCATTCTCTAATGAAATCATAAACAATTGTCCTACACATGTATTTATATATATTCTGGTTTTTAAATATTTTATCATTTTTCTGAACCATGTGCATAGTGGTGCATTAACCATATCTCTTTTACCCGATATTGCGCCACTGCTAGCAAGCTTGTTCAGTACCCCGAAGGGTTTATCTTGGTACCATGCAACCATAATCCCGCTGCCAGCGAGCCTGTTCAATACCTTGATGGGTTTACTTGCATTTATCGAGCTTCCTTGTTTTAATATTTTACTTAGCATTGACCTGCTACCAGCAGGCCTGTTCAGTACCCCGGCAGGTTTTCCTTGTATAATGATATTAAATATATGGAAGTTGATTGGTACTAGAGCGTGTTAAGTCCTTCTAAACACATAATTGAGTTTTGTAAAATAAACTTATAAGTAATTTCATAATGGCATTAACCATAGATCATGTTAAAAGAGAATAACTTAAAGTTGTTATTTGTCCTTACAGTCCTTCTTCTTCATAAAACATAAGTAATATTCCCCACAAGTAGAAATTCTACTTACTCTCAAGTTATCACCAAAATACTTGAGAGACAAGTTTTGATAACAAGTATAGGATGAACTAGTTAATCCATAGGCATAAGGTGAGATTTGAAAAAGATGATAATGAGAGTAGGTCTGTCAAGCAACTGTTCAAAAATAGAAAATCAGAAATATACATGTATTAATCAAAATGCCAAAAACTATCTAAATCATAAAAGAAACGGTTTAGAGTGATATAAAGAGAATTGTTTTTAATTGTCACTATAAGCTGTAAATTTCAAAAGTACCCCAAGAAAAGTTAAGATACTTCATGAGTGTTTTAGTGTACTTCCCTTTTCCGAATAATACTACATGAGCTGCTTATAGAGATAAAGTGTTTGTAGCCAACTGCAAAACCACTTCTTAGATGACCCATATTTATATATAAAAACATATATAACATTATAGAAAGGAAAAGAGTCACCTGTACTAAGCTTGTTACAAATGGCTCTTCTTTATTTGATAAAACAAAAACATATTTACATAATATCCTATTCTACTTAGAAAGAGAGAAAACAATTATATTCAAGTGTATGAATCCTTCCAATGTAACCAAGTTCGAAGCAAAATTAAAAATATACCATTATCCACATACAAGAAAAACATAGCACTGATTGTCTGATACGAAGAACCAAGCAACCTGTTTGATTTGGTAGTAACAAGCATTGAAGAAGGGGATGGTATCATGGCTTTGTTTTCTCTTGGAACCATAGTTCAATGTAGCTTATGTAATCTAGGTTCTCTTCTTTATTGGTTATGTCACGAGGTATTTCATAAAACACTAGAATATATACAGAATCTACGTTTAGTGATGGGGAATATTCAGGTTCTAATGTTTGTCCTTCATCAAATGAGATGCATTCTATGTCAATCTAATATTATTGTGGAAAAGGCCAAGTAGAAACTTCATTTTCTTCCCTATTGTCTATGACTCTTATATCTACCACCTCTCCAGGTCTCGTATGAATTTCTTGTAATAATGTTGGTGAAGTAGGTGAGGTGGGTAAATGTTGCAGTGCAACACTGTAATCATACTGTACTTCTTTATTATTGTTATAATGTGGAATAGATTGGACAAGAATGTGCGTAGGGCATAGAGGAATTTTATGAGAAGGTGTTTGCGGCCGGTGCAATTGATTGGCTTGTGTAGTTAATCCTCCCTGGAAAATTTGTTGAAATCTTGTGGAAAGTGTAGAGGAACAGGAAGTGTTGCAACATCCGAGAGAGTATCCCTATGATCATAAGATGGGATAGAAAAGCTTTGTGAACAACGTTGATAGGGGTTAAGATGAGGCTGCAACAACTGAGAAGAAGGTATATTCTTGAGTCCTGAATTTTCCTCTTGAATACCTTCTACATAATTCACAAACATCATCATATGATAAATAAAATACATCACTTGTTTCCATCAGACATAAAATTTATAAATATTCATTTTTTATGCCTCTGAGTAAAAAATTTTCAAGGTATCCTTCCCTGACTGTCTTAGTTTTGATCTCTGAAGGTTGTATTGAAAGCGTTCGACATAGTTTTCCAAAATTTCTTCTTCTCCCTGGGTTATTTCGAAGATTTCCTCCTTGACTATGCAATAATATTGGTATCATTTTAAGAATATATGTTTCATATCTTCCTAAGTTTGAATGCAATTCCCACCTAGGCTCATGAACCATCGGAGGGCTGCTCCTTTCAAGGTAAGAGGAAAAATTTTCATATTTTGATCATATCCTCTACAGAGTATTTCCAACTGAAATAAAATTCATCAGGGTCTTCATTGTCTAGTTCGTGAAAATTTGGTAAAATGGATGGGGGAACGTGCCATATTTGTGCCACTCCCCCTAGATCTCTAATAGTGAATTCAAAGGTAACAAATTCTTCATCCTTCTCCCCTACCATATCTTCCCAAAACATAGGTACTTGTTCATGTATTTATATTGAGGTTCCTCTTTCGAATGTTCCTATCAGTTTGTTAGCAGGATGGGTGGTGCTTACAACACCTCTAAGTGATTTAAATGTTAAAATAAGTCACACACTTGCATGAAATAAATAAATGCATGCTAACTCTTTGTATAAAAGAAAGAAACATAATACTAAAAGGCAATGGGTGTGCGGGAACTAGTTTTAGTGTATCTGCCTTAAGAATCTCTAGGTCTGTTCATGAAAAAATAGAGGAAAACCTAGACTACTACTATTGATGTTGGGTTTGGGGGCACCTATTATAACATATGCGCAAGTTCTTACCTCTCATATTATCGCTCCCCCGCCACCAACCTATCACTAAATTTCATAAGGAAATTCAATTTTTTCTACCTTACAGAACAACTCCTCGACAACGGCACCAAAATGTTGGGTGTTATAATACCTAGATTAATTCACCTAATATTTAATTATCGACCAGGGTTGGTATTCTTAGAGTTGATGAAAAATATATGCGAAGGTATATTGCTAAGGCATTGTAGAAGTATTTTAACAAACAAAAGATCGAAAGATATTTCAAAATGAAAAACCGAGCCAAACTTCTAAGACTACAACTATTAAAGTAATTTAGAACCGAAACAGAATAATAAGCAATAGTATTTATTCTATAAAGGATTACTGAAGGATAAAAACATAAACAATATTATTTCACAATGACAAGCTAATCTGCATTATAAGGTTTATTGAATAACTAACTACACAAGGAAAGTTTTTACAAGAAACATAATAGCAAATGGATTAATAATTTATCTTGTAAGCAAAAAACTTTTGATTTAAATGATAGGGTACAAAGGAGACCTAACTTATAAGTGAATGGTTTCTTGGTAATCACACAGTGAAAAATGAAATTATAACATTGCTAATCCTAATTTCACACGTAAATGGATAAATTAGTCCAAAATCATAATCATAAAACATTACAAGAGTGTCAACAAAAAGAAATCAGAAACAAATAAAAGAAACAAAACATGACCTAACTCAAAACATGTTTAAAGTGAAAGGATAAAACTTAAATAAATGAAAACAATATAACTTTAAGTCTAAATGACCAATAAAACTGCCATCTAACTATTACAGTCCAAGCATACTTCAAATACTAAAGAAACAGAACTTAAAAAAATTTCAAAACACATTAAAAACGCTAAAAACGAAACGACGGACTGGATAGATGACTAGATAACAAATTGAATGGTAGTCTGTATACAAAAAATGGTAGAAAAAGACCTAAATGATCTAATTATCAGCTGATTTCATGCACATGTAAATACAATGCATAGAGGCAATAAATAAACCTATTCAATCAATAAATTTAATAGTGAAATAAACTTATACCACTTCTTAAACATAAAGAAATCATTGCATATTAATAAATTTAAATGTAAATAGCATAAACCAATCATTTAAAATAGAAAAGAAATAGACAAAACTAGATCTATTTAATTTGATAAACAACAATCTATTTAACTAACTGGTAAATAAACTATCAATAAACTAGAAATGAGGTGATTGAAAACAAAACTAAAAGCAAATTATCTGCGCAGTTAATTATCTAATTCAGAAATAAAATTGCAATACAAGGATAATAAAACAGACTGTAAATTAAACTAGATACAGCAGAAAAATGAAAGAAATAAACAAGAAAAGAAACCTCTAGTTGATGAGGGGCCCTCTCAGAAATCAGGGATGATTTCTTGCTAAATGCTTACACGAACATGCTCATGAACAGAAAAACATACAAGTTCTTATTAAAAATCAAGAGCAGAGGTACTGAGTTTTTCTCTTCAGAAAACAACGGACTAACTAATAAAATTGATCCACCACCAACACTCACGTAGAGGTTGGTATTTATATTGTTTATAGAGATTGAGCAAGTTGACCCTTTTGTGGTCGACTTCTCTCTAAATTTAGTCAATCATAAAGGCTATTAATAAATTAAATCCCAGTGCACAGGTATCTTCCTTCTCTTTTATGAGTTTGGTTCTCTTCATCGTGATATGGCATGTGACATCCTTCCTTATCGTGGTTGATGGAATGGTTTCAAGCAAAGGCATCATACACAGTAGGTTTTCTAGAATGGAGACATTCCACCCTTTAAACACATGGGAAGTAGGTAGGTTACAAATATGTTCCATCATTTCATGCATGAGATTGGTTATTAACAACGCGCAGACTGATTAGAAATCTAGGCGAAAAGCTGGACAGCGAGCTGCATAATAAGCGATGAGTTGCGTGATGAGCTGCGCAATGAGCTGGACATGCAGTTGGACAGTGATCCGCATGATGAGTTGCATGATTAGCTGCGTGATGTGCTGCATGATGAGATTTGTGATGAGCTGGACATGCAACTACACAACGATTGTGCAGATCAGGCTGAATGGTAAGTTGAATGCGTTTTGTTTATAAATTTACCCCAAAAGGATTATGAAATATACAAACAAATATGTAAATCAATTAATATATTAAATGTACTCCAATAATATTATTTTTAATTAATTAAAACCATAAAAATGATAATAATAAAAGGTTTCATATAAACCTTAAATATACTAATACATGAGGTTGGATAATGATTTGCATGACATAAAATAGACAAAAGATAATAAAACATGTGTTTAAATGTGTCATTAACTACAAAAAATGATAAAAAAATGAGGCTCAACATCCCCCCAAACTGGAGAAACACCAGGTCCCACTGAGCAAAAGAAAGATGATTTTAGGAAGAAAGGTAATTAAAACTTTGGTATTATAAGATATCTTTCATATCAAACAGCTCTACAGAAGTATGATAGTGAAAAATTATGGGCTAACAAGAAGTTTAATCTGTTTAAAAGATCATGCTACCATTGCGAACTTCAATATGTGTGCATATGCATGAATGAGTGAATTCATTGTAATTATGTCAATCATATTCAAAGTAAACTTTGGATAGGTTGAACATATGACACAAAGAGGTATAAATTGTATTTATGATAAGATTAATCAACAAGAAAATCAGTCATTCGATATTTTTCATGCATGATTGGGTAAAAGGATAGGGTTACTAAGAGCGAAATGATAATTAAAAAAACTTTTTAAGGTGAAAGCATTCACATGGAGGTAAAAACTATTTGTCAAAAAAAAAATTTGGTTAGCAAATTTTAATCATAAGTGTTGTAATATCACCAAGTTTTATTAGATTGTCATTTGGTATTTCATTTGTATTATCCTTCGATCCTTCATATAGTCCTCCATATTGATTTTCTGTAAAAATATGCTCCATGCTATAAATTCCACTGATCCAGAAAAACATTTATCATTTGTCAGAGATAAACAGTTTTGCCATAAATAATTATAGATAAAAGCAGACGAATCTCCCTAATCCTTCCCCAAACCAAATATATGGCGTGTCCCCAAGCCATACAAGAGAGAATAATAGATTGTTCCAGATAATAAAAAGTACTAGCATGTTGTTTTATTATTTTGTAAAAAGAAAAACTAACTAGTAAATGGAAATGATGCAGATATGTATATTCATGAAAAATATAAGAGTGCTTAGAAAGACCACTCGAATGTTTTTAAAATAAAATATAACTGAAAGAAATGCCATAGGAAAAGCTAGTCATCCATGCCTTATTTAAAGATATCTTGTCATCAAAAAATATTTTAAGTTTACCCAGAAATGTGTGAGATTTACTGCTATAGGTCCCATTTCTAAGATAATTATATCCTAAATATTGATTGAATTAGATGGATAAATCCAAGCCCTACTTATAGCCATTCTCTAATGACATCATAAACAATTGGCCTACACATGTATTTATATATATTATAGTTTTTAAATATATTATCATTTTTCTAAACCATGTGCATAGTGGTGCATTAACCAGATCTCTTTTACCTGATATTACCCCGCTACCAGTAGGCCTGTTCAGTACCTCAACGGGTTTATCTTGGTACCATGCAACATTAATCCTACTTCCAGCGATCCTATTTAGTACCTCGATAGGTTTACTTGCATTTATCGAGCTTCCTTGTTTTAAGTTTTTACTTGGCATTGACCCGCTGCCAGCAAGCCTGTTCGGTACCCTAGCGGGTTTGCCTTGTATAATGATATTAAATATATGAAAGCCTATTGGTACTAGAACATGTTAAGTCCTTCTAAACGCATAATTCAATTTTGTAAAATAAACTTATAAGTAATTTCATAATGGCCTTAACCATAGATCGTGTCAAAAGAGAATAACTTAAAGTTGTTCTTTGTCCTTACAGTCCTTCTTCTTCATAAATGATAAGTAATGTTCCCCACAAGTAGAAATTCCACTTACTCTCGAGTTATCACCAAAATACTTGAGAGACAAGTTTTGATAAAAAGTATAGGATGAACTATTTAATCCATAGGCATAAGGTGATATTTGAAAAAGATGATAATGAGAGTAGGTCTGTCAAGCAACTGTTCAAAAATAGAAAATCAGAAATATACATGTTTGAATCAAAATGCCAAAATATATCTGAATCATAAAAGAAACGGTTTAGAGTGATATAAAGAGAATTGTTTTTAATTGTCACTATAAGCTTTAAATTTCAAAAGTACCTGAAGAAAATTTAAGATACTTCATGAGTGTTTTAGTGTACTTCCCTTTTCCGAATAATACTCCATGAGCTGCTTATAGAGATAAAGTGTTTGTAACCAACTGCAAAACCACCTGTTAGATGACCCATATTTATTTATAAAAAGATATATATCATTATAGAAAGGAAAAGAGTCACCTGTACTAAGCTTGTCGAAATGGCTCTTATTTATTTGATAAAACAAAAACATATTTACATAATATCCTATTCTACTTAGAAAGAGAGAAAACAATTATATTCAAGTGTATGAATCCTTTTAATGTAACCAAGTTCGAAGCAAAATTAAAATTATACCTTTATCCACATACAAGAAAAATATAGCAATGATTGTCGTGATAGCAACAAGCATTGAAGGAGGGGATGGTATCGTGGCTTGGTTGCCTCTTGGAACCATAGTTCAATGTAGCTTATGTATTCTAGGTTCTCTTCTTTATTTGTTATGTCACGAGGTCTTTCATCAAACCCTAGAATGTATACAGAATCTATGTTTAGTGATAGGGAATATTCAGGTTCTAATGTTTGTCCTTCATCAAATGGGATTCCTTCTATGTCGATCTTATCTTCTTGTGGAAAAGGCCAAGTAGAAACTTCATTTTATTCCATATTGTCTATGACTCCTAGATCTACCACCTTAACAGTAAAATAAACTTAGTCAACTTCTTAAACATAAAGAAATCATTGCATATTAATAAATTAAAATGTAAATTGCATAAACTGATAATTTAAAATAGAAAAGAAATAGATAAAACTGAATCTATTTAATTTGATAAACAACAATCTATTTAACTAACTGTTAAATAAACTATCCATAAACTATAAATGAGGTGATTGAAAACAAAACTGAAAGCAAATTATCTGCGCAGTTAATTATCTAATTCAGAAATAAAATTGCAATACAAGGATAATAAAACAGGCTGTAAATTAAACTAGATACAATAGAAAAATGAAATAAATAAACAAGAAAAGAAACCACTAGTTGATGAGGGGCCCTCTTAGCAATCAGGGGTGATGGATTGCTAAATTATTACGCGAACATGCTTATGAAAAGCAGAACATACAGCTTCTTATTAAAAATCAGGAGCAGAGGTACAGAGTTCTTCTCTTCAGAAAATGACTGACTAACTAATAAAATTGATCCACCACCAACACTCACATAGAGGCTGGTATTTATATTGTTTATAGAGATTGAGCAAGTCGACCCTTTAGTGGTCGACTTCTCTGTAAATTTAGTCAATCATAAATGCTGTTAACAAATCAAATCCCAGCGCACAGGTATCTTCCTTCTCTTTCGTGAGTCTGGTTTTCTTCATCGTGATATGGCATGCGGGATCCTTCCTTATCGTGGCTTATGGAATGTGTCAAGAAAAGGCAGCATACACGGTAGGTCTTCTAGAATGGAGACGTTCCACCATTTAAACACGTGGGCAGTAGGTAGGTTACAAATATGTTCCATCATTTAATTCATGAGATTGGTTATTAACAGCGTGCAGACTGATTAGCGATATGGATGAAAAGTTGTACAACGAGCTGCGTGATGAGCTGGACATGCAGCTAGAGAGTGAGCTGCATGATGAGCTACGTGATGAGATGGACACGCAGTTGGACAGCGATTGTGTAGATCAATATGAATGATAAGTTAAATGCATTTTGTTTATAAATTTAGCCCTAAAGGATTATGAAATCTGCAAACAAATATGTAAATCAATTAATATATCAAATGTACTCAAATAATGTTATTTTTATTAATTAAAACCATAAAAATGATAATAATAAAAGGTTTCATATAAACCTTAAATATACTCATACCTAATGTTGAATAATGCTCTACGTGACATAAAATATACAAAAGATAATAAAACATGTGTTTAAATGTGTTATTTAACTGCCAAAAATGATTAAAAAATGAGGCTCAACATGCACCAATATTAAGAAATGTTGATCCTAATAAAGACTTTGTGGTATGCACTGAAGCATGAAATTATGGTTTAGGTGGGGTCTTAACTCAAGAAGGACACGTCATTGCATACGAGTCTAGGAAGCTTAAAATTCATGAAAAAAACTACGCTACCTACTATTTAGAGTTGGCTATCGTCATACATGCTTTGAAGATGTGGCACCATCACTTAATTGGAAGAAAATTTATGTTAATGATAGATAATGAGGGTTTAAAATATTTGTTGGATCAACCAAATTTAAATGCAAGGCAAGCTAGGTGGCTAGCTTTCCTCGGCAAGTATGATTTCTAGATCAAAATATTAAGGGAAAATAAAATAAAGTCGTTGATGCTCTACGTAGAAATGTAAGACTAAGCTTTGTGGCAGCAATCAGCACTTATAAAACAGATATAGAAGATCAACTAGAGGAAGAAGTAAAATTGGACTAAAATTATCAGAAATTACAAGCTAAAGTGGCAAAAAGTTTCACTGAAAGTTTAAGTACAGGGTATAGTTTAAATGAAAAAGAATTAATACTTTACAAAAACAAGTTGTATATACCTAATGTACCTAAAATTAATTTGTTTATTTTAAATGAAATACATAAGAATCCTTACTCAAGACACCCTGGCTATCAAAAGACCATAACCATGTTGTGGAAAGATTACTTTTGGCCAAATATGAAGAATGAACTGGTAAAAGACATTGCCAAGTGCTTTGAATGTCAATAGGTTAAGACTAAACACCAGCATCCAGCCGGTTTATTACAGCCATTACCCATCCCTAGCTGGAAATGGGAAATAGTCAGTCTTGATTTTATTACAGGTCTACCTATAAATCAGAATCAGAAAGATTTGATAATGGTAATCATTCATAAACTCAGTAAAGTAGCTCATTTTATATGAGTAAAGACCACTTACAAGGCTACTAATATTGATGATATATTCATGAAACAAATAGTTCGTTTACATGGGATACTAAAAGTTATAATTTCTGACAGAGACCCTAAGTTTACGGGAAATTTCTAGAAGTCTTTATTTAAAGGCCTGTATACTACTTTAAATTTCAATACATATTTTCACCCCCAGATGGATGGATAGACTGAAAGGGTGAATCAAATATTAGAAGATATGCTAAGGATGTATGTTTGAGAACAACCAGGTAAATGGGAGGATTACTTACACTTGCTAGAGTTTTCTTATAATAACCTCTACCAAGCTTCAACAAGATACATCCCATTTTAAATCCTGTATGGCAGAAAGTGCAACACCCCCATCTCATGGAGTAACCCAGATGACAGGTTAGTACTAGGACCTGAACTATTAAAGGAAATGGAGTTAATTGTAAAGCAGGTGCAAGGTAATTTAAAGGTTGCACAATACAAATAGAAAATTCAAGCAAATATTAAATGAACTCAAAGAGAGTTTCAGGTGTGTGAACATGTTCTTATAAAGGTAAGGCCTAAAAAGAGTTCTTTGAAGTTAGGAAGTTGTGCTAAGTTGGCACCCAGATATTGTGGGCCTTTTGAAATATTGTCCAGAATGGGAAAGGTGGCATATCAACTAGCTTTACCGCCAAATTTAAAGGTCCATAATGTGTTTCATATCTCTATTTTAAAAAGATATGTACATGACGCGACTCATGTTATAAATTGGAATGATGTGTAGGTGGAACTCGTAGGAGATTTTCTGGTGGAACTAGATTGTATCCTCAATAGGAGGAAGATCTTGCTTCGAAATCACACCATTTTACAGGTGAAGGTGCAATGGAAGCACCTTAGTCCAGAAGAATCCATTCTTGTCACTCATTCCTGTCACCCATTCCTATCACCATCTATTCTAAGTCGCTCATTCCTGTCACCATTTATCCTGGAGCGTATTTCCCTTGTTTCAAGGATATTTTCAAAGTTAAAATTAGAATTTTCATTATTTTGCATTTCCAACCTAGAAATATCCCTTCAAAACATCTGCAGGACCTTATTAACATTTTTCAAAGTCATGTGATATGGAAAATTTTCAGACCTTACTCATCACTTTCACTCGCTTATCCTTTTGCAGGGGAATTAGCGTGGATGCATTTGTAAAAATCCTTAAATTTTAGCACAGGTGCTAACATCGGCTCTAACTCGGGGATGTTATCCACCTTGTGAGGTAGCAAGGAACCCCATATACCTAGTGCCTCATCAATTGGGCTGGTCCCAATATTTTTCTAAAATTATCAACATGCTCTAAAAACAAAAATTGAATTAATACCGAAAACAAGCTGAAATTTTGATAAAAGAAATGCTCGCCGTGTCGATCTTATTCACACCTACATACGCTACGTACTGAGCATCAACGCCCAATCAAGTAAATTATGACTTCCAATGAAGCCAACCAAGAAATTGATCTAATGATTGAGCTTCTTCATCATGCTTGATCCAAATCAGAAAGGAAGAACTTAATTGTTAAAGGTTATGATAGAAGGCCTGATCTTTACTACACATGCATAACCCACCATTCCCACTGCAAATATTCTCCACATATTCATCTTATTGATCATGAAAACCTTCAAAAAATTATGTCATGTGCTTGCCATGACAAGGCTGCTCTAAATGTAACTCCTCTAGCATCCTGCCAAACGTACAGCTATAGAACTCATCTTGATGATGAAGGAACTGAATCATCTCCTCACACTTTTCAACCCTTTGACAGTGGAGTTTCCATAGAACATTATGAAAACTATATTATTGATATATTGAGTCTCCATGTGAAATATGCATGATCCTCTTGATGTTTGACCGTGGTTCACCATCAACAATCAAATATGCAACTTTGTAGCTCATACCCAGGGACGATTTGAACCCTCGTTCCCTAGTATGGTCACTAGTATTTCCCGACAGAGTCACCTTCCAAAAATTTTTAGTGGAGTCTCCAGAGCATATACAACCAATATGTTTTTATGATCGGCTTCCCAACCAGATCATAGAACTAGAACAATGTTGTTTCCCCGAGGAGATAATAACAATTAGTCCCTGACAACGACACCAAGATGTTATCACCCAATGCTTTTCCTATGGTTGTGGTAGGATATCACTATGGTAACTGTTTGTGCCAGAAATTGTTTCTAAGGCTAGAGAAACAAGCCAACACACACTCAAGATAAAATTCAATGAAACAGATTAGGTTTAGGGTTTCTGCAATGCTTAGTGGTTGTAAACTTTTGGAGAAAGACAGGGAATGCATTCATGAGCAAAGTAGTAACTAAATCATAAACAGAAGATGATAAAGATGCATGATATATCACACAAGATCCAACAGAAACACTATTCTGAGGTTCATTCATAAAGGACAAGCATCACAAGCAAATACACATAAACCAGTAATGAATATATCAATTAAGAAACTAAACAAGTTCAATAATGAAGCCAACACAGAAAACTGAAGGGGAAAAATGTCATATATCTCATAATTTCATCATCAAAAGCATATAAGAGTCTTGGTACTTAAATCCTGAACAAGTATAAAGACAAAAGCAGTCTGAAGACCTCCTATAACTCCCAAAAATCAGAACCCTGCTAATCCCTTTCTAACCTCTCTAAATAGTGTTTTTTACAAAATTAGTTAGGTGTCAAAAACCCTAACTGTCTTCCATCCACTCGATGAGGTAAAGTAAAAAGTAAAATATTACAAAACATGACTTTTCTAAAAATAGTAATCCGTAACCAATATGTTTCTGAAAAATATAACAAGTAACTGAAATGAACAAGTGACTCATAGCTATTTTGATGCCTTAGCTAGCAGAGCAATACCATCTAATACTTGAGTTTTCCTCTTCGCTTTCTTCTTCTCCTGCTCCAGGTTAGTTATCCTTTTGGTGAGCTTCTTGTTTTCCTGCTACAACCTCTTTACTGTGTTTTCCAACTCTGTACAGTGTATGTCAGTAGTTCTTTTTCTCTTGAGAATCTCTTTGGATACTTCTGACAGCTCCAGGAAATGATTATGGACATCCTGTAGTTCTTCTATAAGTCCTCTGTTAACCTTCATCAACCCATCATTAACATCTTGCAAGTATTTCATCTACTGCTTATACTGTTGAAAACTTTCCTGCAAGCTTTCTTATTCAAAACTAGGGATCTCAGGTATGTTTGCATCCTTTATTAACAAGTCTGTGAAATAGGTAGGAATACTAGGGTCTTTTAGAATTCCTGCTTCCCTAAGTATAAGCTCATCTTCTTCTTCCCATTCTTGATTTTCAATAGGAGATACATTAGCTTTCTCTTCGTGCTGCTGTTTTAAAAGTTTACCTTTATCTCAAGAATTATTGCAGACAATTCAGACTTGGGCTGCCTTAACTCTTTTACAGACTGTGATCCTTTCACCTTTGCAGGCTGAGAAGAAGAAGGTTTAGCAACTATTTTTCCTTTTCTTTCACTGTCCATTTTACCAATTTCTGTCTCTTCATTTGAGGAAGTATCAGTCAAGATAGTCTCTTGTTGGGAATTCAATTTTGGATTGAGTAACCTCTTCATATTCCATCTTAGTTTGTTTGTTGGCCTGGTTTTAGGCCTCGAATATGGGGTTATGGTCCTTTTCTTCTTCTTACTAGGTTTAGCTGCTTTGTTCTCTGAAGTGAAGAATTCTCCACAGGTTTCATGCTTTCCTTCTGCTTTATCAATGGGATGATCTTCTTCGAGTAAATATCCCTCATCATCTGACAGAATGGTGAGTGGACTTCTCTGTTGGGTTTGAAAATCATCTTCAGGCATAGCCACCTTTTCTATAACAGCAGCTCTAGCTTCCTTGGAAACTGTTGCTGGTCTCAACTGTTGCCTAGACTGTAATTCTTCTTCTGAAAACAGTGAATATCTACCTGCAGTACCAACTGAAAACATCTTGGGCTTACTGTCAACCTCCACATGCTCTGCTGCCTTCTCAACTTCAACATCTTCCTTGTCTTCAAGTTTAGCTTTATGACCTAATTTCTTCATCATTACCTTACATTTATCTTCTTGCCTCTTAGGCTACTGATCTTCTTGTTTGACATGAAAACCTGACCAGAAAAGAAAGAAGTCCCAACTTTTACCTTCATGCTGCAATACAGTGCTAATAATCAGTTTAATTAGCCCATGATGAAAGACGGACTGAGAGGAATGGTCCATATGCCCTTTAACCCTCCTAGCCATTTTCTGCAAGCTTTTGAGTAGGAAAAATGGAAGGTTCATCTTGGATTGTCCCACCATATGTTGCAAAAACCTGAAGTGATACTTAAACACATAAGCATACCTGCCCTCGCAAGTAATATAACTCTGCAAAATTCTGATTGGTTCAACCCATTCCTTTCTAAAATTTTGAATAAGAATGCCTTTATTCCAGTCAGGAGTGACATTTGGTAATAGGTATCTCTGAGGATCAAAGGTAAAAGGAAATTTCTTAAACCATAATTCACCTTCATTGCTAACCCCTGTGGCTTCTGCAATCAGTTCTACTGTCAGCCTAAAATTTAGAGTATCAAAGGTCACCATGTCATCTTTTGAACACTGTGCAAACTTACAAGAAACTTCAGCATTATACCCATTTATTCTTTTAAAGAATTCAAGCCAACCAGCCTATTGAAATAATTCAACACATCCAGGGAGCTTTTCAATCCACCCTACATCAGTTGGTTCAGCTCTTTTAATTTTACCACTCTTGCCCATTTTCTTTCAGAGGATGAAACTGTATAGGTTTTAGGGTTCAGCAGGTGACTTCGTAGCTGCCCTTTTTTATGCAAATCTTCTTAGGTTTTACTGACAACTTTTCTTAATCCTCTTTGACTGCTCTTTTTGTTTTCCTAATAAAGATTAGGTTTATCATATGCATAAGAGACTTAGGTCATTTGAAATCTTCCAAACTCTTCACTGCAACTGGTGACTATCATGCAATTTTAATTGTTCTATTGGCTATCCATCTCCAACATGTAGAATAAACCTATGTATTAGTGCTCATAACCTGCCAGGATCATGTATAAACCATCTCTGCACCAAAAGAGTATTACATGAAGACTCACAACTGTCAACCTTTAGCCTAAACGCAACCTGTTTATAGGTTAGATGAGAAGGTATATAAAGGATAAACCATCTTAAACTTAATCCATTGTCATCTCTCAGAAATGTTAGTGTCAAAATGATAATAAGTTTTCATCAACTCTCAATCCTTTAACTCCTCGCAGTTTCTTTTGGCTTTCAAAAACAGTGAACTTCAAAACCTAGAAAAATTAGGTCTTTAGGCTATCTAGGTTTTTAAACTATGTCAAATGTACATTTCCTTCATCTCATGTTGTACCAACAGCAGTATTAAATTTGAACCATCATAACATACATTGTATTTCAACCCAGCCTCTTTCGAACTTCAACAAATGAACAGTTCCAACATAAAGCTATTTTTCAGTATTCCACTCCACAGAACCTCTTAGAATGGCTCAGGCAGTTATTTTTCTGGGCGAAATATCATTTGAGTGCATAATTTATTATTCCCCTTAATCAATTTTGATTGAATAGTTCCCAACGACAAAGCCCTAAATTATCAGTTATAGTGGCTAATCGTGGAATACCTTTTAATTGATCGACTGCAGTGGTTTAAAATCATGACCGGAGTGGTTAATTTGTTCACCTCGAATGTATAGGTGTCCTTCAGGATGCAATTTGACTACAGACAGCACAATCATGAAGCCCTAATTTTCCATGACTCCATAAAACCTCACTCTGTTTCCTAGTGGGCATATCCGGTTTTGTAGTGATTATGGTTACTCCACCAAGTCCGTTGTCTTTGAATGTGCATGCAAATGACAACTCATATCACATTAAACATCAAACCACGCTGCTACCCATCAAAATCAATTGCCTTTGGGCTCATGATGACCACGATTCCTTCACGAAGCAGAACCACCTGTTCTTATGATAATTCTTTAACCAACACGTAGTAAACACTCCACAATGCATGATTAGTCACTCAACCTTTAAGAAAATGCCAAATTTTTGCTAAAAAATCAGAAGAAATGAAGGCCGCGATATTCTTGTAGCGCGCCTTCATTATTTTTTGGCTCCAGCGCTACAAGAATAATTTTAGTGCTATTTTCTCATTGTTTTTCAGCTTTTTGTCATTTTGAATGCAATTTAAAAGCTGTTTGAACTATGACTATGTAGGACCATGCTCAAAATGCTATTTGTGACCACATCATTCAATAATATGACCTTTTAAAACCCTTTAAGACCTAAAGGAGGAAAAAACAAAATAACTCTAAAGGCAAAAAAAACTTAAAAAATTAAAGTAAATACCCAAAAGCTCCTATAGTAATTGAAAAGATAAAGTCAAAGAAATAAGAAAACTTGATCAAAAAGGTAATCGAACATGAAAAGGTAAGAAACAAATTCCTGACATAACATCTGGCTCCAGCTGCGGGATGAAGTCCTCCCTATGAGGCTTTAAGAACCTGTAGACCAGTGCCTTCTGTCTTCTATCTACCTGTCTGCAAAACTTCCATTGGGCTATGGAGTCTTTATTATACTTCACTCACACCGGTATGTACAATGACAAGTGAAAATGCTCTTATAAACTATAGAAATGCTTGAGGAATCGCCCATTAACAGGGCTGGACAACTCCTCACCTTCCAAGGATTGCAAGATAAAAGTATTGTTCTCTAAAACTTTTGATACCAGCAAAGGGCCAAACCAAATATTGTCAAACTTACCATGCTTACCCTTTTGCTCCTTTCTTGCATCCCACCTTAGAACCATATCAGCAACTGAAAAAGTATTTTCTTTACTATTTCTGTCAAATCTGCTTTTGATCTTGGCTCTGTACAGCTGTGCCTTTTCATCCACCTTTTCCCTGTTTTGCTGTAACTCAATCATCTCAAAAATTCTCCTCTGTATATCATCTGGCTCCTCTTGAGCATTCTGGAGTAATTTCATCACTGGGATCCCCAAATGAACAGGGAAAACTGCCTCTGTACCATATACTAACTGATAGGGATATGTTCCAATTGCTTGTTTCACTGTAATCCTATCAGCCCACAATGCATATTTTACCATTGAATCCCATGATCTTTTGTTATGCTTTAGCAGTTTCTTGATGCTCTGAATGATGTTCTTGTTAGAGGATTCAGCTGGACCATTTCCCTGTGGATAATAGGGGGTTGAATGCTTCAATATGATGCCATTTCTTTCACAGAAGGTCACCATTGCTCTGGATTTAAAATCCTTTGCATTGTCTGTTATTAATCTCTATGGATAGCCAAACCGGCTCAGGATATTTTCTTCAATGAAATCCATAATTACCTTATCTGTAGCATTCCTTGTAGGAATGGCTTCCACCCATTTTGTGAAAAAATCTGTTGCAGTGAGAATCCAATGATGCTGTCCTGAAGATGCTGGATTTATTTCTCCAATAAAGTCCAGACCCCATTGCTGAAAAGGGGCATTGACTGCAATAGGTTTCAAAGGCAAAGACAATAATTTCTGCTTACCAGCAAATTTCTAACAAGGAATGCAGGCTCTTACCCGCTGGTAAACATCTGTGAACAAGGATGGCCAATAATATCCAGCTCGTAAAATTTTGTAAGCTATTGCTTTCCAATACTTATGCCCTCCACAGGCACCTTCATGGGATTCTGAGATCACTTCTCCTATTTCATATTGGTCCAAACATCTGAGCAAGATACCCCCTGGATCTTTCCAGAACAATTGATCTTCTACCAAACAATACTTAGTATCTTTGAGTTTCAAATATCTGGCAGCCTTCCTATCCAAATGCTCAGGACATTGTAAAAACAACAGAAAATAGACTATGTATGCATACCAGGTAGATGCTGAGTAGAAATCCATGATCTTCTCTTTCTTCGGAGCTGCTTGATATTCTTCTTGAGCTATTTCTTCAGCCATAACATACAGTCCCAGAGCCTGACAATTTGATTCAGCCAGCATCTTGGCTAAACCTTGCCCCTTGACAAGTTTGGTGGGTCTTATTTCCACATCATACCCCATAATCTTTGCAATCCACCTGCCTCTTTTACCCTCACTATCAGGATGTGTTAATACATCTTTCACAGCAGCATTTGGAACAAATGAAATAAATTTTGAGTGCAGGACATAAATTCTGAAAAATTTTAAAGCCTTCACCAGAGCATAAGCCTGCTTTTCCAATATGCTGTACTTCAACTCAAAATCCCTAAGATTTTTACTGAAAAGGCAATAGGCTGTTCCAATCCTTCTTTATTTTTCTGAAGTAAGACTGCTGCAATTGTGTCTTCTGATGCAAATGAAAAAGTAAGAAATTATTTGGTAAAATCAGGACTTACCAATACAGGTGCTTCAGTAAGAGCTACCTTGATTTTCTCAAATGCAGCTTTTGCCTCAACAGTCCACCTGACTTCCTGGTCCTTCTTTAGCATGGTTGTGATCTGTTTAATAGTCTCAGAAAAATTGGGAATGAACCACCGCAGAAAATTAATTTTTCCAATGAATGATTGAACATCCTTTTTGCTCCTGGGTAAACTAATATTCAGTATAGCTTTCACCCTTTCAGGATCTATTCTGATGCCATCAGCAGACACAAGGTGACCAAGTAGTTTACCTTCTTGCACAGCAAAATGTGACTTTTTGGGATTTAGGGACAGGCCAAATTTTCTGCATTTTTGGAAGGTCTACCTTAAATGCTTCAGATGATCATCATCTAACTGTGAAAAAATAGTAATATCATCCAAATAAATGACCACAAACTTATCTTTTTCTCCAACAAAGGAAATGTCCATTGCTCTCTGAAATGTTGCTCCAGCATTCAGCAGGCCAAAAGGCATCTTGTCATACATGAATGTCCCCTAGGGGGTTGTAAAGGCTGTCTTTTCCTTGTCATCAGGGTGCATAGCAATATGATTGTACCCTTAGAAACCATCCACCATAGAGATCCTCTGAGCTCCAACTACTTGCTGCAATACCTGTTCAATCTTAGGAAGAGGATAGTTGTCTTTTAATGATGATCTATTCAGATTTCTGAAGTCAACACATAATCTGATTTCCCCATTCTTTTTTCTGACAGGAACCAGATTAGCAACACAGGAAGAGTACCTGAGAGGCACTATTATCTTTGCATCCAACATCTTCTTTACTTCCTTTTCAATCACAGGAAATAAAGCTGGATTGATCCTTCTTAGTTTTTGTCATAAAGGTTTAACATTAGGCTTCAAAGGAACCTTATGCTGGATGATTGTTGTATCATAAGTTCATAGCTCTTCATAGGACCATGCAAAGACATCTACATGCTCTTTTAACAGTTTGATATATCTATTTCTTTGTTCAGCTGTCAATGATTTAGAAATTTTGACTATTCTAGGGTGTTCATCTGAACCAATATTGCAGCCTATCACATTCTCTTCTGAAGACTGAACAACAGGATTTGAAGGTGTATCATCTTTTGTGAATATTATCTCCAGAGGTACCAAACCTTTGGGAATGAAATTACTCTTCAATTCAATAATCTTATGACCTGCTATCTCTTCTGCAGCAATTTCATCCAGCTGCTCTTCTTCATCATCCTCATCCTGATCAATTAAGGAATTTGAAAACTCATCTGTAAGTTCAATAAACCTTTTAATCTCAGTATCATCTTCAAACACTCTCCACTGTTTTACATTATCAGGTACAAAAGGTCTGTACCTTATTTCAATTGGATACCTCAACTGAGTAGTCTTAGGAATTCTGAAGTATGTGGCAGCTAAAGCCAATGAATCTGCGGTCTGATTGTAATCCCTAGGAATATAGGTAATATTAAAATCTATAAAATAGTTTTCAAGCATGTCCCATACCTCATTTTGGTAAAGCTTCAACAAACCCTGCTTCACTTGATATTTGTTCTTCACTTGCTGAACAACTAGTTTGGAGTCGCCAAATGCAGCAATCTGTTGAATTCCTAATTCTTTAGCAGCCTTTAATCCTAGTAGCAAAGCATCATACTCAGCAGTATTATTTGTAGTAACAAATTCCAACTTGTACATGAGCCTCACTGTTTCACCTCCAGGAGATTTGAGAAGAACTCCAACTCCAGCACCCTCTTTGCATGAGGATCCATCAAAATACAATTTCCACAATGCATTTTCTTCATTTTTGATATGTTTTACTGGCTGTTCTTTTTCCACTTGTAACAGACCAGCAGAATTATCCTCATCACTGAAATGCAACATACATGTACCAAGGTCTTTATCAATAGAGTACAGTGGGTGATTAGTGGGATTCTTGTCATCTGTCACTATGTAAGCAAACTGCAGCTCTCTATACAGTCTTCTAGTTCCTCCACCAAACACTGGAATGGTGGCATATGAAAGGTCCATTTGTAAGGTTCCCCCAACCTTTTTATCCCATGACCTAGATAGAATTAAACCAAACTTTGGTGTTATATCAGCTACCACAACATCCATTATCACACTTTTCATGGGCAACTGAGCTAGGCTGACAACCATGTCCTTTATCACTCCAAGGCACTTCACTACTCGGGAATCAAAGGCATATAGGCCATGGTAAGGCTTAGTGATGCTCAGGCCCAAAGCTTCAATAACAGCCTTTGGCATCAGATTGTGGGATGCTCCTGAATCTAAAAGGCAATTGTGAATCATTTGATCATGGCCTGTCAGGGTGACATAGAAAGGAGGTGAAGCACTAGCCTCATTTTCATTTTTCTCAGCTAGGGCTGATCCAATGAAGATTTTAGGGTTTTCTTCCTGTAGATTAACTGTGTTTGAAATAGGATGATTACTTACTAAATTCATCACTTTCAAGACTGTTTGTTTATATGAGGGATTCTTTATTAACTCAGTTAAAGGTACAGGAATCTTTAACTTCCCTAATTCATTTTCCAAACTGAAATTCTGAACAGATTTGTTTACCTCTTCCACCTCTGGAGTCTTCCTTGATTTTTCTACAACTTGTCTTTTTTTTGGCACAGGATCAGTTGCCTGTTTAGCAGGAACAGCAGCTTTCTTCTTTGGGGCCTACACCACTTGTTTTGGGCCTGATCTAAGATTTATAGTCTTCTTGGGTCCATTCTGATGAACAACAGCAGTTACATCAGTCTTTTCCAAATCTAAGTCATCCTTGGCTTCAAACATGTCAGCATCATAATATTCTGCATTCAGAAATTCTTCCTCAGTAACAAAACCTCCAGGGAATCCTTCTCTAAAATTATTCATATCTTGATCAGTCTCAGTCTCTTCAAACAGCAGCTGTTCATCAACTTCTTCTTCATCAGCTACATTGTTCTGAAGAGGTGGGGGCACTCTTTGATCCTCATTCTCCCTCCTTTCCCGCTGGATATCATTGTTCCTGCACTCTCTTGGTATAAATTTGGGAGCAAATTGCCTTCTAAACTTATTCTGGTTATTTGGATTCCTTTCAGCTTCTGGAGTAGGTTTTCCAGAATTCTTTTCAAGCTCTAGTTTATTTAATTTGGCAGTGAGAATCTTCACTAGCTTAGCCATTTCATCAATCTTAGCTTCAGCAGAATGAGGAGCAGAACTTCCTGAAGTTGCTTCCTTCTTTCCCTTTTTATCATAAAGCTACTGAGATGTTTCTTTCTTAAGTCTATTTGAAGCCAATAAATTGGACTCAACCTCCAATGCTGCATCTTGCATGTTCAGCAAGGTGATAGGTCTCCTTTCTCTCAATAAGAGAGAAAATTCATGGTCAAAGGCATTGGCATACGTGAGTTTAGCTGATGTTTCAATAGGCTTAATTTCTGCTGGAATTTTACTATACATTTTGTTAAATCTTTTGGAAAAATCTGCAATAGTCTCCTCTTTTTTCCTTCTGAGAGCTCCAAACTCAGTTATATAATAGGTGTGGTCCTTTGTGTCTCCCCATTGCCTCATGAAAAGATCACAGAGCTCTTCAATTATAGTGATTGAGTTGGCAGGCAACTCTCTGAACCACTTCCTTACATCCCCATCAAGGCTCTGAACAAATACCCTCATCCATACATCTTTGATCTCAATGTTTTGATTGTCAGCATAACTTAGGAAAGCCTCCCAATGTTCTTCAGCAGTGGTTTCCCCCTTTCCATTGAACCTAGACATATACTTTTGGTAATCACCTCCAGGCAATGCATGTAAAGGCTGAGGTAAGACTAATGGTGCATACCTGGCTGCAACCATCTGGTCCATCATATCCATGGGAGGGTTTTGGGCTGCCATATTTGGACAGACTGTCTTTGCAGATGAGGAAGCTTGACTGGAATTTGTTTGAAAAGGGCTCTTTCCTACTTTTAGCTGAAAGAGAGGTATTTTACCAGGAGAAACAGTCTTGGCTTTCAAAAAGGTTTGAGGATTAGTAAAAACTTGAAAAGTGCTCTCAGGGATGGTAGGTTTTATCCAAGGTGAGGTTTCAGCTGAATGTAATAAAACACCCAACTAGTCAGGGTCACGGGAGGCTGGTAAAGATTGAGACCTTCTGAGTTTCCTTGTTTTTTTTAAGATCTGTTCAGGGTCTGTCACACCCAATTGCAATGGAGAAGTAGGTTTGTTCCTGGTTCCAATTCCTTTAGAAGCCACTGTGACAACTTTTTGGTGAAAATAGCCTTAAAAAGAGCTGATTTAAGTCCACCTCTTAAACCAGTAAAACTGATAAGTATCCCAGGGAAGATATGCTTCAGCTTCATCCCCGACAACGACGCCAAAGATGTTTGTGCCAGAAATTGTTTCTAAGGCCAGAGAAACAAGCCAACACACACTCAAGATAAAATTCAATGAAACAGATTAGGTTTAGGGTTTCTGCAATGTTTTAGTGGTTGTAAACTTTTGGAGAAAGACAGGGAATGCATTCATGAGCAAAGTAGTAACTAAATCATAAACAGAAGATGATAAAGATGCATGATATATCACACAAGATCCAACAGAAACACTATGCTGAGGTTCATTCATAAGGACAAGAATCACCAGCAAATACACATAAACCAGTAATGAATATATCAATTAAGAAACTAAACAAGTTCAATAATGAAGCCAACACAGAAAAATGAAGGGGAAAAATGTCATATATCTCATAATTTCATCATGAAAAAAATATAAGAGTCTTGGTACTTAACTCCTGAACAAGTCTGAAGACCTCCTATAGCTCCCAAAAATCAGAACCGTACTAATCCCTTCTAACCTCTCTAAATAGTGTTTTTTACAAAATCAGTTAGGTGTCAAAAACCCTAACTGTCTTCCATCCACTCGATGAGGTAAAGTAAAAAGTAAAATATTACAAAACATGACTTTTCTAAAAATAGTAATCCCTAACCAATATGTTTCTGAAAAAGATAACAAGTAACTGAAATGAACAAGTGACTCATAGCTCTTCTGCTGCCTCATCTAGTAGAGAAATACCATCTAATACTTGAGTTTTCCTCTTAGATTTCTTCTTCTCCTGCTCCAGGTTAGTTATCCTTTTGGTGAGCTTCTTGTTTTCCTGCTACAAGCTCTTTACTGTGTTTTCCAACTCTGTATAGTGTATTTCAGTAGTTCTTTTCCTCTTGAGAATATCTTTGGATACTTCTGACAGCTCCAGGAAATGATTATGGACATCCTGTAGTTCTTCTATAAGCCCTCCATTAACCTTCATCAACCCATCTGTTGCTGTCGCAAATTTTCCTCCCTGATTTTTCACTTAAACTCTGGGACCCCTCCTCATCATTTTGCTTGGATTGATTGTTAAAGGCTTGGCCCCTCGAACATATCTGTTCGTCTTGAAGTTGAATACCCACTATTTTGTCTGCCTCGTTTAGTTTAGTTCGGGTCGTGTGGTCTGTTTAATACTCATAGAACATGAAAATGTTGCCTTAGAAAAGAAAAAATGTTTTTGGCTGTAATTGATCCTTAACGCTGTTGGTTTTCACTTTGGATCGGACCTCTTTCGGAAGATGCTGAACCTCAACTCACCCGCCGTTGCGGCTCCCGGATCAAACTTCTGCCCGATTGGAGTTTCGTCCGACGCCCTATTCGTTTGTTTCGATCACTTGCTCCTAAGTTTCTGATTGCCCGCCGTTGCGGCCGAGAGGATAGAGTCAGCTCCCGATTAGAGTTTCACCCAACATTCGACTCACTGCTCTTTTCTCCCACCCACGTCACTCAGCCTTTGCATCATCTGCCGTTGCGGGTGGTGGAGAAATCTAGCCTCCGATACCCTCCTCTCCAGCGTCCGGTTGCCTTTATCGCCCGTGTTGTCACTTACCTGGTTCTTATGCTCCTCCTCCGTTGCGGCTCCTGAAGCCTTTCCCCATTCGATGTAGAAGTCTGTTCCCGCCCGATCCAAGTATCGCCCGACCGCCGATTTAGTGTTGCCGCGAGTTCTCGCCCGGATGAACCAGGCTAGCCCCTTGTGAATTTATTATTATGGTTAGAAATTTTCAATGCCCAATATCTCTGTTTAGTGGATAATACACCAATGTTGTCTGCAGGGAGAATTCCATAGATCGCTGAAGCAATGCAGAGCAAGGAAAAGGACAAAACAAACAAATGACAGAGACAACAAGGAGGCAGTTTCAGTAGTTACGGTAAGAAGGTAAACGCCTATGGAAAATGATTGGGAGAACGCAACGACCAGAGAAGAAACTGAATCGTCAAGGACGCTGAAAGGTCACACACTAAGGGCATCCCAGAAGGAGGGAGTTGTAGTTTAAATAAGGGGAAGCCTGACTGAACAGGGGCTTTTTCCCCTGGAAAAAATTGTAATGTTTGTTTGTAAGAGGAACTACTTCGTTTTGCGAAAGGAAACTGCAAATTTACCTGGTTGGAGAAAGTGAAATGGAATGTATCAATGCGTTTCAATGAATGATGTTGAAAAGGAACTATTTTGTTTTCAGTTGCTTTTCATTTACTGTGAGAATGTTTAATTTCCTGAACCTACGTTCTTATTGAATGTTCTTTGGTATTTTCATGATATTTCCATGTGAGTAATATTGGTATTCATACAGCAATTGGCTACCTGGTTGTTAAATATTTGTGATTGTTCATGCGTCTGAAATGGGTATCGGCTAACTGTAACCCTTCATACTGCGTGTGCAAAAAATTGAATTACTCGCTTAAAATTGTTGACTCGCTCCCTAGTGATAGATTAGACAATTAGTTTGCTTCTCAATTTATATGATTTGGTTGCCTGCGGGTCTAAGACGAGAGGTAAGAACCTGCTCATCACATCGTGACCGCCCCTCATAGCCTAATCACCTTGCATTTAGTTAGGCACGTGCATTTCATCTCTTAAGTTAAAATACAAAACTCGGTGGACCGGGCTGCAACTGGTAAAACTTTGTTTTGTTACTTGACTCACGGTAACCGGACCGTAAGCCGGATGGATTCCCTATTCCAAATAGTCAACGGGCTAGTTGGGAACGTTGATTGGGGAGAATCCCTTTCTGTTGTCGCCTGCGAATTTCCAGGCCTCAACAGTTTTGGCGCTAGAAGGAGGGCCGCTAGTGCATGGCTGGCCGAGGAAACCCGTTTTACAGAGAACGTTCCGCTGGTTACAGTTCTGAAAGTAGTGGACCGCGTAATCCATTTCCAGAAGAAGAAAACAGAGAACATCTATATCCTGTTCGAAACGATATTGTAAATGATCTAAGAAGACATACCCGTGCTTATGTAAAGAAGATTGGAGGGTTGCCAATTATTCCTGAATTTCCTAGAAGAGAGTACAAGAAGAAAGACCGTCCTCTAATTGAATATTTCGTGTTGGTTGGAGACTAGGAAGAGCTTGTGGAAACTGCCATACAAGAGGTTGAATTGCCTTTGAACCAAATAGGCCCAGACACTCCTTACAGCTCTCCTGTTCATACCCCTGCTGTTTCACCCCCTCACTCTCCACCCAGACTCATGGCCGGTGTTAACGCCAATCAACCCCCACCTAATCCTCCACCACCTGCATGGAAAGCCAGATCACCTTTGAATCTGACCCCACCTTTGCACGACCTACCCCAAGCCTTTGAGAAGCTACTGACCAAATTTGACCCAAACGAAAAAATCTTGGTGGATGATCATCTACAGAGTTTCTACTTGGCATTAGAAGGTCTGAGGGCTGGGGAGCACGAAGATGTGGTTTGTAGACTATTCCCGCATACCCTCAAAGGAGCCGCGGCCTCGTGGTATTTTGGATTGCCTGCCAATTCTATCCCAGACTCGGATACTTTCGAGAGAATATTCAGAAGTAAGTATGTCATCCAAAAGACTCACGCTGCCCTCATCAAAGGACTGTGTGCATTGAAGAAAGAGAAAAGAGAAAAGGTGCACAAATTTATGCAAAGGTTTGCAGCATATCTAAAAAATTTCTCTAAAATAGATAAGCCTTCAGACAAAGTACTGATTGAATACTATACTTCAGCGTTGGGTCCTGATTTAGCCATGTTTGCAAAAGGTAGGGCCAAGCCTACTTTGACGGAGACTTATGAAGAGACAGAAGTGGTGGAGGCTGAAAGGGAGAGCGTCGAAGATTATCCTGAACAGTCGGGGGAGAAAAGGAAAACATCACTATTTGCTAAGCCCAAAGAGGAGAAAACACCAGACTATGAAGGTATGGCCAAAATGGTGCAAAAGCTCTCGAACAAGATTATAATTCTAGAGAAAGAAAAAGAAGCACAAAAGTTTTACAGGCCATACTATAAGAAAAGAGAAGACAACAATCAAGCCCCTCCTCCTCCTCAAAGGAATGCATCCATGAATTTGACAGACATAGGCATGGAAAATTTCTCTACCTTTCATCAGCAGCCTCACTCCGAGAAGAACTGTCCGCAATGGATAAATTCAATGACGTTGGTCATGAATCAGATGTTGGATTCCAGACTGACAGAAGAAGATGAGGAGGAGAGGAAAGAAAATGCTACTTCCACTTCTACAAAAGAACAGGAGGAAGAGACTATGGCATTATGGAGTTCTGTTTCCGTGCTCGACACTGAAGAGGAAAATACTCAAGGATGCAAAGAGGTCAGGGAAGCTAACTTGACAACTAGAAGTAAAGGGACGGTTAGTGATGACAGTTTTTACTCCCAAAGATCAGGAGGCTGCAAAGGAATGTCAGGAAGAAGTTTCAGGACAAGTCCTTGGCTGATAAGATACCAGAATCCACTATTACCAGCCAAGACCCTAGACAAAACAGAACATCGCCTTAGTCAAATCAAGAAAACGTAAGTGCTGGTAAATCTCACCCCACTAGATCACAAATTGAATATGACATTGTTGAATATTTGAAGAAGGTGAAAGCAAACGTCCCATTGTTCGAAATGTGCAAAGTACCTCAACAGAAAGAAAAGCTGTTGAAAGCACTTGAAACGTCTGAAGAGAAACTGCCCACTGAAAATCAGCCTCGGGATGAAGAAGAAATCAGAGAAGCTAGTACCGGAGGTATGTCTAAAACTAAACATCCACCTTTCCTCCTGACATTTGAAGTTTTCAATCATAACGTGCACAATTGTCTAGTAGACTCAGGAGCGTCAATTAATGTCATGCCCATATCGGTATGCAAGAAATTAAATGGGCAGCCTAAGCCATCCACGTGGAGGGTGGTGCAATTGGATAGAACAGACGTTAAGGTGATTGGTGAAATGGAGGACGTCCTAATTCGCCTAGCATCTGATAGCAGAGTATGCCAAGTTATTAAAATCGTAGTGGCCGACATACCCGATGCTTATGGCTTGGTCCTGAGTAGGGATTGGTCAGCCAAATTAAATGGGTATTTCGCTTCAGATTGGTCACACCTTTGGTTACCGTACAAAGGAAGTCCCAATCAAATCAAAGTTTTGAGAGAACCTTACATGAAATATAACATCACTCAATTGGATGAGAATAATGTACCAGTTGAATCTGTATTGGGAAACTACTTTCTTGAACTAGAGCCAGGGAATTATCAAGCGGAAGAAGCCAGCAGCACATCTGACACTCAGCCTGATCTCCTTCGTTTTTCTCAGGCTAATGAGCTTGACTGTAAGATAGTAGATTTAGCTGTAGGAGTAGATTCAGTTTCAGTAGATAATGTTTTCTGGACTCTATATTTTGATGGCTCAAAGACATTAGAAGGGTCAGGGGCCGGCTACGTCCTTATTGATCCACAAAAAAATAAACACTTCCTTTCTTGTAGATTAGAGTTTGAGTGTACTAACAATACAGCTGAATATGAAGCATTATTGCAGGGACTCAAGAAAGCGATCGAGCTAGAGGTTAGTAATTTAAAAGTTTTTGGGGACTCAGAAATAGTTGTGAAACAAATAAGAAATCAAATACATTGTGTCTCCCCTCACTTGAAAGCTTATCAAAACGAGGTATGGGATTTGCTGAGACAATTTCATGCATTTAACATTATTTCAATCCCAAGGATAAAAAACGCAGCTGCTGATCTTTTAGCTACATCAGCTGCCAAGCTGGTTCCCACTAATAACAAATGCTCTATTGAATTAATTTTCAGGCCTTCAGTACCAGACATGATCACCAATATGCGAGTATTCGACAATGATCAGCAGATAATTGAATGCTTGACAAACGATGAAGTCTTTAAAGGAGCTATCATAGACGATGAAGAACATCAGGCTGAAATGAAATATAGCAATTTCATTCCCAAAGGAGTCAGGACGTTGTAGAAAATGTTTGACTTGAATGAGAAATTTAGAAGACCCGCTAATGTAAAGACACAAATCTCAACTCTACAGTTTGAGCTAATTAACTTAGGGACTGAAACGGATCCCAAGTTCGTCAACCTCGGTAAAAGTTGTTCACCCGCGGAAAGGGACAAGTTTCTCGGTCTGTTTAAGCAGTACAAGGATGTCTTCGCCTGGACGTATGAAGATTTGAAAACTTACGACGTTAGTATTATTAAGCATATCATTCCTATTAAAGCTGGCGTCAAGCCATATCAACAGCCGTTAAGAAAAATGCACCCCAAGCTGGAGCCGCTGATTCAAAGTGAGGTGAAGAAATTGCTGGACGCTAGGATCATCTTTAAAGTCAGGCATTCTGAATGGGTGTCAAACCTGGTGCCTGTCAGGAAAAAGTCGGGAGAAATCAGACTGTGCGTGGATTTCAGAAACTTAAACCACGCCTCGGATAAAGACAACTACCCGGTACCTCCCATGGAGCAATTGCTTCAGATGGTTTCCGGTTCTGAAATGTTTTCATTGTTAGATGGTTTCTCTGGCTACAACCAAGTATTGGTATCCGAAGAAGATCGATTGAAGACGACATTCAGAACTAAATGGGGAACTTTCGCATATAGAAGAATTCCCTTTGGACTGATCAATGCTGGCGCAACATTTCAGAGAGCGATGGACATAGCCTTTCGTGGACTGATCAGGCGAAGTGTGGTGGTCTACCTGGATGACATCACGATTTTTTTGAAGAAAAGAGGGGAGCACGCTTTCCACTTAAAGCAAATCTTTGAATGCTGCAGGAAATATGGTATTTCCCTCAATCCTAAGAATTGCGTGTTCGCGGTTACTGAAGGCAAGTTACTGGGGCATATAGTTTCGAAGAAGGGTATATCCATAGATCCAGAAATAATTAAGGCTATTGAGCAAATCCCTATGCCTCATAACAAAAAAGGGATGCAATCCTTCATGGGAACTATAAATTTTGTGCGTAGGTTTGTGCCTAATTTTGCCCAGACTGTTAAACCATTACAGCAGATGGTTAAGCAAAATACACAATTTAAGTGGACTGAAACGGAAAAGAATGCTTTCAGTAAAATCAAGACTATTGTTGCACATGCACCCTCACTGAAAAGTCCAGATTTTGACAAGGATTTTATTATATATACATTTGCATCTGAGGATTCATTGGCAGCCGTTCTTACACAAAAGGAAGACGGGGGTGATTAATAGCCAATTTATTTTATGAGTACTGGGCTGCAGGGAGCTGAATTGAATTACCCAGCCATTGAGAAACAGGCATACACAGTATTTAAGGCAGTCAAGCAATTCAGGCCTTATATACTCAAAAATTGAACCAAGGTAATAGTCCCTTACCCAGCCGTATGATCCCTGCTCATTCAAAAGGAATTGGGAGAAAGAAGGGGCAACTGGGTAATAGCCCTTCAAGAATACGACTTGGAATTCAAACCAGCCGCTATAGTGAAAGGTCAGGGGTTATGTAGGATGATGACTGGAAGCAGTAATGATGAAGAGCAAGCATGGGATGATGAAGCTGAGTTGCATGTAAGGGATGTTTGTCCTTTATTCACAGCTCCTGAATCTTGGTATAGAGACCTTGTACATTACCTGCAGTCAGGGGTGTTGCCTGAACATTGGAGTTCCAAACAAAGAAGAGATTTGCGTCTAAATTCAGCTTCCTACCAACTTGTAGAGGGCATATTATTCAGAAGAAACTATGATGGGGTCCTCCTAAGATGCCTGGAAAGAGAAGACGCTGAGAAAGTAATGTCTGAATTGCATGATGGTCTGGCCGGTGGACATTATTCAGGAGACACTACAGCCCACAAAATCCTTAGGGCCGGTTACTATTGGCCAACACTCTTTAGGGATGCACATGCGCACGTCAGAAAATGTGATACTTGCCAGAGATGTGGTGGAAGACAACCTAGAGCAGCAGCACCTCTAAATCCTGTAATGATCACAGAGCCTTTTGAGCAATGGGGAATAGACGTTATTGGAGAAATCAAGCCAAATTCCTCCCTGCTACACAGGTATATTCTTACTGCAACTGATTATTTCACTCGCTGGGTCGAAGCTATTCCCTTGCGCAAGATAAACGAAGACGAAGTTATCATTTTTCTACAAGACCATATCATGACCAGGTTTGGGGTTCCAAGTTCATTAGTTTTTGATAATGCTAAGTAATTTTCATCTATTAAGATTACTGCATTTTCTCATGAGAAAGGTATAAAATTACACTATTCTGCTAACTATTATCCGCAAGGGAATGGCCTGGCTGAATACTCAAATAAAAACCTCATTAGAATCCTGAAAAAGACCGTCATAGAAAACCCGTGAAGTTGGCACTCAGCCTTACCCAATGCCCTGTGGGCTGACAGAGTCACCCCCAAGTCCGCAATAGGAGTGTCACCCTTTACCCTTGTATATGGTAAGGAAGCCATCTTGCCCCCCAACATCATGCTCCCATCTTCCATACTAGCTCAGGAGTCTAGGGGGTCGGATGATGAGGTTCTCCAAATAAGAATATACAATCTCCTGAAAGCAGAGGAGGCCCGATCCAAAGCTAGAGAGCGTTTCCAACAGCAACAGGAGGTAGTGAAGAGATGGTTTGACAAACATAAAGCTAGAAAAAAGGACCTGGAAGTAGGAGACCTTGTTCTCAAATGGGATCACCCCCACAATGAGAAAGAGAAGCACACTAAGTTCCAACAGTTATGGGTAGGTCCGTTTCAAATCACCGCTTAGCTTGGCCCTGCTACTTATATGTTACAGGATTTACAAGGATGGGAGGAGAACCTGCCAGTTAATGGTCTGGTTCTCAAACCTTATTTTTCTTAAGTTGTTTTTGAGCTTTCTGACTTGTACATAAATAAGATGTGTTGAGTTATGCTTTCATTTGTTTTAAGTTGAGTCTTTGTTTTCAATAAAGGTGGTTAACTCGTGGTTATGTGGGGAACCCCAAATTTCTGGAAATGGTAAACATTTGTTGAATAGTTAGACTGTGGGTTCCATATGAATTCATTCCACCAAATAGTCTCTCGAAACCCTTTGTGTGCATTGAGGTCTAGCTTGAACCCCTGTAAGGTCAATCAAATTCAAAAGTCTGGAATACTATGCTGAGGCTCCGCGCACTTTACACTTAAAAGTATAAGGGGCGATGACAGGGGACCCACGGAGAAGAGCAAGATGAACAGAGTGTTAATATAAATGATCCCATGCCAAGAAATGAATGCCAGAAAGCAAATAAGAGTCAGAATTCCTATGAAAACATCATGCTTCAAAGCTAAATCTAAAGCATAAAGTACTAATTTGCCAATGATCCTCTCTGTTCGTGAGCTGAAACTTTAAGCACATTGCTCACACAAAAGGGCACTATGGGATAGAGGATCCTGAATTGAAATTCAGTAAGAAAGGCACGCACGAAGACTCGCATCATAAGGGGACAAAATCCAAAAAGCACAAAAGATGCTAAAATGGCATGGGAGTGAGGAACAAATGAACGTTTCTGTTCATCACCTGCTACAATCCTGTGGTGTCCAATGTCGTCAGCTACCTGAAAGCAAGATTAATAATGAACTCATATTTTGGCCTCAACAGAGTTATCCAGACTCTAAAATCTTGACTTTCATCACCCAAACTAGACTGATATCAATGATTAAGGTACACACTTCTATTATTGAGAAATCTGTACAGCTGGACAAGTTCAATGGATACATTTGTTATGGAACAGTCTGCCATTCAAGAAAGGAATCACCCAGAGATCTAGGTTCACCAGGAAATCGCCAGTTGTTGCTGCTGCAACTTTTCCTCCCCGATTTTTCACTTAAACTCTGGGACCCCTCCTCATCATTTTGCTTGGATTGATTGTTAAAGGCTTGGCCCCTTGAACATATCTGTTCGTCTTGAATTTGAATACCCGCTATTTTGTCTGCCTCGTTCAGTTTAGTTCGGGTCGTGTGGTCTGTTTAATACTCATAGAACATGAAAATGTTGCCTTAGCAAAGAAAAAATGTTTTTGGCTGTAATTGATCCTTAATGCTGTTGGTTTTCACTTTGGATCGGACCTCTTTCGGAAGATGCTGAACCTCAACTCACTCACCGTTGCGGCTCCCGGATCAAACTTCCGCCCGATTGGAGTTTCGTCCGACGCCCGATTCGTTTGTTTCGATCGCTTGCTCCTAAGTTTCTGATTTCCCGCCGTTGCGGCCGAGAGGATAGAGTCAGCTCCCGATTAGAGTTTCACCCGACGTCCGAATCACTGCTCTTTTCTCCCACCCACGTCACTCAGCCTTTGCATCATCCATTGTTGCGGGTGGTAGAGAAATCTAGCCTCCGATACCCTCCTCTCCGGCGTCCGGTTGCCTTTATCGCCCGTGTTGTCACTTACCTGGTTCTTATGCTCCTCCACCGTTGCAGCTCCTGAAGCCTTTCCCCATTTTATGCAGAAGTCTGTTCCCGCCCGATCCAAGTATCGCCCGACCGCCGATTTAGTGTTGCCACGAGTTCTCGCCCGGATGAACCAGGCTAGCCCCTTGTGAATTTATTATTATGGTTAGAAATTTTCAATGCCCAATATCTCAGTTTAGTGGATAATACACCAATTTTTTCTGCAGGGAGAATTCCATAGATCACTGAAGCAATTCAGAGCGAGGAAAAGGACAAAATAAACAAATGACAGAGACAATGAGGAGGCAATTTCAGCAGTTACGGTCATAAGGTAAATGCCTATGGAAAATGATTGGGAGAATGCAACGACCAGAGAAGAAACTGAATCGTTAAGGACGCTGAAAGGTCACACACTAAGGGCAGCCCAGAAGGAGGGAGTTGTAGTTTAAATAAGGGGAAGCCTGACTGAACAGGGGCTTTTTCCCTTGGAAAAAATTGTAATGTTTGCTTGTAAGAGGAACTACTTCGTTTTGCGAAAGGAAACTGCAAATTTACCTGGTTGGAGAAAGTGAAATGGAATGTATCAATGCGTTTCAATGAATGACGTTGAAAAGGAACTATTTCGTTTTCAGCTGCTTTTCATTTACTGTGAGAATGTTTAATTTCCTGAACCTACGTTCTTATTGAATGTTCTTTGGTATTTTCATGATCTTTCCATGTGAGTAATATTGGTATTCATACAGCAATTGGCTACCTGGTTGTTAAATATTTGTGATTGTTCATGCGTCTGAAAGGGGTATCAGCTAACTGTAACCCTTCATACTGCGTGTGCAAAAAATTGAATTACTCGCTTAAAATTGATGACTCGCTCCCTAGTGATAGATTAGACAATTAGTTTTCTTCTCATTGTATATGATTTGGTTGCCTGCGGGTCTAAGACGAGAGGTAAGAACCTGTGCATCACATCGTGACTGCCCCTCGCAGTCTAATCACCTTGCATTTAGTTAGGCACGTGCATTTCATCTCTTAAGTTAAAATACAAAACTCGGTGAACCGGGCCGCAACCGGTAAAACTTTGTTTTGTTACTTGACTCACGGTAGCCGGACCGTAACCCGGACGGATTCCCTATTCAAAATAGTCAACGAGCTAGTTGGGAACGTTGATTGGGGAGAATCCCTTTCTGTTGTCGCCTGCGAATTTCCAGGCCTCAACACCATCATTAACATCTTGCAAGTATTTCATCTACTGCTTATACTGCTAAAAACTTTCCTGCAAGCTTTCTTGTTCAAAACTAGGGATCTCAGGTATGTTTGCATCCTTTATTAACAAGTCTGTGAAATCAATAGGAATACTAGGGTCTTTTAGAATTCCTGCTTCCCTAAGTATAAGCTCATCTTCTTCTTCCCATTCTTGATTTTCAACAAGAGATACTTTAGCTTTCTCTTCCTGCTACTGTTTTAAAACTTTATTTTTTATCTCAAGAATTATTGCAGACAATTTAGACTTGGGATGCCTTAACTCTTTTATAGACTGTGATCCTTTCACCTTTGCAGGCTAAGAAGAAGAAGGTTTAGTAACTGATTTTCCTTTGCTTTCACTATCCATCTTACCAATTTCTGTCTCTTCATTTGAGGAAGTATCAGTCAAGATAGTCTCTTGTTGGGAATTCAATTTTAGATTGAGTAACCTCTTCATATTCCATCTTAGTTTGTTTGTTGGCCTGGTTTTAGGCCTCCAATATGGGGTTACAATCCTTTTCTTCTTCTTATCAGGTTTAGCTACTTTGTTCTCTGAAGTGAAGAATTCTCCACAGGTTTCATGCTTGCCTTCTGCTTTATCAATGGGCTGATCTTCTTCCAGTAAATATCCCTCATCATCTGAGAGAATGGTGAGTGGACTTCTCTGTTGGGTTTGAAAATCATCTTCAGGCATAGCCACCTTTTCTATAACAACAGCTCTAACTTCCTTGGAAACTGCTGCTAGTCTCAACTATTTCCTAGGCTGTAATTCTTCTTCTGAAAACAGTGAATATCTACCTGCAATACAACCTGAAAACATCTTGGGATTACTGTCAACCTCCACATGCTCTGCTGCCTTCTCAACTTCAACATCTTCCTTGTCTTCAAGTTTAGCTTTCTGACCTAATTTCTTCATCATTACCTTCCCTTTATCTACTTGCCTCTTAGGCTGCTGATCTTCTTGTTTGACATGAAAACCTAACCAGAAAAGAAAGAAGTCCCAACTTTTACCTTCATGCTTCAATACAGTGCTAATAATCAGTTTAATTAGCCCATGATGAAAGATGGACTGAGAGGAATGGTCCATATGCCCTTTAACCCTGCTAGCCATTTTCTGCAAGATTTTGAGTAGGAAAAATGGAAGGTTCATCTTGGATTGTCCCACCATATGTTGCAAAAACCTGAAGTGATACTTAAACACATAAGCATACCTGCCCTCGCAAGTAATATAACTCTACAAAATTCTGATTGGTTCAACCCATTCCTTTCTGAAATTTTGAATAAGAATGCCTTTATTCCAGTCAGGAGTGACATTTGGTAGTAGGTATCTCTAAGGGTCAAAGGTAAAAGGAAATTTCTTAAACCATAATTCACCTTCATTGCTAACCCCTGTGGCTTTTGCAATCAGTTCTACTGTCAGCCTAAACTTTAGAGTATCAAAGGTCACCATGTCATCTTTTAAACACTGTGCAAACTTACAAGAAACTTCAGCATTATACCCATTTATTCTTTTAAAGAATTCAAGCCAACCAGCCTGTTGAAATAATTCAACACATCCAGGGAGCTTTTCAATCCACCCTACATCAGTTGGTTCAGCTCTGTTAATTTTACCACTCTTGCCCATTTTCTTTCAGAGGATGAAACTATATAGGTTTTAGGGTTCAGCAGGTGACTTCGTAGCTGCCCTTTTTTATGTAAATCTTATTAGGTTTTACTGACAGCTTTTCTTAATCCTCTTTGACTGCTCTTTTTGTTTTCCTAATAAAGATTAGGTTTATCATATGCATAAGAGACTTAGGTCATTTGAAATCTTCCAAATTCTTCACTGCAACTAGTGACTGTCATGCAATTTTAATTGTTCTATTGGCTGTCCATCTCCAACATGTAGAATAAACCTGTGTATTAGTGCTCATAACCTGCCAGGATCATGTATAAACCATCTCTGCACCAAAAGAGTATTACATGAAGACTCACAACTGTCAACCTTTAGCCTAAACGCAGCCTGTTTATAGGTTAGATGAGAAGGTATATAAAGGATAAAGCATCTTAATCTTAATCCATTGTCATCTCTCAGAAATCTTAGTGTCAAAATGATAATAATTTTTCATCAACTCTCAATCCTTTAACTCCTCGCAGCTTCTTTTGGCTTGCAAAAACAGTGAACTTCAAAACCTAGAAAAATTAGGTCTTTAGGCTATCTAGGTTTTTAAACTGTGTCAAATGTACATTTCCTTCATCTCATGTTGTACCTGCAGCAATATTAAATTTGAACCATCATAACATACATTGTATTTCAACCCAGCCTCTTTCGAACTTCAACAAATGAACAGTTCCAACATAAAGCTATTTTTCAGTATTCCACTCCACAGAACCTCTCAGAATGGCTCAGGCAGTTATTTTTCTGGTCGAAATATCATTTGAGTGCATAATTTATTATTCCCCTTAATCAATTTTGATTGAATAGTTCCCAACGACAAAGCCCTAAATTATCAATTATAGTGGCTAATCGTGGAATACCTTTTAATTGATCGACTACAGTGGCTTAAAATCATTACCGGAGTGGTTAAGTTGTTCACCTCGAATGTACAGGTGTCCTTCAGGATGCAATTTGACTGTAGACAGCACAATCATGAAGCCCTAATTTCCCGTGACTCGATAAAACCTCACTCTGTTTCCCAGCGGGCATATCCAGTTTTGTAGTGATTATGGTTACTCCACTAAGTCCGTTGTCTTTGAATGTGCATGCAAATGACAACTCATCTCACATTAAACATCAAACCACGCTGCTACCTGTCAAAATCAATTGCCTTTGGGCTCACGATGACCACGATTCCTTCACGAAGTAGAACCACCTGTTCTTATGATAATTCTTTAACCAACACGTAGTAAACACTCCACAATGCATGATTAGTCACTCAACATTTAAGAAAATGCCAAATTTTTGCTAAAAAATCGGAAGAAATGAAGGCTGCGATATTCTTGTAGCGCGCCTTCATTATTTTTTGGCTCCAGCGCTACAAGAATAATTTTAGTGCTATTTTCTCGTTGTTTTTCAGCTTTTTGTTATTTTGAATGCAGTTTAAAAGCTGTTTGAACTATGACTATGCAGGACCATGCTCAAAATGCTATTTGTGACCACATAATTCGATAATATGACCTTTTAAAACCCTTTAAGACCTAAAGGAGGAAAAAACAAAATAACTCTAAAGGCAAAAAAAACTTAAAAAATTAAAGTAAATACCTAAAAGCTCCTATAGTAATTGAAAAGATAAAGTCAAAGAAATAAGAAAACTTGATCAAAAAGGTAATCGAACATGAAAAGGTAAGAAACAAATTCCTGACATAACAGTAACCATTTCAAACCATATTTAGAATGTATTCTAGCATATACAGTTAGATATGGCTCTCCCTTTGTCACAAGGTCATTCACATAAACATATAGCTTTAAACAAGCATTCAAAAGGCTAGATTTCTAAGGGGAAGGGTTGTTTGGATTTTAAAGAGTGTAACACAGACATATATTAGATACCATTGGGAAATGGAGACAAAACCTAAAACATTCAAGGACTTACCGCAAATAATGACCAATGAT
The DNA here is from genome assembly GCA_001517045.1 of Pseudotsuga menziesii. Taxonomy (NCBI): domain Eukaryota; kingdom Viridiplantae; phylum Streptophyta; class Pinopsida; order Pinales; family Pinaceae; genus Pseudotsuga; species Pseudotsuga menziesii. The sequence goes on from LPNX010607384.1 coordinate 1,089,095, forward strand.
AACCTCTGTAGTCTGAGGTAAAATAGGTGTTAGTATTCAACAAAATATCTTTGATAGATGGAAGGGGGGAATTAGAAGAATCCCAATGAGACAGGAGGCACCTATCTATGGGTGAATATCCTGAAACACCTTTAGAAGAAGCAACAGTAAAGGTTGATAACTAAAATGGATCATCTAATAGAGGATGAATTCTAATACATTTACCATAAACATTTAACAAACACATTATTTGATGGAGGGAGCGTTAAACAGAGAATGAATTCCTTGCATACAACTAGAAACACATTAGCAAAAACTACACAAACATGGAAATGAAACATACAAGGGAACATGGATTGAACATTGAACACTGTGATGATCTCAGAGACTCATGAAACACTTTGCATTAATACTTCCAAGAAAGTTGTAGAGCTACAAAACCAAGCACAAAGGATTCAAAATATGAATGTTGAGCCCTTTCTACCTTCGTAGAGGTTACATTTATAGATTAAATAAGCTCCTAAGACCAACCTTGAAACATAGCCAAAATTGGTTATGATACGGGAATCAAACCCACACACATAAAATCCTAACAAATTCTGAACTGAAATATTTTCCATGATCACAAAACAAATCAGGAAAGCACATTGGGATGCATGTGGTAGATCAAAAAGGAAAATTTGACATTTGGGAATCATGCCTGCTTGATGAAATTTATTGTTCATAGGATCTTTGAACAACCTACAACATTTTTATTCTTCCTTGCATCTTCCACCTACGAAATTGTTCTTTAACCGTTGATTTTCACAAGACTCATAATGGATCGTCAATCTTACAGGCTGGCAGAAAGCGGGATTCCAACTTTCTGTGACCAAATTTTTTCCTTTTCCACTTCTATCCTTTTCCTTTCCAAGTCATCAATCTTATATGGAACCTTTCTTAGGCGTTGATCTGAGATCCAATATGCAGAATCTTTCTGGTCTATCGATCTTACGGGATGGCGGAAAGTGGAAAGTAGGATTCCAACTTTTCATAACCAAATTTATGTATTTTTTCTCCTGCCTCTCTGCTCCTTTCCGAGCCATTGATCTAAGATTAAAAATGCGGAAGTGTTCTAAACCATTGATCTTTGATCAAAGTGGGTACATGTTATGGGTTGGAATAAAGCGGAAAGAGGGATTTCAATTTCTTATGGCTGGATTTTTGTATTTCTTCTCCTGCCTTTCTGCTCCTTTCCGAGTCATTGATCTAAGATTAAAAAAATGCAGAAGCGTTCTAAACTATTGATCTGCACTTTCCACATTATCACCAATATTTCCCTCCTCGCACCTTGGATTAGCAAAATCATTATCAACCACTGATCTAAATTATATCTTCATTTGGACTATTGAAAAGTGTTATCTCTACTACATTCCATTGAATCTAGGAACTCATTCCTCCTTGCACTTTCAATCTGCGGAATCAACCTTAGTCGTTGATCTAGATCAAGTTTTAATATGAGTCGTTGGAACATGTGGCCCCTACCTAATTCCACAAATCTTCATCCCGACTTTCTTCATGCTTGTTCACAATATGGAATTGTTTCCATCCTTTGATCAGAATCTTCTTTAAATATCCAACATTCAAACTTTAAGAGCCTACCACATTCCGTAGATTTCAAATGTTCATTTATCCGCGCATGTTGGATTAGCGTAATTGTTCTCCTTGATAGATCTAATTCTGATTAGATCTCTTCTGTTGAAATATGCATACCTTTAATTGATTCCACAGATTAGGAAAATTTCTTTCCACGAGCATGTTAGATCAATGGAATTCATATCCTCTGTTGATCTTACTCCACCATCAATCTTTACCGTTGAAAAATGTAGGCCCTACAACATTCCACAAATATGAAAAGTTATTCCTGCAATTTGAACTAGTAAAATTATTTTCCATCGTAGATATGATTCTACCTTCAAGCACCATCGTTAAAACTTAAAGCTCCTACGCCATTCCTCTGATATGAGAATTGTATTCCTCCTCGCATGTTAAAGCAGTGGAATTCTTTAGGAACGTAGATCTACTTCTTCCTATTCATTTGACGGTTGATCTTGCATGACCTTTAACCTTCTTCCACAACATCAAGTTTCTTTTAAAAACATGCATCTTCCCTTGGTGAAATCTCCTGCAACCTTTTTTTCCTCCTCTATGTATCTAAGTTGTTCATTCCTGTCACCATTTATCTTGGAGTGAATTTATTTTGTTTCTGGGATATTTGCAGGACCTTATTAACATTTTTCAAAGTCATGTGATATGGAAAAATTTCATACCTTACTCATCAATTTCACTAGCTTATCATTTTGCAGGGAAATTAGCATGGATGCATCTATAAAAGTCCTTAAATTTTAGCACTGGTACTAACACCTTCAAGCTACCATCATAACTAGGTACATCAAGTTGTGCATTTCCTATTTCTTACATTAATTGAACTAATTTCACTCTTGGTTATATGTAATAATAATTTTGTTCCACTTCTTCTTTTGGCTCTAGATCTTCCTTTCATCCTCTCTAATCCGAATTTTAGGGTGGATATGGCTAAATTCATATATATAAGTCATAAAAGCATTAAATGGAGAGGACACCCTCTTCCATTCATCATAAGAGCATCAAATGGATAGGACACCCTATTCCATCCATGGTATTTGGTAGCCCATGGTTTTGTTCCATTGTATTGGATAGCCCGTGGTTTTGTTCCATGGTATGGATGCAAGGCACATTGTCCATGGTATTTGGTAGCCTATGGTGTTGTTGCATGGTATGGCTTCAAGGAACATTGTAATGATATTATATAAAGGATTTATGTCTTCTCAATAAAGAAATCTATTATTTTTGGATCCTATCTCTCTCTCTTATTCTATTGTTTTATTGTTGGATTATTGGTTATGAGTGTCTTTCTTAGTATAGTTTGAGAGGTGAGGCTCAAAGAATCCTCTTTGAGCCTCACCCCTCCATGTGGTGTATTTACTTTATGTTTCTCTTTGTTACTATATGGATCAATTGTTAAACATTTTTCATCTTTAATATCCTCCTCCTGCAGAATTCAAGCCTCCATAGTCTCATCCCGCAAGATCCAGATTAGTGGTATCATAGTAGGTAACCATTCCATCGGAATAAGGGTTTGAGCATAGTTTGGGTTCAAAGATATGCATGAAATTTAAAACTCCTTTGGAAACTATCAGATTCTATTTTTTGGGCCACACACTGGTTTCTATGCTCCATCTAGAGGTTCCATGATCTCTACAACAACTCATGTTTCTCTACAAACACTTGGAAACCTACAGTCATCACTCTATGGAGGATGACCCACTACTACAAACTTTATATATATTATGTGATATCTACAAGACATTTCAAAGGGATTACCATAGCTGATTTGAAATTTTTTTCCGCCATCTAAAATGGGTATTTCATGGTTTTTCATTTAGAATCCTAGTTTGTGAGATATGGTTGTTTGAAGCAGCACCTGTAGTACACAGTGCAACCGCACGTACATCAACTTTGAACAAGTTCCACCGAATCTATAGAATGTCTCGAAGGATCTATAATATCTCATTAAAAAGGTCTGTTTGTCACATAAAATGGTATTTCATGGTTTTTCATTTGACTCTCTGGTTTGAGAGATATCATTGATTGAAACAACATATGTCTACAAAAATAGTGTGTGCATGTCCCTTAATGTTCAACAAAATTTTCTCATTCCCCAAGCCACCACAAATAAATTATGGTATGTGTATGGATAGGTATCTTTGAGGTATCAAATGGTTCTTCAATGAAAATTCAATTTCATTGCCTCCATCAAAAGCTATTAATGGATTTGCAGCAAGACATTAATTGCACCAAAGAACGGGATTCAATTTTTGGGATTTTATTAAATCCTATTGTAATCATGGTTATTGGTTAACCACACAAAAACCATGCTTATGGGTAAACCACACAAAATCCACATTTTTGTATTGTAACCATAGTTATGAGCCAACCACACAAAACCCATGGTTATGTATAGTAATCATGGTTATAGGTTAGCCACACAAAACTGACGGTTATGGGTCAACCACACAAAACCCATGGTTATGGGTCAACCACACAAAAACCACAGTCATGGTTATGGTTATGGGTCAACCACACAAAGCCCATGGTTATTTGTTAACCTCACAAAACCCTTTTCTTCATTGGCAACCGACATATTGTAATCATGGGTCTCTTTTTAGGATGAAATGATGGGGACCATCATTTTCTAAGGGGAGAGGAATGATCCAAATTTTAGGGGGAATATGGTCTAAATTTAGATATATAAGTCATAAAAGCATTAAATGGAGAGGCCACCCTCTTCCATTCATCATAAGAGCATTAAATGGAGAGGCCTCCCTCTTCCATCCATGGTATTTGGTAGCCCATGGTTTTGTTCCATGGTATGGCTGCAAGGTACATCGTCCATGCTATTTGGTAGCCTATGGTTTTGTTCCATGGTATGGATTCAAGGCACATTTTAATGATATTATATAAAGAATTATGCATTCTCAATAAAGAAAGCTATTATTTTTGGATCCTATCTCTCTCTCTTATCACATTGATTTATTGTTGGGTTATTGGTTCTGAGGGTCTTTCTTAGTATAGTTTGAGAGGTGAGGCTCAAAGAACCCTCTTTGAGCCTCACCCCTCCATGTGGTATATTTAATTTATGTTTCTCTATGTTACTATATGGATCAATTGTTAACAATTTTGCAGCTTTAATATCCTCTTCTTTTGACATTCAAGCCTCTCGGGTCTTATCCCCAAGATATGCATCACTCTCTTTGTTATGTTTCAAATTCTTCTTCACAATTTTTTCAATTCTCATTTCATTTCTCTTTTACCTCCTATGTCTGACATACTGTGAATAAAAACTCTCCTCATCAAATAAATTTTAGTCCCTCCACCTCAAAAATTCTATTGTAATACCAATATAAAACAATTCTCCTCATTGTTCTCGCACTATAATTGTCTTTATCCACAACAATTTTAACCATCAATTTTGTTTAATATAATTATTTTCAAAAATATGAATAAAACCATGGATAATTTTAGGGGATATATATAACCCATTGGCTATATTAAGGGGCTAACAAAAATTTAGTGGGTTAGTTTCTTATATGTAAAGGGTTTTTTTCGCCAAAATATATTCGTGCAATATTTATTGGAAAAAAAATAAATCCAAAATGAATAGCCTCCCATATATTAATGAGGAAGATTAAAAAATAATTTTTTCCCTAACAGAATCTCCCTCTAATATATCTTTCGCCATAAATTTCTAGTTCAATTCTAGTGAAATCATTCCTTTTCCCCTAATTTTCAGTAATGGAGGCTCCCAATGGTTATTTCGCCCTCCATTTTTCTTTGGAAGTTAGGCATATGGTTTCGGCTTCATTTTTAGTATGTTTCATGTGGTACCTTCTTTGAGCCCTTGATTTCCAATATTGAAGGGAAACTCAAAGGCTATTTTGTTCTACATGTAGGCTAGAGTGATTCATGGTTCACCCACATCTCATTGCACATACATGGTAAAGATTTTGGTTGATATGATTCCACTTTTCATTCTCATTTTTCTCGACATTTTAATCTTTGCATAACATCTCCATTACTGAAATATGAGGTCCTGAAGGGGCATGCCACACATGTAATTTATCAAAGAATACAAATTTGCATCATGCTTTTATCGAATAATTAAAGTGGTTTATTTTTTATCATGTTTTTTTATGTTTTTTATCCATAATTACACTAGATTATTATATTGTAAATTTTCCTTTTATCATGGGTTTTTTTTAGGCTTGTTGAATTTTAGGGAACTTTTGATTCATAGGGCTCATTCGGTGTTATTAGGGTTTTGTTCCATCCTAGAAGTATCGGTTTCATGAAAGTGTTATAGAGCTAAGAATATATGATCTATTTTATGCCTTCTAATGTTTAAACTATTGACTAGAATTAATATGTTGTTAGTGGATGCTACTCTTGATGCGGAGACACTACATGGTTTTTATATATTCAAACTGAATTTGACTAGTTGTTTAAAATGTGTTATTGTTAGTATCTTTCTATGTAATTATTATTGGATCTAAGGTGTTAATAAGAGTGTATATGTTCATATTTTATGTATTTTATGGTTGACGTTTTGGGATGTTTTTAATATAAATGAATGCACATTGGTTTTAATTGAGGGGATGTAGTGGAATGATCATTATTTTCATTGTCTTCTTGTAGAGTTGTCCAAAGCATTCTAGTATATTATTTTATTTGTATAGATAATTTCATGACTGGTAGATATTTTTATTTGTATTTCCAAGTTTGTCAATTTTATTTGTGACCTAAATTTGTTGGGTTTGGTACTTGTTTTATGATATTTTGTTTTTTGTAAGAGCCATTCAAAAGTAAAATGTGTTTTGGTGATTTGTTTTGATGACAGTGTAATTACTATAATCATCAAAAAATGGATCTAGTCATGTATGATAAATAAATGATTTAGTCGGAACACGATACTTCATTTCCATCATAATTGTATATAATATATACAGTGCATGTTTGATGTGAGATGTAGACATCATGCCATTTGATATCTAGTAGTTTGCATTCAATGAGGGTGCTAAAATAATTTTACCACATTTTGCATGCTTTCAAAAATTTCAAGGACATGGATACAAACATCTCCTCAGTTTATCTAAGAAAAAGTAGTCTTTAACAAAGTAGTTCGAATGATATGCATGATTATGCATTAATGTGCTTTCAATTCTTGTTAGTGTATGTTCTTATTTCTAATAACGATTGCAAGTTTCTAACTAACTCTAAAAATTCTAAATCAAATGACATAATTTATATTTTGATTGTCAACAAAAGAAGGGAAAAAGTGCATTTGTATCTATAAATAGATAAGCAAGTTAATTTTTTCTTAGAGTGTATCTTAAAAATGAGGGATTTGGATAATAAACTAATTAGGAATTCATACACTATATTAAGGTTGTGGGTCTCAATAATACTCCACGTTGTAATAATAATTGGTGGGTGCCATAATCACTCTATAGTATAAAGTGTTTGATTCTATTAGTTTGTTGGTATGATTTGGGTCCCCACATGTCTGTTGGACCATTAATGTAATGTAACGTCCCCAACCCTCCGACCGGCAAAGAGGACGCTACCATGGTGTTAACCATCTGGACTACCAGCCCCATGAACATGTGAATTCCTAAAAATGCTGAGAACAAAATGCATTGAAGTAGAACATACACAGGTGCAAATTATTTATCATACATAGCGGAAGCAACACATATTCATACAAGCATTCATTCAACATGTTCATCATAGTCATTAACAATAAATAGGACTGTAGAAGTAAAATAGACAATATTACTTATCTTATAAGAACTCGTTCCGCAACCAGCTACGTCGCTGCAACGTTCCACCCAACCATAGGCCAGCGTGCTCCTTAATCTCTCAACAGCACTGCCACCCCCAAGCTAGGCATGATTCTCCAAGGAATAAGGGAACAAGCAGGCTTACACATAGCCAAGGATACACAAAACACAGCCAAGCCAACACAGTTGGTTTTATCAGGCCATCAACAAGATAGCCAAGCCAACATGGTTAGGTTTATCAGGCCATCAAGGAGTTGGGAAAGGCTAAATGCTAAGCTGGTGAGCCCATTATAGATCTAGGAACACCTACACTAGAACTAGCCTGACTTCTAAGACACCCACACACACCCAACACAAGGAATCAGTCCCTTCTCTACTACATAGTCCCTTAGGCCCTGCCTTCCCTTCCAGTGTTATTCAGGGGTTGTGGAGAAGAAAGCCAGCCCTCTAGCTCTATCTGTGTGGCTTCCAAACACACTAGGTTTATCAAGAAACTCAAGCCCCCATCCCTGCTCCCAGCACAGTCCGAAGACAAACCATTGCACACAGGAAATCAATCAGCTGTTACAGCTTAAACAGGGAAAACGACTCCTGAGTTGTTCTTGGACCTATCGTGGCCAAACAAATCCCAAGCGAATTATAACAGTCCCAAATGTATCAGTGAACATAGCTCACAACATGGGGAAAACAACATTCCCAAACATATCAGCATACACTACCAACAAACGTGGAGAACAACATCCAGTTCTGCACAATCGAAGCCACTGTGGAAAACTTACACATACCACACTGGGGAAGAAATTACAGTCTCCTAGACTACGCGTGAGAGAAAACTTGCACCAGACCCCAAAACATAAAGGAAGACATATGCACGGCCACAAATCAGTAAGGGAGACCCTAGTAACACAACAAATCTTGAGGGGAATGATGGCAACCACAACTCACGGGAAGAGCAACGGTCCAAATCTCAAAATTGAAATGACAGGAAAATTACACGACCATACCATTCTATGAGGAGGTCACACAGCCAAAAATGTGAATGGCCCTTCACAACAATTCATGAATGAAAGAGCACGGCTCCCAGCTTGTTGTGTGAGCCCAAAACTAGGAAAAATCCTATGCGTGAGAATAATGAACAGAAAATGGTTCCTGCATGAGGATGAATAGCTCTGCTTATGCACGCGAATGATCAGACAATGGAGAGAATGCATAGTAGTCATTCTTCTGCCCAACGTGAGGTTCCATTGCTGGTGGAGTGTGTGGGTGGGGCAAGGACTGACAATCCTGCCACCCCCACTCCCAAAACAATAACTGCCTCAACTACTCAGCTGAACATTTAAGGTGATAGTTGGATAAGACAAGGAAAAATGGGAAAATAAAACAGGGTGGTGACACATGGATTTTTCCCATAACCCAAGGTTGGACTATCCCCCCTCCCTTATCCTTGTGATTATCATGCCCCTTCTCAATTTGGTTGCTGCGAACATAGATGGTCGGGTTATTTAATTAAAGATGCATATTTACATGATAAAAAAACTTAATATGTATGCCACATGCCCCAATATACCATCGGTGACAAGTTAAACCCAAAACATAGCATAACCAATCGATGGTGGGGCCTTGGCCCTTAGCTCCGCACCATGATTATTACAATATATACATCATATACATCTAATGCAATGGGGTCAAAACGGGGGTGTTACATGTAACACCATGGTTTTGACCCCAATGCATTAAATATACATGATACATATATATTGTAAATAATCATGGTGCATAGCTAAAGGCAAAGGCCCACCATCGATTTGGTTGTGTTATGTTTCGGATTGGAATTGTTACCGATAGTATATCAGGATATATGGCACGTATTAAATTGTGGCATCATGTAACTATGAATTTTAATTAAATAACACCAACCAGCTATGTCGATGCAACTATATTGAACAGGGCATGATTTTCTAAGGATAAGCGGGGGGGATTGTTAAACCTGGACCCCATGGGGAAAAGCCATGTGTCAACCACCCAGTTAATACTTATTTTGTTAGATGGGGGAAATTATTGCTGGGAAGTGGAGGGTGGCAGGACTGCCAGTATTTTTCCATGCACCCACTCCACCAGCCGTCTCTCCACCTTCACGTGGGTAAGAGAAACACCACTACGCCACTCTCTTGTCCATTCTGTTCACTCTCACGCAGAGACATTTTTGATCTGTTCACCTTCTCACACGCAAGGAGTTCAGATGGTCTTCCTCATGAAGAGCAGAGATAAAATGATTTACGATCCATTGAGTGGGGGTTCTTTCTCCCTTCTCTCACAAATTTCTGGTCTGTGGATATGTTCTCCCTCTGATCTTTGCATAGAATCGATTTCCCTTCTTCCATTGTCAGACAGTGGGATGTTTTCCGTGGTTTCCTTTGTGAGATGTTTCCCTCCTGTTCACACAGAGATTCTGTGTTTACTCCACCATTGCCAACTGTGAAATGTGTCGTGGCTTCATTGTTGAGGAAGGACCATTATTTTACAATGTTTCTGGTTGTGCCTAGACCGTGTAATATCCTATTACTTCATCTTGAATCGGGGCTGCTGTTCTTCCCGTGATCAGTGGTTGTTGTGAGTACCTACGTTGTGTTGGTTGTGGTCTCATTCACATTTTTTTGGCTATGTATTCCTTTGCATTTTGGGCTGCTATAAGCTATTATGGAGTCGTTTTGGCGACAATAGGGCCAAGAACGAATCAGGGATTGTCTTCCCCTATCCAAGCTGTGAAGTGTTGGTTTTGCTACATGCATGTAGTGGTTGGTATTTGAACTGTATTGGAGCGGTGATAAGGGCCTGATTTTCTTGAAAAACCTGGTGTGTTTGGGAACCACACAGACAGGGCTAGAGGGCTGAATTTCTTCTCCACAACCCCTGAATAGCACTAGAAGGGAGGTCAGGGCCTGAGGGACTGTGTAGCAGAGAAGCCTACTGATTTCCTTATGTTGGGTGTGTGTGGGTGTCCTAGAAGTCAGGCTAGTCCTGGTCTAGGTGTCCTTAGCTCTCCAATGAGCTTACCAGCTTAGCATTTAGCCTTTCTCAGCTCCTGGATGGCCTGATAAACACAACGGTGTTGGCTTTGATGATCTGATGTTCACTTGATAAACCCAACTATGTTGGCTTGGATGAACTATGTATCCCTGAATGTTTTGATATCCTTGACTATGTGTAATCCTTCTAATTCCTTATTCCTTGGGGAATCATTCCCGGCTCGGGGGTGGTAGCGTTGCTGAGAGGTTAAAGACCACGTGGGCCTATGGTTGGGTGGAACGTTGCAGCGAAGTAAGCTGGTTGTGGGATAGTTCTTATAAGATAAGTATTCTTGTCTATTTTACTTCTACAATTATGTTTATTGTTCATGAATTATGATGAACATGTATATGAATGAATGTTGTTTTGCTTCCGCTGAATATATGTATGATTATGCAACTTGGTACTTTTGATGTTTTAATCATTTTGCTTCAGTATTATATGTATGTACATGTTCATGGAGCTAGTTCCCCATATGTTTGATGTATGGTAGCATCCTCTTTTCCGGTTAGAGGGTCGAGAACGTTACAGTGTGGTATCAGAGCTAACGTTGTAGTATGGGCTTGAATGGGCCATGAAAGATTAGCTAGCAGAGGAATGTTGCATTCTACCCAGCAGAGATCAGAAATTTATGATAGAAAACTTTCACAAAATTTTTCTAAGTCGTAGGCTGTCGGCTAATCGGAGGACTAAGTGGGAACATCCTCCGATACAGTGGAATGCTTAGTCAGAAGACTGCCCGATGAGAGACCGACGAAAGGAAATTCATGAAATTTTTCTAAGTGTAATACTATAGGCTCATCAGAGGACTTAGTGGGAATCCCACCCGATGCAGCAGATAGATTAGTCTGAAAATCCTTCGATGCATACCCCGGCGGCGGTGAAATTAGTTAGCCAGATCGACGACATTTAGTTGATTTCATCACCAATGGTTAGACGATGGAACCACCGATGAACTACATCGGAAGAATTAGTGGGATTACTACCTACCGTTGCAGCTTCCCAAAGGACTACCCTTCCAAAGGATAGAGTCCCTGACCGCCGATGCTGCATCAGATAGTTGTTTCGACAGCCAATTTCGCGGAAGACAAAGCAAAAAAATTTCAAAATTTTTCTAAGGCACAAGATCATCGATGATCGAAAAGTTTAGCTATTGGGATCACCGATGAGTAGAAGATGGGATCGTCGATGAATAGAGGATGAAGCTGTCGACGTCTAGTGAAGCGGATCGGAAATTATTAGTCGAAGGAAGAGCTGCAGTTTCGGTGGAGATCTCCCAAAGACCGCTGAAATGTTGGCGAAACTTAGTTGAAGGAAGAGCCGATGTAAAGAAGAAATTTCTTTGAAAATTTATCTAAGTGTCGAACCCATCGGCCATCAGTGGAAGATAGATGATTGGAGCACCGATCGAAGGATGTTAGTTGATGAAACCACCAATCAAAAAAATTTAAAGTTTGTAAATCGCCATTGTGGCTGCCTAGAAGACCAATCGCCCGATGCCATAACAATTAGTGCTTCCAACCGCCGATCAAAATATTATAGTTGATGAGACTGTCGCTTGGAAAAGATTAATAGTTGGTGAATTCATCATTGTGGACACCTAAGAGACTATTCACTCGATGGTTAGTGCATCTGGCCACTGATGCCACAGTGACTAGGGGTTTTGACCGCCAATAGGACTGTGGCTCGCAGAAACTCCAGAAAGTTCATTGGCCACCATTGCGAAATCCTATAGAAGTAGCTTCCCAATGAGTAGAGGATCTGATCACTGACACAGTAGTGCTTAGAGGATCCGATCACCTATAAAGGTTTTGGAAGCGCCGATAAATGGCTCGAAAGCTTAGACGACTAAAGATCTAAACAGCGGAAAATGATTAGCTGTTTGAATGCCGATGAGTAGCGGAGGAAATTAGGCGTTTTGATTTTCGAAACATCAGAAAGATAGTGGGGAAGGGAACTGATAGGGAGAAAGAGAATTTGGGGTTTCAAGTGGATTTTTCAGGCAGTTTTCAGCTATTGTTTAGTAGAGTTTCAGCAGATTGTCAGTGGATTACAGGGCTGAAAAAGAAGAAGAGAACTTTTGTGTGTTTAAGCAAAACTTCTATTTTATGATTTTCCAGGAGAAGGTAAGTAGTTCTACTTTTATCAAGGTATGTATCTAACGGTTTTATATCTAACACATTTGCAGAATCATAGTCGCCTTCAATGGAAGTGTTTCAGAATTTGCATTTGGTAGGTAAGTGGTGGTTCAGTTATGAGAACCCATGATGGATATGATGCTCGGGATTCTTACGAGCGTGTGGGAGATGCCATGGGAGAAAATGTTCGTAAGGGAAATGATGACATAGAATCTAATGGAAGGAGATTCCAAGAGACACCGTCAGATGTTGTAGCCACTATGAGAAGCTTGATTAAATCCCAAGAAGAGCAGCATCATTTGAATGCTACCATGTTGCAGAGTTTGACACTTGCAAAGAAAGATAGACTCTAGACGAGGTACAACAAAACCAGAAGGTATTAAGAGTAGCACTAGGAGAAGGAGAAGGACTTCTAGTGGATCATCTGACTTCGAAGAATCCAGCGGGGATTCAAGCTCATCTTCTCATAAAAGGAAAAGAAGAAGACACCATAGGAATCACTCTCGGGATGAATTTAAGAAGGCTAAACCTCCTACATTTGATGGTGAGGTAAATACTGGACAAGAGGCTGAAGCTTGGCTTCTTGGGATAAAGAAGTACTTTCAAGTGCAGGATTATTCGGGAAACATGAAGGCAAGAGTTTCCATATTCAATCTGAATGGAAGAGCATCCATTTGGTGGGAACACTTCAAGAAAGTAAAGAAGATCAGCGAAAGGATACTGAAGTGGAAATAGTTCAAGAAGTATTTCAAGCAAAAATACCTCTCTGACAGGTATTATGATGATAAGATTAAGCAATTCTGTGAGTTGATATTGGGATAGCAGACCATGGATGAATATGCAAATAAGTTCTTGGAATTGTTGAGGTATGTCTGGTACATCAGAGATCAAAAAGTGAAGGTCCAATGGTTTCTGAGTGGATTGCCTCAGTCTTACAAAGACAGGATTGAGTTTTATGAACCTAGAACTCTTGAAGAAGCCATAAGGAAGGCTAAGTATTGCTATGCGAAAAGAAAGGGTAAACCTGAATACCATAAGGCATGGAAGGACAAGAAGAATGAGAATTTTGACCAAAGAAAGAAAGGTTTCAAACCTTCTAGATTCAGAAATCAGCAGAAGTAGCCATCCCAAGCTGTGAGTAATCCAGTTGGAGTGACAGGTGGAAAGCCTAAAGAGCCACAACAGAATAAAGGTCTACTCAAATGTTGGAAATGTGAAGGACCCCAATTGCGCAGATATTGTCCACTCAAGAATGAAAGTGCAAGACCAACTCACAACATGCAAGAAGCAGAAAAAATGGGTCAAGTATCAAGGGCAGTAGCTAGAATTTATGCATCACTGGACGACCGCCAGGCAAATCACCAGTCAACCGTGGTTGAAGTTGTAGGTAAGATTGTTGAACAATCTATTTCTATTTTAATTGACCCTAGTTCTACTCACAGTTACATCACTCCTAGGGTAGTGGAGATTTGTGCTTTTAAGAAGGTAAAGCATAGAAAATCTTGGTTAGTTCAGCTAGCCACTGGGACTAAGAGAAAGGTCAGTGAAGTGGTAGAGAAATTTTCATTGGTCATGAATGGATTGATCACTTGTGTAGATCTGAATGTTATGTCGCTTGGTTCCTATGATGTTCTCATCAGAATGGATTGGTTAGAAGCTCACAGAGTGAAGCTTGACTGTTACAACAAGACTTTTGAATGCATGGATGAAGAAGGAAACCTGGTAGTTGTGAAAGGTATTCCAAAGGTAATTTCAGTAAGGCAGGTTTCATAAATGTAGTTAAAGAAGTTCTGTAGGAAAGGTTGTTAGTTGTATGCAGCTCATATTGTGGAGGCATCGAAGGATGAAACTCCTAGGTTGGATGACTATCAGGTGCTACAGGAATTCAAGGATGTGTTTCCTAGTGAGATTCCAGGGCTTCCTCCAAAGAGGGACATTGATTTCACAATTGAACTTGTGCCAGGAGTGGCACCAATGTCAAAGACACCCTACAGGATGAGTACACCAGCGATGCTAGAGTTGAATATGCAACTACAAGAGTTGTTGGAAAATAAGTATATCCGGCCGAGTGTGTCTCCTTGGGGAGCACCGGCTTTGTTTGTAAAGAAGAAAGATGGTACACTCAGGTTATGTATTGATTACAAACAGTTGAACAAGGTCACTGTGAATAATAAATATCCTTTTCCTAGGATTGATGGCCTCTTTGATCAAATGAGAGGAGCAAAGGTATTGTCTAAGATTGACTTGAGGTCTGGTTACCATCAAGTGAGAATCAAGGATGAAGACATTCATAAGACCGCCTTCAGGACAAGGTATGGACATTATGAGTTTGTAGTGGTACCATTTGGTCTCACAAATGCACCAGCTACATTTATGTGCCTTATGAATAGTGTCTTCAGCAGATATTTGGACAATTTTGTTCTTGTTTTCCTTGATGACATTCTTGTTTATTCTAAGAATGAGTAAGAACATAAAGAGAACTTGAGATTGACATTGTAATTACTCAAGGAACATCAGTTGTATGCCAAGCTAAGCAAGTGTGACTTCTATAGGGACAGAATTCAGTATTTGGGTCACATTATCTCAGAGGAGGGTATATCTGTGGACCCTGAAAAAATTGAAGCCATTATGAATTGGCCTACTCCAAGAAATGTGATAGATGTAAGATCTTTTATGGGACTTGCAGGATACTACCAGAGGTTCATTGAAGGGGGAGGGGAATGTAACACCTTGGTTTTGACCCCGATGCATTAAATATACATGATACATACATACATACATACATACATACATACATACATACATACATACATATATATATATATATATTGTAAATAATCATGGTGCGAAGCTAAAGGAAAAGGCCCCACCATCGATTTGGTTGTGTTATGCTTCGGATTGGAATTGTTACCGATAGTATATCAGGATATATGGCATGTATTAAATTGTGGCATCATGTAACTATGCATTTTAATTAAATAACACCAACCAGCTATGTCAATGCAACTATATTGAACAGGGCATGGTTTCCTAAGGATAAGGGGGGGGATTGTTAAACCTGGACCCCATGGGGAAAAGCCATGTGTCAGCCACCCAGTCAATACTCCTTTTGTTATTTGGGGGAAGTTATTACTGGGAAGTGGAGGGTGGCAGGAATCTTAGTATTTTCCCACATGCCCACTCCACCATCAATCTCTCCACCTTCACGTGGGTAAGAGAAACACCACTACGCCACTCTCTCATCCATTCTGTTCACTCTCACAGAGAGACATTTTTTCCCTGTTCACCTTATCACGCGCAGGGAGTTTGGATGGTCTTCCTCATGCAGAGTAGAGATAAAATTATTTATGATCCATTGGGTGGGGGGTTCATTCTCCCTTCTCTCACCGATTGCTGGTTTGTGGATCTGTTCTCCCTTCGATCTTTGTAGAGAATCGATTTCCCTTCTTCCATTGTCAGAAAATGAGATGTTTTCCATGGTTTCCTTTGTGAGATGTTTCCCTCCTATTCACACAGAGAATCTGTGTTTACTCCACCATTGTCGACTGTGAAATGTGTCGTGGTTTCATTGTTGAGGAAGGACCATTTTTTTCCAACATTGTTGGTTGCGCCTAGATTGTGTAATGTCATGTTACTTCATCGTGAATTGGGGCTGATGTTCTTCCCCTGGTCGGTGGTTGATGTTTGTACCGACATTGTGTTGGCTGTGGTCTCATTCACATTTTGTTGGCTGTGTCTTATTTTTCATTTTGGGCTGTTGTAAGCTGTTATAGAGTCGTTTTGGCCACAATAGGGCCAAGAACGACTCAGGGATTGTCTTCCCTTGTCCAAGCTATGAAGTGTTGGTTTTGTTGCATGCATGCAGTGGTTGGTTTTCAAACTGTATTGGAGCAGTGATAAGGGCATGATTTGCTTGACAAACCTAGTTCGTTTCGGAACCACTCATAGAGGGCTAGAGGGTTGGCTTTCTTCTCCACAACCCCTGAATAGCACTGGAAAGGAGGTCAAGGCCTAAGGGACTATGTAGCAGAGAAGGGACTGATTTCCTTGTGTTGGGTGTGTGTGGGTGTCTTAGAAGTTAGGCTAGTCCTAGTGTAGGTGTCCTTAGCTCTCCAATGAGCTCACCAGCTTAGCATTTAGCCTTTGCTAGCTCCTGGATTGCCTAATAAACTCGATGGTGTTGGCTTGGCTGATCTGATGTTCGCTTGATAAATCCAACTGTGTTGGCTTGGATGAACTATGTATCCCTGAATGTTTTGTTATCCTTGGCTATGTGTAAGCCTTCTATTTCCTTATTCCTTGGGGAATCATGCCCGGCTCGGGGGTGGAAATGTTGCTGAGTGGTTAAAGAGCACATGGGCCTATGGTTGGGTGGAACGTTGCAGTGACGTAGCTAGTTGCGGGCAGTTCTTATAAGATAAGTATTCTTGTCTATTTTACTTCTATAGTTATGTTTACTGTTCATGAATTATGATGAACATGTATATGCATGAATGTTGTTTTGCTTCCGCCGAATATATGTATGATTATACAGCTTGGTACTTTTGATGTTTTAATCATTTTGCTTCAGTATTATATGTATGTACATGTTCATGGGGCTAGTTGCCTGGATGTTTTATGTATGGTAGCATCCTATTCTCCAGTCAGAGGTCAGGGATTGTTACGGAGAGAAATTCCTATGGCTTGGGGTACCACAACAGACAGCTTGACTCTAGAAATCAATCATTTCCAATATGCAATAGAAATTAAATGTCTAACACTAAAGGATCAGACCTCATACCTTATTCTGGACGGTTAAAGTAGATCCTTGTTGAGCTTTCCAATCTTCAGCTTGAATTGATCTGTTACTTCCTCAACAACAAGTAAAAAATACAAGCATTCTATATATCATGGTGTTACATCTATTCTAGCATATATAATCAATAATGTACAAGCATTTGAGATAATCCCATGGATAAAATATTCATTCAAACACACATTATTGGACAGGAAAAGATATTTCTATTAATATAAATCAGAGATTACAAGATACAACCTCTGACGACACGCCTGCGAACCGGAGAAACTGAATCCCCCACTTGGGCCTCCACCACTTCAATCCTCCATCTCTCGATAGAAAGCTCACAAGCAAAAGGAAATCTTGGGAAGAACACACTAGTGCTCCAAGGGACAAATGGATGCAGACTCAAGCATAATTTCTACAATAATGGACTATAGTTTCTTTGCTCTCAATTCTCTCTTATGCCTTCAATGTACCAAGGGGTTCCTTATATAGCTTTTCAAAGGGGTAATGAAAGGTCGAATCCAAAGGATCTCAAGGCATAGGGAAGACCAGGAGTCAAATGAGTCGGATCCATGTCAAAGAAAACTCCAAAAGGATTTGGATTATGCACACATCCTGATGTATGCAGTTTTAGTGTTCAAACCCGCGTATATACGCGCTTATAGGTTTAAAAGTCGCGTATATCCTTTTTCATATGTTTTTAGGGATGATCAAGGAAACATCAAAGGACAGAAAGTGGTCGATAGGGTCTAAGGAGTCTGCAGCGGGATAGGGGAAGGCCATACAAAGTGTGATTCACCTAGAGTGGTGAAATCCATTGTAATAGATGCCCCCTAATGTGTGAGCTTAGAGGGGTCATATGATGGCCGAAATACATTATAAATCCATCCCAGAAGTGGAGTGATGAAGGATCCCAAATGGAATACCAGCCACCCAATCAGCACAGTACAATAATACAACTCTGCATACAACTGCAAATACATATAGTAGTCCTGGATACATAAGAGTACAATGGCCATGAATAGGCATGATACATGATATCACATATGTGGTCATTGCCACGTACAATATACATAGATCAGAATCCCCATGATGAAGATATACAAAGGACCATGATCTCCAAAATGGCTGAAGATATATAATAGATCAATATCTCCATAGTGGCTGGAAATATCTGACATATACTAGAATCAAGTCACGAGAGCTGAAATCTCATGAACAATGGCACGATCAAGGAGGTAACATATAAGAGATGCCACCAATCTGGAAGGTCTTCTACATAAACCGCTACGAGTACATGTCCTACTATGTGAATAGAGGTGTCGAGGTCGAACATAGTAGTCCATTGTCTGATTACCGGTCATTAATGTATACCGTTAATAGACGCAAGATTACCCACCGATAATGAAAATGGGAATCAAGGTACTAGAGTGCAAACTAACAAGTGTGAATAAATGTGTTGAGGTCGAACACTTGAAAGGGTCCATCGATCAGGGGACATTGATGTATTCCCAAGAAACTGTCGATGGTGAGAGAACCTGCCACTGATGACTGCAAGTCTCAAGGCACTCAAAATGACTCTAGACACCAATCCCAGAATAAATGATCTGAATTCGATGGGATGAAATCCGTTGGAAGGAGGGAATTAAGGCATCCCCCATCATCCAACTCGAGGTACTCAACAAAGCTGTATAATGTGGAAGGACTTGATCATAAAGTGCACGAACCAGTAACTGTACCGGGAATGGCTGACATGCAAAGTCAAGATAACTGAGGAATGGTCAACTCAAGTTTCAACTTCCTTCAAACAAGATCATAACGGTGTATGGTGACTGAATGAAGGTAGCATAGACTTGATATACAAACTGGGACATCTCTGTGACACAGGAGGCATCAACAGAGGCTCCATAGGGACTGGAAGCTTAACCAGTTGGTGGAGATAAACTCAGATAAATGAGTACAGCTCCTAAATTCAAACTATAACCCAACCAATGGATGTGATATACAGTGCTCTGTTCGAAGGTGACATGACTCGACAGCTGCCAAAGATAACATCTTTCCGTGTCTGACTTTTTGGTTTTTTGAATTTTTTTGGACTTTTTTAGTTATTTGAAAAGCTTGAAAAAAGAATAAGCTAGCTTTATAGTTACAAAATAGGAGGAGATGAGTGTCACCCTTGAAAACAAACTAGTTCCAAGCAGTGGAACATACCTGTGCTCAATGCAAGGATACATGTGTAGGATATTGACACTAGGGGGGAAATCCCCTCCCGGTAAAAAGGGAATCAAGCTGCGAAGGATATAAAAAATGGCTCTACATGGCTAGATATGAGACAAGCTCGGGCTATATGGCTGAAATGCAATGTCAGGGGAGCCAGCATAAAGCTCAATAAGGCAGGAAAAGCTCATGATAATGCATTCACAACTTGACACGAGGGAGTCCTGAGGGAAATAGGCTAGCATAAGATCAAGAGGAGTATGAGGCTCTTGCAAAATGTCATGGCAGTACTATACAACGGACTCCAACACCCTAAAGGAGAAACCATCGGCATGGGAACCAAATGCAAATAAGGCGCTAACTAGGGTACCCATGTAAGGTGAAGCTCTACCACTCGTATCATGCCACTTCTAAAGAAACAAGAAGGTTCCATGACATAATAGAGTGGCTTCGTACCTAAGGTCATGGTGATATGGTCACAAGGTCATGTAAAATGAAAACGGTGGTGAACCTAACCTATATGCCAGTTTAGACATGATACCTGAGATCGGCACGAACGGGTCAATCCAACAGCTGAAACGGTACTGAAAAAGGTCTTCTACAACACCAATTATGTCAAAAACGGTCCAAAATGGTTAGAAAATGTTGAAACTATAGGAAATGGGGTAAAAATTTTCAAATATTTGAAAATTTTTCTATAAATAGTGTTTTAATCTCATAGATCACATAAGGTTACCAATAATACATACTAAAACATACATATAAATAGAGACAGAGGCAAGTGCAGATAGGATAGAACAGAATACTTTATTACAATGAGTTCATACAAAGCACAGAACTGAACTGAGTTCTTGTGTGGCTCAACAGCCTAATATATACAACTTAGAAACAATTACAAAATAACTACCTGTCGGTTCGGTGAACCGACGCGACTGTTAGTTAGCCGACTTAATTAACTAGTTTAGTCGGTCCATCGACTTAGTCGGCTAACTAAGTCGGTCTTCGTTCAAGTCGACTTATGTCGACTTGCTCCTTCTACATCTCCCCCACGAACAAAACGTTTCTTCGTCCCGAAGAAACAGGGAGGGACAAAAATTGTTAGTGTGGGTCGGACCCTGGTAAATGTCGTTGTTTCTTGGGCGTAGATCCGTTTGTTTGCTTTGAGAGGAGTTGTTGTCCGTATTTTCTGTGCCGACTGGAACAGTGCAGGTAGCGTCATGAAGAAGGCTTTAAGATCAGCGTCCTTGTCGGCCCTGGCTCTTAGTGCCTCCGAAATTTCTCTTTGATATTCTTCCATGGGGCCTCCCAACTGTTCTGCTGGACCGTGTTCTTCGACTACGGGTGTTGGAGATGGAGGAGGGGGGGTCGACACAAGGTCGATGACATTTTCAGGCATCTGTTGTGTTTTGGCTTTCTTGGGCCAACCTTCTGGAGCGCCTGCCTCGAGATATCGTTGAAACTGGGTTTCAACCGACACTTTATTGGCGTGGGCATCTTCGACAATGTCGACAGCCGCAGCCACTAGTTCCTCCTCATCGTCGGACGATTCAAGAATAAGCTTGCGCTTACCCCGACCTGTTTGTTGTTTTTGAGTCTTGAGTCTTTTCCTGGGGACCGCTATCTCCTTATCCAGGTTCTTGATGGTGCTTTTGGATAGGGCATACTCAGGGTCGTCATCTTCGACTTCACCTGTCGGTTCTTGAGTGGGTTTGACAGTTCCTGGAGCCGGAGGAGTTTTCTGTTGCACTGTTGGCTACATTTGTATTGTTGGTTGTTGTTGTTCTGTCGGTTGGGGGTCGACGACCTGTGCAGTCGGAGGTTTTAAAGTAATGTGTACCCGACTAGTGGTCACGGTTGGGGTATCCTCTGACACAAATGTACTAATATACAGATTAAGCTCGTAGTCCTCCTCCTTCTCCTGGTTTGTCAGCGGTTTGATGGTAGAGAAGTCGACCTGTTTGGCAGCCTCCAGAATTGGTACCTGTGTTCCTACCTGTCGGTTCAACTTGCTGAAAATATGTTCAACTGTCAGGTAGTAGTCGAGGTCCTGTGCTTTGGGGTCTTGGCCTTGCATGTACCATACAGATGTATGGTTAAGGGCTAACTAGATATGTGACTCAGCAGGGAGGTTTCGTCAGATGTTCTGGGGCACCCTCCACCTCGTCGTCCAAACCTTCAACTACTGGAACCAAGTCTCCAAGAAGACTTTGCCCTGTGCTAACTCATGCAGGGTGCCTTTTTGTGAAAAGGGTTTGAACCTGTGCATGTCAAATCTAGTCGGCTCCTGGAAGACTGGACTGCCTTCTGGACAGAAGTGGTACATAACAATCCAAAGAATAAGTGATGGAAACTTGATTATACCTCTGACCTCTTGGCAGCGCTCACAGATGGTTTTTACCATGTCGGTGACATAGTCTCCCCATCGGTAGACTCTTTCGTTGGTGGCGATTATGTCGACCGCTTCCAGCATCTCCAGTTTGAGGTCGCTGCTTCGACCTGTAAGTGTTTCTACTAAGCTTTGCAGTCGACCATGTTCTCCAATGTTTTTAGATACTTGTTCGATATGCATAACTGGGGAATCCCTCTCCTTATACCTAGGTAGTTGATTAGTGTTTAAGTTCGTGGGTTGTAAGGTAGGGCGTTCCCTTTGTTTCTTTTCAAAAAAATTTGGTATAATTGATACAATGAAGCACTGTCGGGTGGGTTTTTTCTGTATTATTTGAATAGTCCAGCACCCTCTTGCTTGTGTTTCATAATTTTCTATCTCCCAGTCATAGATTTCAGCATCTGAATTATACCCGACTGAGTCTGGGTTACCTAAGTAAAGCTCCCCTTGGGCGTTTGGTTCTGTGTAGTCAGTATTGTTCTAGATCTGATAAAGTTATCAGATATCGACTTCCTCATCAATCGGTTCAATCCAAGGTGGTCCTTGGGATGGATTGATAGGTACTATGACCTTTTGGCCATTTCCTTTGAGCTTAATACGTTCTTTGTCTAAAGATATAGAAGCTTTCATCTTTCGACCCCAAGGTCGACCTACAAGGGCTGGGAAGGAGCTAGATCCTTCCTTTGGGTCAATAATTTCAAAATCAACCTTAGTTTATATTCCCTTGATGTTCATGTCTACATTTTTCCAAACCCCAATGGGTTCAATGAGACCTTGGTCGGCTAGTTTTAGATAAATGCCTGACTCATAGAGTCGAGGTTTGCCCATCTTTTCCCATGTGTCCCGGGTCATAATATTTACCTGAGACCCAAAATCAAGCACCACTTGTCGGACATGAAAACCTTTGATTTCCAGGTCGACTAGAGGGTCGACATCATTTTTGTCTTTTTTATTTAGGTTGCAAATGTTCTTAGTTTGTTTTTTAGGGTTAGTAGTTTTGATTTGATGCAATAAATCAATGAAGTGGGCTACCGACTCATCTGTTTGAATGAGATGGGTTAACTGCTGTGTCGTGCTAAGTCGACTGTGAATAATGTCTTCTTATTGTGCAATGTTTTGAAATATGTGTGATGCCTCTTGATAGGTGTGTTTTTGCTTTATAGGGTCTGGATAATTATTTGTGTCTTGTATTTTGCTAATTTGGGGGTTATCAGGCCTTGTTTTTGTGCCTTGACGAGTGACAATATGCATATTTTTAGTATGTAATACATCATGCTTTTGTACACAGGACAAGACATTAACATTCTTTTTCATATTAATTTTTTCCAACATAGTAGGACAATCCTCCAAGGAGTGATCGCCTACTCCACAATGCGTACAGAATTTCAGGTCAGTTCTGTCCTTGTACGGACAGTCTGCGCATCTGTGCCCCTCTTTATAGCAAATGAAGCACTGGCTAGGTCGACAAGTTCGTATGTCTCGATTCCCAATGAATCGACCTCTTCCTCCAAACCCTTGTCATCGATTATCATACCGACGTTCATATCGTCGGCCGTTAGCTTGTTTCCCATTCTGATTGTTTGAATTGCTTTCCTCATTAGTCTGTGCTACTGCGTTTGTTTGGTAGACGGCCTGGTAGTTCTATCTATTTTTCAGGTTCAGTTGACGGTCGGCCTTGTTGTGGCCTTTTGTCTCGCAGATGGCACACTAGGAGGCCTTTCCATTCTTCATGTTGTATGGACAGTCAGCTGTAGAATGGTCTCCACGTTCCTAGCAGATGTCACAAAACGCTTTAGTTTGCACAAAACGGACATCTTGTCGGCTGTACTGCTGTCGACAAGTATCTTTTGAATGACCGGCCGTCGAACAGTTTGTACACCAGATCTCTTGATTCTTCAAGGTCAACTCTTTTAAAGACTTCTGGAAATTTTCTAACTGTTTCTCCAGGCGGTGGTCTGTTGGATATGCAGGGATATCTTCACCCATCTCGACCTGCAGAGCTTTTGTCAGCGCGTCTTCATATGTCTTGAAAGTTTCCAGACTGATATGTCGGCGAACTTTCTGTGATAGACCTGCAAGGAACCATTGAATTAGTAATTGTTCGTCAATAACATAATCTAGTTGGCTCAGTAGGTCCTTCCAGCATTTGTCATAGTCGCGGATAGTTTCTCCTGGCTTCTGTTGGGTTGTTTTCAGCTTTTTGCCTGCCAGGTGCTTAGCGTCTGGGGTTTTGAAAAAGGATAGGAACTACGCCTTTATCTCTACTTTCGTCGCTTTGGGGGTCCTTTCTGTGAATGTCATGAACCATGTCAAGGCTCGTTTGTGTAGGGCCCCTGCGAACTGGGCCATCTGTCGTTCTTCATCCGTGACCTGGTTCGCTTCCCAGGTCGATTCACAGACGAACCAATGTCGTCTGGGGTCTTCATCCCCCTCGTAGAGAGGAATGTGAGCAGTGCCGTGACCCATGCTTGAATCACTATCACTACTCTCAGAAGTTGGCAGGGTGGGAGGTGTGGGTGGTGGTGAAAGAGGTGGGGTTGTTGATACAGTCGAACCTGTGGGGGTGAATATGGGGTTTTGGTCGACAGAACTTGTGCTTCCGTCGGTGGTCGATTCTTTCTTGTCGTACAATGGATTGTTGATAATTTTTCTTCTCGATGGCCCACTGTCACTTTGCGTGCTTAGGTCAAACTCTTGGTTGTCTTCTAAAGTTGTATGTGGCAAGGGGGGTGCTCCTTCATGTGTCGGTAGGAGCAAGTGGATACTCCGAAAGGAAGGTGCTGTTTGAAAGGTCACCCAGTTCCCTTCGACCGGTCGGCGTATGACAAGGTGTCGTCCCGAGTACGGTTCATCACCTAGTCAACTCCAGATTGTGATGTCACCAGCTCTCAGTCGGAGCTCGTATTCAATAATAGTCTGTATTACGGTATGTGGATTAGCTGGGGACAGGGTTACTTCATCGGGAACCGTTATTTGGAGAGCTTCTTGATTCTCTATCCACACTTCTTCATCTTTAGGGGCCGTCTCTTCCTCTACGCCTTCTGCTGGTCGGTCATGACCCGAATCTGGCAGAATTTCATCACGGTCAGTCTCCTTAGGGTTTCGTTCTCTATGCAGCTCTTCGGCTCATTCTCGTCTGGCTTCCCTTCTCTGCTGTCGTTCGTCCCTCTCGATTCTCTTAATGTCCGACATACTTTCATACAATACTATTCCTTTGGGTCCTCTTCGGTCGACTGTTCATTACTGGTTTGGTCGACTGGTATCCACTATGCTCCCTCTCCGACACATGACCAGCTACCCCCCCATGGCCTACCCGATGCTTTTTAGAAAGCTCAGATAGTTCTGTCTATTTGCTCAGGAATTATTCCCACTCCCTTTCAGCAATGAATTTCTCCCACTTCTTTTGCTTCTCCGCCCAGTTAGTGTTTGATGGCGGTTCGCACAGTGGTGGTCGAGGTTCGACGATATGGCCTGCTCCTTTCTCTATCAAGAACTTGAACAGCAGGGTCGGTAAGGAGCACAGAAATTGGTCAATGAAATCTATGTAGAATTTGGCTTTTACAGTTTCCACTGAGGTTTAGTCTTCTAGTGCTTTCCCCTCACAGAAGTCATCGGCGATCTTCTCACAGCACTCCGATAGATTTGTTCTACCCCCTCAAATAAGTTTCTCCAGCAACTGTTCTTCTTTAGTTGCGTCGGTCTTTTTCATCCAGGATTTGCTTCAGTAGTTATGGCACGGATTCAACAAACTTCTCGTGTTTCTCAGTGAAAAATATGGCTTTGGCTTCTGCAACTGTTAGTCTGTTCCTACGAGCGTAATTTTGTAAGTAATTAGCAATTTTACGATCCCACCAGTCCTTGATCTCCTGCTCTGGTATCATATGTGAGCATATATTCTAGACATGTACTACCAGCAACGGAACCAATGTTGTAATCTCACAGATCACATAAGGTTACCAATAATACATACTAAAACATACATATAAACAGAGACAAGAGACAAGTGCAGATAGGATAGAATAGAATACTTTATTACAATGAGTTCATACAAAGCACAAAACTGAACTGAGTTCTTGTGTGGCTCAATAGCCTAATATATACAACTTAGAAACAGTTACAAAATAACTACCTGTCGGTTCGGTGAACCGACGCGACTGTTAGTTAGCCGACTTAATTAACTAGTTTAGTCGGACGACCAACTTAGTCGGCTGACTAAGTCGGTCTTCGTTCAAGTCAACTTATGTCGACTTGCTCCTTCTACAAATAGTAAAAAATATAAATCATTTGAAACTTTTACCCATTTGAGCTCTGATTTTCAACTAAATTCCAGGAAATCCAACCAGCGGAATTCACAACCGTTTCTTCCAGGTATTTACTCATGCTCTCCTCTTGCATTTTGACATAATTTTTATAGATTTTCATGGTCAAATGAGTTTTTTAGGCCATCCCAAAATGAGCGTTGCGGCCCACATGGAAATCGAGGATTTTTCCGCATATAGGGCTGGATATACACGGAAAAAGGCCTCAAACCCGCGTACATATGTGACTGTTTTCAAAACAGTCACGTATGAGACCACGCATATGATTTTTCACTAAACTAATGGGAAAATTTCCAATTTATTTTGCAAGATGGTGCTAGAGTGGAGAGAGCGTGAGCATGGTGAAGTAGAGGAAGCAGTAAGGGCCGACTTAATGGCTCAATAAGCTCTTCGTGCATGTGGTCTCTACAAGTTTTGGTGTCTTGGTGGTTTGAGAGCCAAACCAAGACTACTACA
The DNA here is from genome assembly GCA_001517045.1 of Pseudotsuga menziesii. NCBI lineage: Eukaryota > Viridiplantae > Streptophyta > Pinopsida > Pinales > Pinaceae > Pseudotsuga > Pseudotsuga menziesii. Next base: position 1,115,857 of record LPNX010607384.1, read on the forward strand.
GATGCTGGTAGACTATTGGGATCCAGACTCAGAGTCCTTTCATATTGATGGGATGTCCCTCACCATAGAGGTGGAGGACATATACTTTATCACAGGGATTTCTAGATGAGGGGAGGTGGTGAACCTTCATTCCCATGGTGGGACAGGGGGTGGCCTGACTATCAACGAGTACATTGCAGTGTACTGTTATCCAGACACCAAGAAGGTGGGGAGTCAGGTCCCTACCAATGCTATACAGGTGCTGGGCCTAAAGGCCATATTATTGACACTGTGCAGGATATCCAGCTTAGGATCACTCCACCAGGCCTCGTGGTCTCTGATGTTCTATGCAGTGGAGTGCATGAGACCCACAATCTATGACTAGAGTACTACACTACTGAGCAACATGAAACACCAGCTTAGTGAGTGTAAGTTAGGTAGGGTGTAGAACTTCGGGTTCAGCAGTATCTTGAGCATGTTTTTCTTGGAGCGTGTTCCAGGATTGAGCCCTAGAGTGGACGTTCCTCTCCATGGGGTTCAAGATCCGTCCCAACGGTATTGGGAAGATTCTATGCGTAGACTGGGGGGTGGTAGTGTGGCCATCCCATATCCAGCTGACTTCTTTCCATGGTGGGGACAACAGATAGTTTCCATTGATGACTACCCCTATGCAGGGATAGATTTCCGGGGGGACCTGGACATGCCATTGCCACCAGGATCGACATACGGCGATATAGGTAACGAAACTCAACCCCTCACTCTTTTTTAAATTTTTTGAGTTATTGAATTTTTTTGTATTTTCTTTATTTTATGGAAAAAAAAAGACATGTTTTTGTGCGACAACACATAGTGACATCTACCATTTGTGTGCAGATGTGGGACCACAGCGGCCAAAGGGCTTCCCTTGTCATAGACGGAGGGGAAGAGGAGATGACATCACGGGTGTGGATGCGGAGCGAACGCTCCATAGCATTCATACCAACTTTGTGAGACTGACTCATAGAGTTCCCATGGCGCAAGTCGAGGACTTGCCTAAGGCCATGCAGTGGTAGGTGGTGGGTGTACCATGCGCATGGGTGCATTTATTTCAACGGCTAGCTAGAGTCGTAGTGACGTTCCATGATCACAACCCTACTCCTCCTCCACAGGATTAGACACCTGGGAGTGTATACACTTTGTACGACCGTGTATTATATGATGGTGGCTTAAAAGCCCCAAATTTGTATCATGACACTATGTATTATCACATTTTTATGTATAAAAAGTTTTATGGTGATCGATTTATTTATTTACATGTGTAAAAATTGTTTTTGTGATTAATTTATTATGAATGAAACAAATGCCAATCTAACACGTAGTTAGCATATGAATCAACAACTTGATTATTATTTCTTGGAATGTGTATATATGTTATATTGTCAAATCGTCTTTCTAACAACCTCACACGTAAGAATCTTCTCAATAATGTCGGATCTCTAACATGGTACAAACCATTGAGCTGTGACACTACTAACTCCGAATCAAGACGTACCTCAAGAGATAGAACACCATGTAGAATTGCATCCTGTAGAAGCTCAATAACGATGCTATGTTCAGCAACATTGTTGGAAGTTGTCCATAGACATACACCTCCTGAAGACAGTACCTGGCCCATAGGAGTATAAATCACCCAAGCAGCAGAGGTGAAGTGTTGAGTGTGACGGCTTGCACCATCCGCGAATCCTCTGTAGGTGGAAGATTCCATTGACATCTGCCAAAAGAAACGGAAACTAATCACAAACCCGATCACGATAAGAAAAATAACTAACTATGCAAAGTTGTACAATAATATACAAAAAGCAGCCTTGGCTAAAGATTATGCATAGTATTTTTTGAGATAGAGCCCATTTCTAGGCTCCACCAAAGCTGTTCCTTCATAATCCACTAACTCATAAGAACCCTTCTCTAACACATGCTTGACCGCGTAAGGACCACGCCACATAGGATTAAATTTCCCTACCCCCAAGGGTTCTTTCAGTTGATCCCACAAAAGGACCAAGTCTCCTTCACTAAACACTCTTGGACGGATAGACTTATTGTACTGGACCTTAACACGATGCTTATTAACCTCTAGATCCACCAAGGCATCCCGATGCTACTCATTGAGTTGCTCAAGGTGAACCAAACGCTCCTCCAAAGGTGAAGTGTCTGGTAAGAGTTCCACAGCTAGCTTCAACGAAGGAATTTTGCATTCAACCGACAATATCGAATCCACTCCATGTACAAGCTGATATGGAGAAAAACTAGTGGCAGTCTTAACCGCAGTTTGATATGCCCACAAAGCAGGATATAACATAATGTGCCAATTATTCTTGCTTTTTGCGATGGTTCGTTGGAGAATGGATTTGAGTGATTTATTCACTGCCTCTACCTGTCCATTCACTTGGGGGTAGTAATAAGAGGAGTGCTCTTGCTTATACCCTAACTTCGATGCCAACTCTTCCATCATATGGTTTTGAAAGTGAGAGCCATGGTTAGTGACAAGCTCTTTCGAAATCCCGAACCGAGTAATAATTTGGTTGAATACAAAGTGAGCGGCTGTCTCATTGTCGGATTTTACTGTAGGCATAGCCTCAGCCCATTTTGTGAAATAATCAACAGCCACTATAATGTGATGGTTCCCCACAGCCAAAGTTGGGTTGCAATGTTAGAATAATCAACCCATATTTTACCCACTTAGACATTAATTTAATTATTTTTGTCTTATTTGCCTAGTTCATGTGTCCCACCTTGTGCAAGTTGTCTTTAATCTATCCATAGTGGTCAAACTTTCCTTATTTGACTCATGTAGTGCATGGGAAAGACCAAGGAATCAATTCTACTTTATTCCTGGCCTCCTAGGTGCCCTTCTGCTTTTTCTACTTTATTCCCTGCTTTTTCAGTGTTTTAAGGCAAAAGGAAAAGCTAGACTAGGTGAGGTTGACTAATTTTTTGTCCTACACATCCTCCTCTCTTTTCTCCTTGCAAAATCATGTATGAGCTACCATTCCACCACTCTTTAGCTTGCCTAATCCATTTTTCCAATTCGTGATCTCCATGACAGATTTGGGATCAGCTTTTTACACCTATGGGGGATTTGCTTATTTTTAGTAAGCCTGCTTTATGCTAGATTTGATTTGCTCCTCATGCATTCAAATCCTTGATGTATTATATTTATTTAGTATCCTATTTTATTATAGGTTTGGCTATTGTACACTGAGTTAATATACTTTAGTGTTCAGCTCCAATTTCAGTCTCTTTTGTGAGTGATTTTGCATGATCAATTGTTAATTGTTGTGAGTAAAATTAATCTATCACTGGGTTCAATTTCCACATGGTATCAAAGCCATTGTATATTGTTTCTCTCCTTCAAAAATTGTTTTGCAGGTTCAACATCAGTGACTGGGAGCCTTCTACTGACAGTCGGGATAGATTTTCTAAGCTATGGATCAATCACAGAAAACTATCTTGACTCCCTTCAATTTCTTTGAATGGAAAGCAGATATGGAGATACTATTGAGAGAGAAAGGCCTCTACAGGGTGACTATGGCAACAGAAGTAGATCGCAATGCAGCTGTAGAGAAGATAAAATGGCACAACAGGAGGGATGAGGCCTATGGTCTCCTGTGTCTGAGTATTTCCAGAGACCTCCTTTTCCATCTTGATGGATTGACATCATCGAATGAAGTATGAGAGAATATTGCTGATGTTTTTGGAAAGACAGATGAGATGAGGGGACATCAAATAAAAAATGAGCTGATTTCTCTGAATCCGAGTAGCTTTAAATCCCTACAGCTATATTTCTCCAAGTTCAAAGCACTAGTTTTGCAGCTGAAACAGTGTGGGATCGAAAAGAAAGATGATCAGCTCATCCTAGCCATCCTCTTGAAGCTAGGCCCTGACTATTCAGTGTTTGTTTCAACCTTCTATGCCACAAAACTGACAGCTCGAACCTGGAAGATGCCTAGCCTTGCAGATTTCATGGAATCTCTCACACAAGAACAGGACAAGCTGGTGATGATGGGCACCATCAAACCATCCAAAGATCAAGATTTGATTGCTGGAGATTCGAAGGTGGATTCAAAAGGAAAAAAGAAAGCTAAAAAGCCACCTGAGCAAAAGAGAGACAAGAAACAGTCTCCAGAGGAGCCACAAGGTTCCAAGAAGAACTACCAGAAGAAGAAAAACAAAGGTGAAATGAACAAGTGCGCATACTGCAATAAGGGAAATCACACTGAAATATCTTGTATGAAGAAGCAAATAGACATGCTGACCCAACTCTTGGAGAATAATGGCATCTCCCTTCCAGACAGCTCAAAGAAGAGAGAAGGAGGATCAAGTTCAGATGACAGAGAGAGATTTCATGCATTGGTTCTTGGCGCATCAAGCTCACCCAGTTTTATCATCGATTCTGGAGCTTCAAGACACATGGTTTCGACCAAGGAGACCTTCTCCTCACTTGACAGGTTGAAAGGACCATCAATAGTACTGGGAGATGACTCTCTCACTAAAAGTTTAGGCAAAGTAAGGATAGATCTTGATTATGGTCAGTTTAGCAATGTGTCGTATGTGCCTGGTCTTGCCTCCAACCTCCTATCAGTGTACTAGATGACCCACACTGGGTCTCCTAAGAAATTCATATTCTCCCCTGATGAAGTTGAGATCACAGAGATCTCAAGTGGTAGAGTCATTGCAAAAGGAGTTGCAAATCATGCTCAAAAGGTATACATGTTCTCACACTTCCTACCCTACTCAAACCCCTCTGCTCTTCTGATTCATGCTAATGAGGATAGCAAGCTTTGGCATGAAAGATTTGGCCACCTAAACTACAAATATATTTCTGATATTAGTGAAAAAGAGATGGTCATAGGGTTTCCCAAGATAAAATTTTCCAAAGGAGTCTGCCAAGGTTGTATCCTAGGAAAACACCCAGAGCATAAATTTGAGAGAGCTAGTCATGAGAGAACCTCTGCACCCCTCGAGCTGATCCACAGTGATGTTGCTGGCCCATTCCCTCATATGTCCATGAGTCAGGCCAAATATGCATTGAATTTTATTGATGACTTTTCCAGGTATTGTTGGGTTCACTTCCTGAAACACAAGTCTGAAGTTTTTGGCCTATTCAAAGTCTTTAAGGCTTTGGCTGAGAACCAGTCTGGAAGAAAACTCAAGGCCCTCAGATATAAAAATGGTGGTGAGTATGTCAAGTCTGAGTTTATTAACTATTGTGCAGATGCAGGTATTCAGATGCATCATTATATCCCCTACACACCACAGCAGAATGGTGTTGCGGAGAGGAAGAACATATCACTGAAGGAGATGGCAACATGCATGATGGAGGCCAAAACTTTGCCACCAAAGCACTGGGCCAAAGCTATCAACTGTGCAGCCTATATTAAGAATAGTGTGCCTCATAAATAGCTTTATGGCATGACTCCCTTCGAAGCATGGAGTGGGCACAAGCCAGATGTGACCCATTTCAGGATTTTTGGCTCAAAGGCTTGGGCTAGAATTCCAACATAGAAGAGGAAGGCTTTGCAGCCCCAAAGCCAAGAGTGTATTTTTGTTGGATACTCTAAAGATTCAAAAGGGTACAAACTGATAAATTTGAGCACAAACAAATCCTTCATCGAAAGGTGTGTTCAGTTTGAAGAAGAACCCCTTGCAGCAGTGGAAGTTGGAGAAGCCTCTTCTCCACCTGAACCTCAATAAGTAAGTAAAGAGTTTGTTGAACATGCTGATTCTGATTTGTCTAATGGAGATGAGTTTATTGCAGACCCTAACAGCCCTACAAGGCCAAAATGGGAAGCCAAGACACTACATGCAGTAGGAGAGCTAGCTGGGGATCCAATGACCCAAGGAGGACTAGATCTCAATTTGAGAGTGGTCTGTGCATGAGGATCCTATGTTTGCTGAAAAATGCTATTTGATGGTGGATTCTGATCCTCAAACATATGAAGAAGTAGCAGGAGATCCAATATGGAAAACAGCCATGAAGGAGGAGTTCAGCTCACTTCAGAAGAGAAACACATGGGAGCTAGCCGATCTTCCCCCAGGGAGAAAGTTATTCCAGTGTAAGTGGGTCTATAGGACCAAATTTGCTGCTGATGGTTCACCACTAAAGTACAAGGCCAGATTGGTAGCCAATAGCTACTCATAGGTTCATGGCATAGATTACAATGAGACCTTTTCCCCAGTGGCAAAGATGGATTCCATCAGGCTAGCCTTAGCCATTGCAGCCTCAAGGCAATGGGAGGTACATCACATGGATGTAAAATGTACCTTCCTGAATGGAGATCTCACTGAAGAGATATATATGCAGCAGCCTCAAGGTTTTGATACTAACCCTTCTCTTGTGTGCAGGTTGAGAAAGTCATTGTATGGGCTAAAGCAAGCCCCCAAGGCTTGGTATGCCAAGATCGATAGCTTCTTGCTATCAGTGAATTTTGTTCGGTGAAAATCAGATCCAAATGTCTATTTGAAGTTAGTTAATGGTTCATTAATGATCATTTTGTTATATTTTGATGACCTCCTCATTACAGGAAGCTCAAAGGCTGAGATTGCTTCCTTAAAAGGAGCTATGAAGCAAGCCTTCTCCATGACAGATTTGGGGCTCTTAAGTCAATTTTTGGGGCTTGAGATTGCTCAAACCAAAGCTGGAATCAAGGTGCACCAGTCCAAATATGCCTTGGAATTGCTGAACAAATTCAAAATGAAGGATTGCAAAGCAAGCAAAACTCCTTTCCTTTCAGGAGTGAAGCTAGAAGAAGCTGATTCTTCACCTATGGTAAACAATACACTGTATAAGCAATTGATTGGATGTTTGCTATATTTGACACATACTAGACCTGATATTTGTTATGCAGTAAGTGTGGCTTCTAGATTCATGGATCAGCCTCAAGAGATCCATTGGAAAGCAGCCAAAAGAATCCTTAACTTTGTTCAGGGAACAAGGACACATGGGATCTTCTATAAAGCAAAATCTGATCTTGATTTGATTAGATTTACTGACAGTGATTGGGCAGGTGATAGCACAGATCGAAAGTCCACATCAGGATATGTGTTCATGCTTGTAGAAGGGCCAATCAGCTGGTCAAGTAAGAAACAGAGTGCCATTGCACTCTCATCTACAGAAGCAGAGTACAGAGGAGTTATTAATGCAGCAACTCAATGTTTATGGTTGCAGGGTTTACTTGGAGAGTGTGGCTTCGAACCATAGTACTCAACTACCATCTACTGTGATAACCAGAGTACCATTCAAATCTACAAAGATCCAGTTCAGAAGCAGAGAACCAGACACATTGAGATCCATATGCACTACATTAGAGAACTTGTGAATGATGGCACCATTCACCTACTCTTTTGTTCATATTCAGAACAAGTAGCTGATATCTTCACCAAAGCATGTTGTGAGAAGACCTTCAGCAATCTCAAATCACTACTGGGGATTGCTGATCATGCTGTGAAGCATGAGTGAAGAAAATATTTCCAAATTTTGTTTACAGTCCATGTTTAAGGGAGGATTTTCCCAAGTTGGTTTTGCCTCTTTCCTTGTTTAAATGGACATGCAGCATGTAAAGGGTGACTAAGCCTTGTTGCTAGGCCCTATAATTTTCTGATATATTACTCATAAGTCAGGCTTAAGGGGGGGTGTTAGAATAATCAACCTATAGTTTACTGTTATAGCGGATTTCACCACACTAGGTGAATCACACATTGTATGGCCTTCCCTTGTCCCGCTGCAGACTCATTAGCCCCTTTGGACCACTTTATATCTTTTGATGTTACCTTGATCATCCCCAAAAAACATTAGAATATTGATATACGCGGCTTTTTCCCCGATAATCGCGTACATATGTGGGTATTCCCTCGATAGTCGTGTACATCGAGATGTGTGCATAGTCCAAAACATTTTGGAGTTTTCCTTGACTTGGATCCGACTCATATGACACCTGGCCTTCCATATGCCTTGAGATCGCACGGATTCGACCTTTCAATATCCCTTTGAAAAGCTATATAAGGAACCCCTTGGTACATTGAAAGAAGAAGAGAAAATTGAGAGCATCGAAATTATAGTCCATTGTTGCCAGAACTTTATGCTTGAGTCTGCATCCCTTTGTCCCTTGGAGAACTGTCGTGTTCTTCCCAAGCTTGCCCTTTGTTAGTAAGCTTGCTATCGAAGTGATGGAGGATTGAGGTGGTGGAGGCCCAAGTGGGGGATTCAGTTTCTCCGATTCGCAGACGTGCCGTCAGAGGTTGTCACTTGTAATCTCTGATTCTTATTAATAGAAATATCTTTTCCTGTCCAGTAATGTGTATTTGAATGAATATTGTTTCCATTGGAATATGTCAAATGCTTTTACATTATTGATTATATATGCTAGAATAGATCTAACACCATGAAATATAGTATGCTTGTATTGTTTACTTGTTGTTGAGGACGTGCTATAACAATTCAAGCTGAAGATTGGAAAGCTCAACGGGGATCTACTACAACCGTCCGGAATAAGGTACGAGGTTCGATCCTTTAGTGTTAGATTGTTTATTTCTATTGCATATTGGGAAAGATTAATTTCTGGAGTCTAGCTGTGTGTTGTGGTACCCCAAGCCATAGGAATTTCTCTCCGTAACATTTAACCACTTAGACATTAATTTAATTATTTTTGTCTTATTTGCCTAGTTCATGTGTCCCACCTTGTGCAAGTTGTCTTTTACCTATCCATAGTGGTAAAAATTACCTTATTTGACTCATGTAGCACATGGGAGATCCCAAGGAATCAATTTTTCTTTATTCTTGGCCTCCTAGGCGCCCTTCTACTTTTTCTGCTTTATTCCCTGCTTTTTCAGTGTTTTAAGGCAAAGGGAAAAGCTAGACTAGGTGAGGTTGACTAGTTTTTTGTCCTACACATCCTCCTCTCTTTTCTCCTTGCAAAATCATGTATGAGCTGCCATTCCACCACTCTTTAGCTTTCCTAAGCCATTTTTCCAATTCGTGAGCTCCATGACAGATTTGGAAACAGCTTTTTACACCTATGGGGGATTTGCTTATTTTTAGTAAGCCTGCTTTATGCTAGATTTGATTTGCTCCTCATGCATTCAAATCCTTGATGTATTATATTTATTCAGAAGCCTATGTTATTACAGGGTTGGCTATTGTACACTGAGTTAATACAGTTTAGTGTTCAGCTCCAATTTCAGTCTTTTTGTGAGTGATTTTGCATGATCAATTGTTAATTGTTGTGAGTAAAATTAATCTATCACTGGGTTCAATTTCCACATGCAATCCATAAAATCGAGCCCCCACTTAGCGAAGGGACTGGCGGTGATAATGGGATGTAACGGGGTATGTTTCGAGTGCATATTACATGCGAACACCTGGCAAGGGTGGCACCTCTTGACTGCACCAACACAATCCTTAAAGATCGACGGCCAGAAATAAACCGCTCTCAAAATATTTTGAGCTATATAAATCCCAAATACATGACCACCACACGCCCCTCCATGGCAATCATTCAGCACAACCTCAGCCTCATCATGAGTTAAACAACGTCGTAAAATGGAATCTACCCCACGGCGGTACAAAGTATTGTCCACTATGAGGTATTTCTTAGAGACGTGACGTAATCGTCGTCGTTCATCTCGCGAGAGGTGAGTAGGGGCCTTCATTTTTTGTAAATATATTATGATATCCCCATACCATGGGGCTAATGTAGAGATTAAGAAGATGTGTTCATCAACAAATGTATCTTCACAAACCAACTCCTTAGCCTCGCTCAGAAAATCCGATATAAGCTCTGCAAAGATTAAAGACTTCTTCGATTTTGCCAAAACAAACTCGAGATCAAACTCTTGCAGAATGACAATCCATTTATTATACTTTCCCCCAATCATCCTTTGGGTGAGGACGAATTGAAACGGATTGACATGGGCCACAACCAAGGTCTGGCGAAGGAGAATATAATGTCTCGAACACTGAACCGCATGTATGGTAGCTAAAGCAAGCTCCTCGACATGAGAATAATGAATCTCTATGTCAATAAGGTTTCGGCTCAGATAAGATATGACATGCTCTTAGAGGTCTTCATCCTATTGAACCAATACCATACCAATCATCTCTAAAGATGCGGCCACATATAATAAGAAATCACAGTTATAGTCTGGAGGACTAATCACCTGAGCCGATGTTAGGGCTCACTTGAGTGCATCGAAGGACTCCTGGGATCACTCATCCCAATAAAAGGGAGTATCCTTCTTTAAGAGACACATGAATCCTCTAGTCAAATTGGCAAAGTTGACAACAAATCTTCGTAAGAAGTTTGCCATGCCTTGCAAACACTGAATATGACGAATATTCTTCGGGGGAGACAACTGAAGTATTGCCTCAACCTTCAAAGGGTCGACTCTTATACCCTCTTTCGAAACAATGAATCCTAACAAACGACCTGACTTCACGCAAAAGATGCACTTATGAGGATTTAATCTAACTGAATAGTGCTGGCATCTTTCGAATACTAATCTCAAGTGATAGGGATGACGCATTCTTTATACAAGAATGAGCAGCGAGATCATCCAAAAATACCTCGATAATTGACTTGAGATCGTGGAAAATCAAGGTCATTGCCCGCTGAAATGTAGCTCCAGAGTTTTTAAGGCCGAAAGGCATTTTTCGATATGCGAACGTTCCCCAAGGGAAAATAAATGCAGTCTTATGTTGGTCCTCAAGTTTAATCTGTATCTGATTATACCCGTAAAAGCCATCCATAAAGGGGAACACCTCGCTACCCGCACACTCATCCAAAATCTCATCTATAAATGGTGTGGGGAAGTTATCCTTAGGACAGGAACGATTCAAATCATGGAAATCAGTGCATATGCGGATCGCTCCCTGCTTCTTATCCACTGGAATGGGGTTTCAAACCCACTCCGCCAAGGGAACAGGATAGATGAAACCAGCTTTCAACAGTTTCTCTATCTCTGCCTTAATGGCGGGTGCTTTCCTAGGATTCATCGCACGTAAACATTGTCGAATAGGCTTAGCGTTGGGGTAAGTCTTAATCTCGTGCTCGACAATACAAGGGTCAATACCTGGAATCTCGTCATAAGACCAAGCAAAAATATCATGGAATTCCTTGAATAGCTCGGTATATTCCAGAATCTCAACATGGGAACATTCCGCCCCAATATAGACATTCTCTATCGTGCCAGGATTGTGAGAGATGTTGATAGGAATCGTTGAAGATATGTTTTCCATGTTTCCATCAGCCATTGAACCAGGAGAGCTTAATGGAACCACAGGACTACCAACTCTCTAACTAAGAACTGCCCTAAAATCCTCACACTCCAAATGGTTAAGCTCTGGAAGAAAGTACGATCTATGATGAAGTTCCTCCCATGGTGGCTCAACTCCCGACATAGCCTCAATAATCACTTCATCCAAAGGGAAAACCGTATCAAGGTAGTCGTGGGCATGAGAAGACTATACTTCCCATGCCGACTGCACATACGGGTCCTCCTCCTCTGTCCGTGAGGAGGAAGGACTAGACTTTGCAACACTCTTGAGATTAGCTTGATAAGCTATCATGGCTGCAGGAAATGACACACTCGTCTCAATAGGCTCACTCGAAGTACTCAGTGTAGGAAGAATCCAAGGGTCTTCCATATGACTCATGCGAAAAGACACCGATGTCGTAGAAGTCAAAGCCTCATCAGAAATAGATCTTATCATGAGGATCGGTGTAGGACAACTAAAGTTTCCCATGAGGGATGGATACATGCCTACACCCACACTCCCAGTTGCCGGCTGAGAGTGCTCAACGATCGGGATCGAAGCTCCCGAAGATGCTGTAACAGACGGATTCTTGAATTTCATTTGATCAATCGTTACGATATTCCCGTTATATGGAAAGCATACAACGTGAAACAAGGAAGAAGCAATAGCTTGCATACTGTACATCCAGTTCCTACCTAGAAAGAGATTATAGTCAAGGGGCGCATCAACCACCTCAACCTCGATCGCAATGGTCTTCCCCCCAAAATGGACTTTAAGGGAAGGAAGGATTCCATGTGGCCTAAAATATCTCCCATCGAACACAGTTAACATAGTCGCTGATTTAGACAGCTCAGGAGAACCGAGACCCTTCCAACAGGCCAAAGAAATCACAGAAGCAGCAACGCCCTCGTCAATCACAGTACGTTTGACGGTCATACCAAGACATTCTACGTGCACTGAGACACATAGTAGGGCAAGTGAGGCTGAAGTCCTACGGTTTCAAATTTGATCACAGAGGAAGAATCATCATCATTCACACCAAGGGCAGAAAGCAACGCCTTCCTTTGCGAAGGACAACTCTGAAGCACTTCCAATGCAGACATCACACAAGGAGTATGACCCAAATCCTCGACAATTGAATAATTCTGGGCGGCTCGGGCATTTGGATTATGCCCTGAATGCTTAAGTACTCCCTTAGGAATGTGAGGTGCAGCCTCAGGTTTATCCTTAGGTTTCTCAATGTGCAAAGGGGACCCTAGTGGATCAGGATCTTTGCCTGGGCTGGGTTGTGACGAACTATAATCTTTCGCACGAGTCACAACTTTCGTAGCATGGACCATGTTAATGCACCCACAACCACTACCCTCCAGTGGATCATCATCACTAGACTGGTCATGGGACTTCAATTTCATATTTTGATTATGCGGTAAAGGGTTAGTTAGCACAGCTGGGCCTTGTGCTAAGAATATCGAAGCTTCTTCAATCCGAGGGCATAAGTAAGTGAGGTGATCGTCCTTACATAGCTTGCAAGGGAACTTAACTTTACGTTTCGCTTGCTTGTCCCCCCCAGAATTTCTACCGTTCTTGTCACTATTGTTAGCATTCTCATTCTTATTCCCACCCTTTTGATTATTATTTTTACCCTTTTTTCTATTCCGTTTGGGCTGTTGGTTACCCTTCTGGTCCAACGATTGCACAGAAAGTACATTCTCCGTTTGGGCGGGTTGAGACAAAGTCGTAGCTTGTCCCGAAGCAGATTGGTTGAGTGACAATTGAATAACTTTTTTTGCAACTGAATCTGCAGGTTTCGCACTTGCACAACCCACAATTCCATCGGCGTGTGGTCCAGGTTTGACTTTGGGATCGAAACTGGAATGAGGAGCATTGGGAATAATCTCATACAACAAACCGGACTGAGCATAGATCAAGTCTAGTTCCTGCACCCTAAAAATCGCTTGTTCCTCATTCTGCACTCCGGATGTGGAAACATCCTTCGCTATATATGGAAATAACGACTTGAGGAACCACTCAAGGAGGAATTCCGGCGGTATAAAAGATTTAATTAATCTCTTCCATCTATGCCACTCTTGAATATGATCAGAAATATGTGTGGCTTTATCTTGCCGAAATGTCGACAAGAGTTCAGTACCAACGTCATAGTGCACTGGTAGCTGGAAGTGATTAAGAAAAGTCATTGCAAGGTCATCGAAAAAAGTGAAAGATCCCTTAGGTAACTCTATATACCATTTTGCAGCAGGCCCTGTGAGGGTGCGTTGAAATAGTCTCAAATGGACTGAGTCCTAATGTAATGAATTCAAAGAGCACCATAGGTGAAATGTAGTAACGTGTTCGCTCCGATCCTCTCCTAGTTTGCCTTCGAACTTAGGTATGTCCGAAGGAAGCTTGGTAGGGACAGCCAGCCAAGCTGGGTCATGAGCCACAGGATCGTTCGTCAGTCTCAATAATTCAGGAAGATTAAGCGTCACAAGGAAAGGGAGCCTAGGATGATGAGGTCAATGGACCGCTCCCTGGTTCATATAGGGTTGATTGCCACCATGGCCTTGGCCATAGTGTCCTCCTCCCGTCTGACCCATATAGGGTGGTGTGGAAGTACCATAGTATGGTGGACCTTGACTAGTAGGAGCTACAAATCCATAATTAGGAGAGTAAGCAGGTTGTTGATATCCGCCTCCATAAGGTGAAGAAACCTGTCCATACTGTGTCCCATAATAAGGTCCATAGGTCATCGCATGCAATGCCCCATGAGACACTCTGTAGGTAGGAAGATATGCTCCGGAAGTAGGGATATACGCCCCAGAAGTAGCAAGATGACCTCTAGAAGCATGAACATAGCCTCCTGAAGCAGCAAGCGGTATGTGAACTTGAGGCACAATCAGTCTAGTAACCACAGTATGGACCTGACTTGTAGCCATATACCGGCTCGAAGGACCATGTGAATAAGGTGGAGGATGTACATTTGAAGAACTAGGGACCGAGGACAAAGGAATATGAGTAATAATATATGTACTACCACCTATCGTTACTCGTCTCGGATCTGGTATCCTAATCGAATCACTAACCCTAGACCTAGGAGGGAGATACGATGTAGCTTCCACCACTGGGACGGAAGGTGTAATGTGACTAGTGCTCCCAAACCTCTCTGCATGGTAAGGAATGAGAATGCCCCCAGGCATAGTGTTAGTCTCGAAATCGGATTCGACATGAAATGTCAAATCATGTGTAGGGAAACCAAATGTAGCATAACTACCGTAGCTAGTGCTGGCAAGTTAAAAATGAGTCTCGGCGTCCTCCGGAATTCCATACCGGTAACGCGTCAATGGGGAATCAGACCTGGAGTGAGTAGGCCTATCGTGCAAGGTTCCTATCTCATAAATCACAGGACCTAACTCAGCTAAGTCGGGTGAAGGATCATAAGTAGGAGTAAATTCCCCATTGTCTACACGAATGGGAGGAGGTGGTTCAGGAATATCCTCTAAACGGTCTCCCATGGTGTGTGAATCAATGTGTGAAATAGTCCGCCTGGACTGTCTAGGTCTCTCTCCCAAAGGAGGAGGAGAAGTAGAAGGCAGAAGTCCTGCTAAACGACGAGAACGGCGAGGAACCGCACTTGAATCCACAATGACTCAAAAAATAGAAAAGACTCTCTATTTACGTAAACCCTAGGCCAACTATCATGCACAAAGCAATCACTAATAAAATATAAAGCCAAATGCAAGAAAACAAGGGCTGTATAAGTGAGCTCCCGAATGAAGCAGGTATGTCTCACCTAGGAGAGGCTTGAGACTCCCATACACAACAAGCAGATGTACGTAACCAATTATTGTGGCCCTCAGCTTCAACGCGTAAAGCAACTGTGCTGTCTGACCCCAACCTGGCCGAGACACCTATAGAATAACCCCTGCAAAGTACCCCCTCAATATCCTAGGTAAGGCCACTAAGGTCACCTCAATATAATCAATGCTCAAGCGGACAGTCGCAGGAAGGATTGACCGTATGGGTAAGGTAGCAAAGCCCGAAACTCTCGAAAGAGCCCCCAGATATGAATACAATCCTGGAAATATCTCCGGTGCTACTCAGTTATGACTAGGGGTCATCTCAATCAATAACCGCTCACACTGTCTCATGCTTAACTCCCTTTTGAGAGGAGGATCCTAAGAAGCACTGGTTATACCAAGGATTTCACACACTCACTTGGACAGACACCTAGATGTTGTTGTTTAGTGATCTTGGAGAATTGACTTACAATGAACTATTCCAAGATCCTAAAACCTAAGCTTGTTGGTGCACCCTAGAAAAGAAAAGAGTGTAATTCATTTTATTTAGCGTTGATTTTAGTTGGCTTTATTACTCAAAAAAGGGATATGATCATGCAACTAGTGATGTTATGACGCAACATGAAGTAAAATGCACACCTAACAATCAATGCAAATGCATTGTGTCCATGAAAACAGGGTATGCTACTACGTGAAATGCACAATTCTTCTTCAAATGATAAATGCAAATTTTCCTATATGAAGTCCTAACCAGTACTCCAAAGCAAATCTAGTGCAAGTACAATGCAAAGTGCAAAATGCAATGCATGATGATAAGCAAATGTCTTTGGTTTTTTTGAAAATAATAGAAATGCAAAAAGCAAAAGAATGATCCTACGACCCCTAGACTCTGCAAGCACACCCAAACAACACTCAAGCAAAGAACTAAGGTAAAAGAACTCTAATGCACTAATCTCAAACAAAAAATCGAAAATGCCATGACAAGAACCTTCTTAAAAAAGAAAAATTTAGCCTAAAAAAAACGTTTCTGGTCAGAAACAGAGATCTAAGCAGACCCAGGCAGTGCCAAAGGAGACTCAGCAAATATTAGAATTCACCCAGCAACCAATTATCTTCCCCAAAAAGGCAAAATCAAGGGAATACACGACTATTCGCGGTAAACCCACATGTATACACGGAAATCGCAGGGGAAACCGCGTGTATACGTGACTGTAAGTCAAAAACTCATGTACAAAAAGAAAAGTGCATAAAATCAAGGTAAACAGATAGGCTGAGACAAACTTCACACCAATCAGACTCTACCAGGAATCTATGCCCCCATACCCGACACAGAAACAAGAGAGAAAGAGCAATTCAAATTCATTGAATGCCAAGAAAACAACCCCCAAAGGACAACTACTAGGAACTCCCCAGCAAAGTCGCCAATTCTATTATGGAGAGAAATTCCTATGGCTTGGGGTACCACAACAGATAGCTTCACTCCAGAAATCAATCCTTTCCAATATGCAATAGAAATTAAATGTCCAACACTAAAGGATCAGACCTCGTACCTTATTCCAGATGGTTGAAGTAGATCCCCATTGATCTTTCCAACTTCAGCTTGAATTGATATATTACTTCCTCAACAACAAGTAAACAATACAAGCATTCTATATATCATGGTGTTAGATCTATTCTAGCATATATAATCAATAATGTACAAGCATTTGACATAATCCCATGGATAAAATATTCATTCAAACACACATTATTGGACATGAAAAGATATTTCTATTAATATAAATCAGAGATTACAAGATACAACCTCTGACGACACGTCTACGAACTGGAGAAACTGAATCCCCCACTTGGGCCTCCACCACTTCAATCCTCCATCTCTCGATAGCAAGCTCACAAGCAAAAGGCAAGCTTGGGAAGAATACACTAGTGCTCCAAGGGACAAAGAGATGCAGACTCAAGCATAAGTTCCGGCAACAATGGACTATAGTTTCTTTGCTCTCAATTCTCTCTTATGCCTTCAATGTACCAAGGGGTTCCTTATATAGTTTTTCAAAGGGGTAATGAAAGGTCGAATCCGAGCAATCTCAAGGCATAGGGAAGGCCAGGAGTCAAATGAGTCGGATCCATGTCAAGGAAAACTCCAAAATAATTTGGATTATGCACGCATCCCGATGTACACGGTTTTAGTGGTCAAACCCGCGTATATACGTGCTTATAGGTTTAAAAGTCACGTATATCATTTTTCATATGTTTTTAGGGATGATCAAGGAAACATCAAAGGACAAAAAGTGGTACATAGGGTCTAAGGAGTCTGCAGTGGGACAGGGGAAGGCCATACAAAGTATGATTCACCTAGAGTGGTGAAATCCGCTATAACAGGGATGTTACAATTAAGAGACGAGATAAAAAGTTAATTCCCCACTTGCCTTGAATCTAGTTAGTGTAGTTGTGTTTCACCAACACCTCTAGTTGTGAGTGGCCCAATACTTCTTTTGAAATGTATAAATAAATCCCTCCTCTCCTCATTCATGCTTTTTTGATATGAGGTTCTATGATTCAAGAGACTCAAGCGTTGGTATATGCTCTTCTATTGCACTACCTTAGTGATAAACAAAATCAAAATGAGAGTCTTCCTAGAAAAAGATTCATCAAGACATTACAAGGTTTTATAATTTGATGAAAGATTTGCCAAGTTTTTACAATATTTAATAATTTAGTGAAATATTCGCAAAGATTTTACAATATCTTATAATTTACAGAAAGATTCGTGAAGATTTTATAAGATTCTATAATAGAATGAAAGATTAGCCAAAAAACTATATATACATAATATATCACTGATAAAATAGCCTTCGAATTTTCCTATATATTAGGGAGATTCGGCATTTTATCATACATATAAATTTTGGGGGTGTTCTTAAAATTATCGTTGAATCAAACATGCCATGATACCAATTGTTGAAATTTTTAAGATTTGCAAATCAAAATACATAAAAAAAAAAATATCCAAGGCAAACAAAAATTTTAAAAACAAGAAGAGAAATTGAAGTAATATTTAATGAAATTAAAATATATACTTTTTTACAACTTATGACACTAAATTTGGAGAGATCCCCATCTATGTATCCAAATTCCCTCTTTAATGGGCTCGCATTATGTACTTACAATGTCCCTTCTTCAAATAAAACTCAAAGCTCAAAATGAATCTAATTGTAGAATCCAAACTACCGAAAATGCTCGAACCATTCCCACGTTCATTCTCCAAATCTCAATTTATATGCGCGGTGTCATGAATTTGAACTACCACCAACTCTTCTAATTGTCCAATCTTTATCTCAATCCAAATTTGTTAACATTCAAAGTTCCATCATTAACTAAATAATTCGTATTTGAATGTTAAGGAATGATGTTCTCACAAATTTGAAACTTATACAATCTTCATTGACATGGCTAGAGGCTAGCTGTCAATTAATAGTAGATTCCGGGGTCCTCATGAAAAAATAAATAAAACCCTTTATAAACCCTTAAGCAGTTCATAGAACCTTTGTCCTTTTCTTTGTTGAATCCTTTTATTCTTCCTTTTGTTAGTTCCTTCACTCTTTATTAATTCGAATTCTATAATTCATTACTTCTTATTAGCATCTCTTAAATCCATGACTTATGTTCCATATGTGTTTATTTATGCTTTGGACTGAGGACATTTGAATTTGCAACATTTTGGAGATGGTGTTGTTTTTGTCAAATTTCATGTTAATGGTGTTGTTTTTGTCAAATTTCAATTTGTGGAGCATTTTTAATGGCCTTAAAAAATAGTTTTTGGGCCTTGTGCTAAATGAAGGATGTCATAGGATTCCATCATCTAAGGCAAAAAATGGTGAGATATTTGGAATAGTTAGGATATTTTGAAACGTATTTAAGTACTTGGAAAGAACCCTTCAACATTCTCATTTTTTTAGAGGTCACATTTAGTGGTTGGTTTTACCTCTTGTTTAAAACATTGTTTCTCTTTAATCAACCCCCTAATTTTTGTAGTCTTTTGGCATTTTGAATCTTCTTAGTTCTAAAGTACAAACACTTGTTTTTCATATGTCATTTTCCATTTTTTTAAATGTCTATTAAAAAAATTAAGGGTTTATTTTCTTGTTTTTTAATCATGGTACTTTTAAAATTATATTTTTTTTATAAGTTTGAAATTCTATTAAAAAATGAAAAACTTTACAAGAAGAGAAGATGTTGAGCACTTGCTAAAGGATGGGACAACTGTCTATATAGAACATTGTTAACTCCCAGTTTTGACAGAACTAAGACATGTGCCAATTAAATAAAAGAAACAAAAAGAAACAGAGAGTTTATAACTTGACACCCCATAGGCTAGGGGTTATGGCCGGAAAATACCACACCCAATTAGAATCAAAATTCACAAACCATAGACAAAAAAATACCCAAATAAAACAAAACTTTGACAATATTCATTCATCGTCAGAGATTAAAATGGTAAGAGAAGCGAGTTGATCATCACCTCGAATTTCTTTCTTGGCTTCTAAAGTCTCTTCCAGTTGGAACGAATGCAGAGAGCGATAGAAAACTAGCTGAGAGGCATTGGGGTTCATTATGTTCTAACTAAAAGTATTTCCCATTAATTTGTGGGCCAAGGCATTGATCTTGGAGTTGTGATGAGCATCCAAGTCCATTTGTTCCTGGGTTAAATGATATAACTAACCCTACATGTGGGTTAGTCTCACATCCAAGCTCATACCTTGGGAGACATCCTGAAATTGATTATCTGCATAGTATATGATGGCTTGTTCTAACAATGATTTGGTATACCATAGAAGGCCAATAGTTTTGGTGTACAGAGTTTCCCTAGTGCGGGTGGAACCCGTGTTGTCAACCATACCCAATTCCTCAACAAGCTTTTCTAGAGATAGATTCTGGAAACACCCTTGGATTTGATTTTCCATATCTAGAATGCATATTTTAGCTAAGGGATGAACCATATTATCAAAGCAAGTCTTGGATTTCTCTTGCTTACGAACAACACAAGTAAAATGGGAGAATCGAAACCTAGTGGTTTTTTTTTTCTTGGTACGCTTAGTGTAGACCATGGATGAGGTATAACTAGAAAGATAACATATAGAGGAGGAGAAACAATTATGGGAGTGACTATTAAGCAAAGTGAGAATATAGAGCCAAAGACAAAACCAATGATAGAATATTCGCAAGAGAAGGATCTAATAACAGTTTCTCTTCTTGAGCATGACCAACAACCATGTCATTTCCCAGTCGGGAGTAGTACGAGAGGTGGATTTGAGAGAAGAGACCATGAATTTTGGAATGATGATGGACCTATGTAGAGGAAATCCAAACTGAGAATTGCAACTTTTCATGAGCAGGTTGGATTTTCTAGACCTTACCATAATTCTTCTGGAGGGAAATCCTTCATTCTTTTTGGACATGTAGGCATGCCTTTGCTATAGACCAAAATGGCACTTCCCAGTCCATGACGACATTTACATGTTTGGTCACATGATAACACTTCCTAAAAGTTACTATCAGTCACCCAAAGGACACCTATGGATGAAAGGGACACATCAGGAGTTCTATATCACTATTTTACCTCTTTTCTAGACCATTGGAAAGGTAACAGACTAAGGAACAACTCTTTGGACCATACCAACTCCTAAAAACTCTTGTAAATACCCTAAAAATGTGAGTTTTTACCCATATGTGAGTTTTCAATTGTAAACCTGCATGTTTTCACATTACATATGTGAGTTATCAGTGTTGTACCCACGTATACCCTCAGAAATGGTCAAAAAATATAAAATTCTTGAATTTTGGGTTTGGGTGGTTTTGGAACTGCCTCCTCGTTGTAACTGATCCGTCCTTCACCCTAACTCTTTAGATTATTATATAAGAGAGGGAGAGGAAACCATGAAAGGGACTTATCCTTCAGTATTTTTATGCTGGTGAAATTTGGACTCTCATCCCCCTCACCTATGCCCTAGCTGTCATTTACCCTTGCCGCAGAGCTTAGAGGTTGGGATTCTTGGAGGAAAGAAGCAAGAGATCCATAACGAAGGTTTCATGAGGTGTCTTACATGAGGACAAGGTATATCTTGTACTTCTTCCATTGATTAATAAATATTGGATGTTCTTCCCTTTCCAAATCATTGTTATATCTCAGTTTATGATCATATGTTAATGATTATCAGATTAGGGCTTCATGTTATCTTGAATATCATTGTATATATGGTCAAACTAGTTTAAGAAAGGTTTGAAGTTGTTTGTAGGTCTCTTGGCTAGAGATAAATTAAAGGAATAAAGAGAAAGCTTGGATCAGCCTTCAGTGCATAAGGTATGAGCACTCCTAACCCTTGAAATATTGTTTAAATTCATACTTGTAGATCATTATATATCAATCTCTATACCCCTAGTTTGTTGGTCTCCTTAACCCCAGCCATAGGATCAATTCCTTCACAATAGAACTATTGACTCTGCTAGGGATTATTTGTCTATTTTGAGGTCTTTTGTCTAGTATTTCCAGTATATTTGAAGGTTTTCTTCCTTCTTAGAAGTCAAGAGTCATCCTTAAGCCTTTCTGGACACCCTCCCTGATGTTTTAAGGGTGTTTTCATCTTTTTTGGGCCTTCCACTACCCATATGTGACTTTTGCACCAAATAGTAGCATATTCCTGAGCCATACGTAGGTTCATAGTGGCCTACCTACATACCATACACGTCGTACAACATACTTCACATGTGTATTCCATTTTTTCAATGTTTTTCTCTCTTTTTGGCATGCTTGGGGGGCGTCTGTTGTAGTTGGTGAGGTCCTCTTGGGTCCCTTGTCTATGTAAGACCACTAGGAAGTGTTGTCTCCCCTTGAGTTTGATATTAAATTGATTTGTAATCCATTTCTGAAGCCTTTGGGCCTATCTCTTTCTCTTTACCCCACCTCCTTCCTTGGCATGACCATGTTGTGCAATGTGTTGATCATCCTCTATTAGCAGATATAGACTAAACTTAGGAGCCTTTAGATCCCTATATTCTTAAGTATTATTTATTAAATTATTTATGCCAACATGGTTGGCTTGGTCTCTTATGCAAGCCTTCCTCACAATAGAGGTCTTATCTAACTTTAGAGTGGCCTAGGGTCTATTTTGTGGACATAGAGTAGAAGTGCTTGTGCTTTGCTTTACATTATTTGAATGCACTTGTTTATAGGTTGTTTTTCTTTGTCATTCAAAAATAAAAAGTAAAAAAGAAACATGTATTTTCTTTATATGCATTTAGTCTAGGGTTTAGTCTTAGGTGCATTGCATATCTCTGTTTTTTGAAATACAAAAAGAGATCTTTCTTTGTGGCCTCCATTTTTAGTTTTGAAAAGAAAAGAGGAGTAGAATTTTCGCATTTTGATTCTCTTTCACATTGGTCATCTTTTTTCTTATTCCAAGTCTAAATATCATTAGTTTCATTACCGCTACCTTTGAGTAATCAACCTCCCTTAAAAGAACATTAATATTTAAAACATATTAGTAATATTTTCTTTCTAGGAACGACACACACTAGTCTAGGCTAGTGTTTTGGGTTAGGGCTATCTTTAAACTACCCAAAACTTTAAACTCAAACATAGTGGCCTTTCATTTAGGAAATACAATTTCACAAATAAGTGAAGCAGAAATATCCTCTCACATAGGAGTCAAGTACAAGTTTGTGCGAGTGTTGACAGGGGTTTTGGATACATTAGTTGTTTAGCATCGCGGATGCTGCACAAGCTCAAAAGACACCGCGCAAGAGAAAGAGAAGCATGCAAAGCGTATATTAGACTAGATTTTATATTTTGTGTCACCTTTTGTTTTTTTGGACCATATTTTGTGTATATTGGTCATCATTTTGTAGAATCCGTTAAGAGTTAGTTAAAAAATTGTCCAAGTGGACCTTGAATGTAAAGGCGCACGCCTATAAATAGAAGTAGAATTTCAAGTGTCGAGGGGATTTTTACAAAAGAAGAAGGAAAATTAGAAAGAACATAGTGATTTGTGAACTGTATTGAAGAACCTATTTTTTTTATCTGTTTTACAATTTTCTGTCACTCTATGATGCATGTTAAGTGAATGTGCGACATGGATCTATGATGCGATGTTTTCCAGCTTTAGATGATGTTATTTTCTTGGATCTATTTGCGCATCAGTATGTTTATTACATTTATAATGGAATGATGTGATCTGATGAAGAATGACGATAAAAGTTTATGTTAATGCTTAAGTAATCATATTTGTTAATGTTGCGTTGAGTTGTTAATATCGATGCCACATTGTCTCTTCCTATTCTGCGGAAACTTGGTTCTGTCATCTCTCCCTAGAACATCTTGGGTGAGACCTCATCCACTCCGTGGGTGTTATTGAACAGGGTAAAACCTGTCTGGGCCGATGCTTAGGGAGATCGCGCTAGTTTGGTTGTCGATAGAGTCAGAACCCCTGCTGATTGGGTTTTGTTGGTTGGGTTTGTGCCAACAACGATATTGATTTGTGGAGATACCCCTCCAATATTAAGTCAAGCATACACCAGAGTTGTTGTGTGTTTGGGGACTCCCTCAGTACCTCCTTTACGCCCTTTTTGGCACCTAGTATTGTTTGATTTTTGGGATTAGCTACCCTTGCCATGCACATTGGAGGGACTGACCACTATCACACTAGAACTTCTTTGTGATTTTGGTAGCATTAGTATCTTGACCTCTAGGACTCTACATGGTGGAAGGCTATTTCCACTATACCTAGGACAAGCCCGGGAGGAAATCCCTTACATACAATTTGGGAAAGTGGTTTGGTGATTCAAGCGTTGGACCTAAGGAGGTGTACTATGGACCCTGGGTAACTATCCTTATCCCTTCACTAGTTAGTTTCGGTCCCTCATCATCCCAAGCTCCCCTTTGGAAGGTAAATTTTTTTTCTGGTCTGGATACTTAGGATTTTCTTCTAGTGGTGTGTTATCTTTGTTGTTGGTTTTCGGTCGACCTCGTAATTTCTTGTTGAGTCGAAAAATATGGCTAGTTCCCTTATGCACACCAACAAAGAGACCCATGTGCAAGGGGATTCTTGTGATTTTCCTTTTACTAGGAATGTTGGTGTTCCTTTGATGGCCACTCTGAATCTTCCTGAATTCAACCTCGGGTTACTGGTTTGGTTTTTTTCCACTCCAACTATCCTGAATGCTCAAGACACTTCCCAAGCAAGCACCTTATATAAAGGGCATCAAAACAATGTCTCCCCTTCTCCAGTAGAAACCTATCCTCCTCCTTCTACCTCATGTGGTGAAATTTTTATACTAGTAACTTGCAGTCTAAAAGGAATAAAAGGAGGAAGAATAGGAAGAAGACATGAAAGCAAGGGGGTAATCACCCAGCCTCTGCAAGTCACACTAGGGGCACCTACCCAATTTTTATGAGTCATGTTGTATCTACTCACCCAGCCTCTGAAGGTCATCTTGGGGACAAACACCTAACCTCTATAAGTCATGTTAGACCTATCCACCAAGCCTCTGCAGGTCATGTTGGGAGCACCTATAAAACCTCTGAAAGTCATGTTGGACCTAACCACCCAGCCTTTGCAAATCATGCTGGGGGCACTTACCCAACCTCTGCAAGTCATGTTGGACCTAATCACCCAGCCTGTGCAGGTCATGCTAGGGGAATACAACCATCCTATGTAAGTCATGTTGGACCCAAATACCGAGCCTCTGGAGGTCATACTGGGGAAAATCAGTAAACCAATGCAAGTCATGTTGACACCATTGAGAAATCCAACCGTTTATGATGCAAACCTAATTTCCCTTGTAAGTTGTGTAGGGGAGACCACCTTACTCATTAATTCCCTTCTATTACAGAGGTACAAAGAGTGTGTTCTGAGTCTCAAGGATATCCTACTCTTGAACAACCTGTGGTTTCCCAACAACCTATTCAACCTTTGGTTGATCAAGTGGTTGAACCAATGCAATTTTTTGTCAATCCCACTCTTCCTTCGAAGAGTGACCTACATCAAGGGGTTGAACCAATGCAATATTTGGTCAATCCCACTCTTCCTTCATAGAGTGATCCTATTATACCTAAATCCTTTCACCATCATGTGATAAGACCCTTAAATTCCATGTTTTCCCTTAATCCCAACACTTGTGGAAACTTGCTTTGTTTGTAAATTCTACTTGAAAAAACCTAGCACCACGCTTACCTTGTGGCTGATGAGCAGTACCTTTCTCAGCACCGCCAATATCCTATTTTAGAGAAGCGGTGCCACCACCTATGGTCTTTGGTCTTAAAGTGGTTCTCATCTAAACCGCACTATCATAAGGGAACAAAAGCAGTACCATGGGTAAAATGGGAAAAAGAGAAGTTTCTCGAGGCTTCTATAACTTGAGCCTCATGTCCTCCCTTATCCCTATCATTTTGGGTTAGTTTGAGCTCAAGATCCCACTTGATAGGATCTTGGAGCCACCTCACCCACCATTCTCTCAACTATCCCTATCCATTGAGCCTTATAAATACAAGCTCATATCCATAGTTGAGGGGGAGAACTATAGAGGTATTGTTATGCTGTTGGATTGACTACCTAGTCCAAATCATTGGAGAGCATAGAGAGCAAATTTGGAGCTTATGGGGATAAAGTGTTTGTCTCATGGAGGGGCTTGTCGACACTAAGGCAACAATTGTAAGCTTCTCCATACATTCTTAATGCAAAGTTGATTTCCATCCCACATTATTGTTGTTTTGATTTCACATGTACATGTTGTTAGATTCCTTAGTCACTAGAATGGATAAGTAGATGATTTTTTGGTAGCTTTGATGTGCTTGTATGTTTGATATGTTTGCAGGTACACAGGTTCACAATCAAAGCAATATTCCAAGTGTCTACAACATTAAGGGAAGGTCTTCATCCTTTGTCATTCACTCATTTGTTTTGGATCTAAACCATTCAGACCAAAGGAACAACTTTTGTTTGTAGAAGGTGCAACATTCCTAATAACAAATATGGTGACTCCACTGGGGAACAATGCAAATCTCAATTGATCTGATCTTCCTCAATTCTTGAACTCTTGTTCGAATCCAGGCTCCGTCTCCAACTCTCTTCAGTCAGATCTGCCATCTAACTTAGTGAATTTTGGTTTGAAACTTTCAGATCTGTTCAGATATGAACTATTTCAACTTTATATGCTCTTTTTTACTGTCAATTCATCAATTTTTGCCTTGATCTGATCAATTTCTGACTTGATTATTCATTCTCCTTGTGTTTTGGATATATTCAGGGAACCACACATGTGTTGTTGGCAACAAGCAGTGCCACCGCCTGAACTCTGTTAGCCATAAGTGGTGCCACCTCCTAAGTCCCATTATCCATAAGCGGTGCTCATCTAGAACCGCTCTATCAAGACCCCTCCAGTGCGGTGCCAGGTAGACCTTGTTCTAGAACTAGTTTTTCATCATTTTTGCAAAAAATTGAGCTTATTTGCTTTCAGCCTTGCACTGTCAGTCTTGTGTGTTAGAATCTGAATGCTTGTGGTTGGAAATTATGTGGTAAAATATTGGTTTGATTGAAGAACTCAAAAGCTAGACTTGCCTTGTTGATTCTTCATTTCCTTCCATGCTTGTTCATTGTGATTGTGAAATGAATTTTTTGAAATCTTAGGTTTTAGTGAGTTCTCTTTTCATTTCTTTTATAAAGACTGAAAGAAAAACCATTTGATTAGCATGTTGATTTCATGTTTTGTTTCCATAGAGGACTTCTTTTTTCTTGTTAAAAGTTTTTTTTTTACTGAGATAAGGTCATTATCATTATTGAGCATAAGGCATTGGATCTCTAATTAGCCTCACAAGATTTCTAATTAGCCTCACAAGCTTTCAGGTTCTCTGTGTTCTTTTGTCTCTCTTGCATTATTACTATCTCACCAAAAGAAAAAACAATGTAGTTTCAAGTTAGATCTATCTACGTTTTAAGAAAAATCAAAAAATAGAATGCATGTGCATGTAGAGTGCTTATTGTTTTTCTTTTAGGAAAGGAGACTCTTCCCCTTTTTATTACTTTCAAAAAAGAAAAATGAGTTTAGAATGTGTTTATTGACTTTGATTTTTATTTGTTCAAAATAGTTGTTTGGGAATTTTTGTTTTTAAAATGAAAAGAAAATACTCTCTTTCCCTCCCGTAGGTAGGCATACCATGAACGGTAAAGTGAACTATTTGCATCTACATTCTGCATGGTTTTACTTTGTCTCTCAAACTTCCATGCAATCACCTAACTGTCCACTTTAAAATTAATGGTAGTTATAGGTTAAACTTTACATAGCAATTTGAGTGATAGGCTAGAGACGTGTTTGGCCATCATTAAGCGTAGGAGCCGTCGTTACTCGTCCACATTACATCCCGAGACTCACGTGGTTCTTCCACGTACCATTGATATATCGAATAGCCTTTCACGTACCCTTGAGGTATATAGAAAGGTACTTCACGTACTCAATTGTATATAGGAAGGCCACTTGTGAATGATTATGCATTAGACAACACTACTACCGATTTGAGCTCCCGCATACCTTGTGTATATCGGGAGACCCCACTAGGATACCTTATCTATTTGAGAAAATCCCTTTGGTCGTCTTGCTTGGAGCCATACATCGAAAAATGCATTCGGGGAGATTACTACGCACGTACCCTTGAGGTATATTGCGAGTGGCACCTTCTTGACAATCCTAGTGAGAGACCTGACTATTTGAACTCCTCCTGTCATTTAAGTTTGCTTGTTTGGCCTAGAGCTTGACTAGAGAAATTTTTGGTGTGTTTTCTAGTTTTGAGACCCTAGGTTAGATAGGAACTGTTAAAATTGGCTAAGGTAAGACAGTCCAGGAGAGTACGGGGATTTCCACCTGATTTTATTCCTGTTTCAGGAGAAAATCCTATGGAAGCTATCGACCAAGGAGCGGCTACCAACTCCCAAGTGGGAGATAATGTGGTTGCAAGAAGAGGAGGTCCATATCCTTTGCACTCACCTCCCTTGGTCCAACAACCTTCTCGGGGTAATACTTCATTCCATTCTCCCACAGAAGGTCATGTTGATGATACTACCCGTCCAAATTATGGTCCCAATGATCCATTTTGGGATACCTCTATAGGACAAGCCATTGCCTCATATGGCATCTGTTTAAAATTTTCTAAAGAAGTTTCACCAAATGAAGAAGAATGTAGAAAATACCAGGAATCTATTCTCCGTGCACAATAAATTGAAAAGAAAATAGATGACATACTTGGCACACCACCATCACGTTCCACAGTTGTTCCTATGGGATATCGTTCACTTACCAATTCTATGAGACCCATTTAACCGATTCTAGATCACATTATGACTCCACATAATCCAGGTCAAGCTTCTAGCACTACTACATTTCGAACCAAAATCCGACGGTTACTTCCGACGGCGCGTGGATTTCTCTGTTTAAGCTTACCAAAAATCACAAGGATCCATTTATTTTTTTAAATGTGGCCACACACGTCGGTTAAGTGACGGATATTCTCATAACCGTCGCTAAACCGACGTCGCGTTATTTATATCACATGATACAACAATGTTATTATTTCATTGTAGTAGACTATAGATAGTAAGCGTCGCTTAAGCGACGGAGGAGCCGTCGGTTAAGCGACGGCAAGTTATTTATCACATGATATACATAATTTGTTGATAATCGCTATGCTATGTGAGAGATGTCAATGTAATTTATTGTTGTGTTGATTAATATAAAATAAAACAATAAAAAAATATAATATAATAAAACTAAAATAAACTAAATAAAAAACAAAAAACAAGAACAAACACAAATTACAACCCCGCGCCACAAACAGATCTGGAGGTAACACTAGTGAAAGAGACGGGCTTGCTTGAGCTGATGGCTCTGGCACTTAAACCTTGAGTATTCACTCCTCTGGGGAGCTACCTGTTCTCTATTCAACCAGCCCAGTTGAGTCTTTATTTTCTCCTTACGGCCAACGTTACAACGACTGGTCTCTCATCCTGGAGGTAACACCAGTGAAAGAAAGAGAGGAGAGGGGTCACAGTGAATAGATGACACACAGGGGACTATTAGACAGTGGATAGAAGGCACATAAGAGATGGGTCATAGTGGATAGATGGAAAGAAACCTTTAACCCATTACAGCTGTAGAGGAGGGGCCGAAGAGGAGAGGGTCGAAGAGGATAGGGCCGTAAGGGACAGAGCTCGCAGAGGAGAGGGCGGTCGAGGAGGGCCCGAAGAGGAGAGGGCCACATGGGATAGAGCTCGTAGAGCAGAGGGCCATAGAGTTCATGTAGAGGAGGATTTGTAGAGGCATACGAGGATTTGAAGAGGTCACGCAGATGAAGGTTTGCAGAGGCATATTAGGGTTTACATAGGTCACACAGAGGAGGGTTTACAGAGGCAGAGGAGGGTTTGCAGAGGTCATGCTAAGGCCGATAGAATGCCCCAAATCGGTGAGTAATCTATGTTTGCTTAAATAATTGCATCCATTGCCAGGATACCTTGTTAGGGGTGCACAGCGGTTGCCATCAGTGATGAGGAGAGTTGAGAGCATGCTTCTTGCAGTTCAGCTTAAGCATGAAATCAACTATCCAATTCCAGCCTCCAAGGTATCCCTTTCTCAAAGACCATTCCTGTGGTAGAGCCTAGCTAAGCTTTTTAGAAATTAATCAGTATGTTTCTTTGTCTATGTAACTAACTTTGGAAGATTATCCAGTTTTTGGAAGCTTTTACTGCTGCATCTTGTCAGGATACATTCTGCTATGAAAGGGCAGAACTCTTAGGAGATGCATATCTGAAGTGGGTTGTTAGTATATGTTTGTTTCTCAAATATCCACAGAAACACGAGGGACAGCTTACTCGCATGAGGCAGCAGACTGTGAGTAATGTTGTGCTGTATCAATATGCCCTCGATAAGGGACTACAAGCCTATATGCAGGCAGATCGCTTTGCTCCATCTAGATGGGCTGCTCCTGGTGTTCTTCCAGTCTTTGATGAAGATACCAATGAAGCAGATAATGCAGAGGTTATGGATGATGTGGAGCACAGCCCACAGAATGAAACAAGTGTGCATAAGAATGTTAATCTTCAAGAGTTTGAGGATGAGCCCATGGAGGATGGAGAAATTGAGGGTGATTCCAGCTGTTACAGGGTTCTATCAAGCAAGACATTAGCAGATGTTGTTGAAGGTTTGATTGGAGTTTATTATGTTGAAGGGAAAAAGAATGCTGCTTTCCATCTTATGAATTGGATAGGAATTCCAACAGAATTTGATCCTAAAGAAGGGGAATTGGCTAGGCGTGGCTGCAAGGTTCCAGAATCTGTTCTGAGAAGTATCGATTTTGATAAGTTAGAAGGTGCCCTAAATTATAAATTCAATGAGAAAAGTTTGTTGGTTGAGGCTATTACACATGCCTCACGTCCCTCATCAGGAGTCTCTTGCTATCAGCGATTGGAGTTTGTTGGAGATGCAGTTTTAGATCATCTCATAACAAGGCATCTCTTCTTTACTTATACTGATTTTCCACCTGGACGCCTTACTGATTTGCGTGCTGCAGCAGTGAACAATGAGAACTTTGCACGTGTTGCAGTGAAAAAAAAACTCCATTTGCATTTGCGACATGGATCAACTGCACTAGAAGCACAGGTATTTTTGGATAGTTGGTGTCTTTTGCAACTGACCTTTTGTTGATTTATTGTAGTCTTTGAATATACTGACATTTTTCTAATAAATATAATGCAGATTCGTGACTTTGTAAAGGACATTGAAGTTGAACTTGATAAACCAGGAGTTAATTCCTTTGGTCTTGGAGATTTCAAGGCTCCAAAAATCCTTGGTGACATAGTGGAATCCATAGCTGGTGCAATTTTTCTTGATAAAGTTCTTGACACAGATAAAGTGTGGGAGGTATTTTCCTCTCCAGCTATCCCCCATGGAACTGACTTGAATGAATGAAGCATTGTTATTAACATTCAATGTAGGAGAGAGTTGCATGTGCATAAGGTTGTAACATCACTGGAATTGCTCCTTTTTTAGGTATTCCAACCTTTACTACATCCCATGGTGACTCCAGATACACTTTCGATGCACCCGGTTCGTGAACTTCAAGAGCGCTGTCAACAACAGGCTGAGGGTCTGGAGTACAAGGCCTCAAGGACAGGAAATATGGCTACCATTGAAGTTTTTGTTAGGTCAGAGAAATGAACTGTCTTTTTTGGGAAATCCTTCCTTGTATTAATCAATACATTAACATAAATTTTATTTACTAATTAGGACTTTAGTTTTAGAGAGCTTCTTGGCTTCCACAGATCTGGGAGAACAGAGAGATCAAGGAGCTTAGATCATTTATCCACAAGGCTATAATAGAGGATTGACACATAGGCTATGAGTATGTTTTCTTAGTTCTGTCAAACCTCCTCCTGTTTTACATATTCCTCTTCTCGAGTCTTCGGGATTGTAACCATGTCTGAGGTTCACTTAAAGTAATTTTTGCAGCTCTGCCTCTTGTTGATGTATCCCTCCGTTATTTGATACATTATATTGAAGACATTTTGTGGCTATGCCCCCTTCTCCGTTTATCTGTGCCTTAGAGATATATTGTGGAGTATCGCTGTTTATAATTCTCAGGGATCTGGTGTACTGCCCTGATTGCTAATAAAATGGAACTACTATGCAAATCTACGAAAAATACCTCAAATCTTTTGCTAGAAAAGTGCAGATCTGTGTGTAAAGAACCTTAGAAACAACGAAGTATAACTCTGAAAAATGATTTATGACCCTAGTGCCTTGAATTATATGGGTTATGGAGTTGATATAGTTAATAATTGATTGAGCAGGTGATTCTTGAGGTCAAACAACTCAGAAAATTGAAGTAAAAGCAGTTGAACACACCAATGAG
>LPNX010607404.1:0-26660 GCA_001517045.1 Pseudotsuga menziesii
TCTTGTCAGACTGACAGACAAGATCGAAGCTTATACAGACTCTGATAGAGTCGGTTGGAAGCCAAGTAGAGATCTGCGAGTAATTACATTTTCCAACACTATTGCTTCCTATTTCCAACGAATTTCTATTGGATTGACTCAATTTCAGTTTATAGAGAGGAATGAACCTAAGATCTAAGCCCAAACAGCATGCGCTATGCCAGCATTAGAGGTTTTGTAGAGCTATCCTTTTAGTTACTTTCCTGCTAACAAACGGAAGGCGTTGGAACCTCAAAGCAAAGAGTTCATCAATGAACATTTGCACAGAGCGATCTTGTTTGGATGAACATTTGCACATTTGATCGGGCTTTGGGAGTTCATCCAACGGGCTTTCTCCAAAGGTCTATTAAAATTTAAGAGCAGACATCCAATCTATTAAAATTTAAGAGACCCGGGAATTCGTTGATTTTATGATGAGGTTTGGGAGTTCATCCACTAGGCTTCGCAAGGGATTACTAGAAAAATTCTTATCTGGTATGCGTAGCAGTGAGATGAGTATTGAGTATTCTGTCAGTGGCATTGTAACAATGTAACTATTCAATAATGCATTTATTGTGGTCAGGTGCAATTGACAATTGTTTTTCTTTCACTAGAACAATGGCTAGCCCTTTCCTCAAGAACGGTTGGAGCGCTATAGCAGGAGGTATAATGCTTTACTCCTTATTTATCTACGCAGACTCCTACGAGTATAATCACCTTATCACTACGGTGAAGATATAAGCAACTTCCGGGTACTGGGGAAATTGAGATGGCGTTTCTTCCAATAGTCTCTGTAGAAGGAAAGAGTTGCACACTCCAGCTCCTTGTTGTGTTCTGCAGTGGGAAACTCCAAGCCATTGTTAGTGTTTAGGGTTTATGCCGTATCTTACAGCCTAAAAGCTAAAAGCTATGATGCACCCCCTGGCCTGATTGGATGGAATAACTGGAAATGTATTAAATAGGTTATTTGTTTCATAAAAATTGAGTTCTGGACCCCGATATAAATAATCAAATCGAACAGTCCCTACTACTATTTCTTTTACACATACTTCAATGTCCATTAAATTATTCACCATATGTAAGTTTAAATATAGAGGAAAATAGCAGTAACTTTGCTGCATCATCAAGTTGACGTCCCTAAATGTTTGTGAAAGTAGCTACATTTTATGTTATATATTTCCAAACTGTGAGGATGGCTCACTGATATTATTGATCACTTTATCCTGGGATCTTAGGCAGTTAGATTGACGATGGAAAAGAGTCGGAATCGGCAACAACAATAACTTCCTTCCTTCCTCTTTATCTGATTGTTTTCTACTGTAAAAGGTATGTTATCACTATTATAGCTTTGATTTTTGGGGGGAGTTGATGACCACCATAGTATTGAGGAAATGATAGTAATGATGATTTAATTTGTGATATCCATTGGGAAAAATGTTAAATCATTAAGAAAATAGGGAGCAAACAAGAATGAAAATATAACTGGCAGAAAAGGCTCATAAATTTGCTCCATTAATCAATAGTACACAATGGTACATATATAGTACATAATGTATAACTGACCTCTAACGGTATGACCGTTAGGATAGATAACGAACTTAGATTAGAGCTTTCAACATCCCCTCTTAATCTTAAGTTCGGTATTGCCTGAAAAACTGGCTACTTGACAATCAAATGTGTCAAGCAAATTGAGAGAGTAAAACTCAAAAAGCTCAGCTACTAATGGCTGAAAATCTCTCTGACACAAAAAATCTAGTAGAAGTAGTAAGACTTCTACTAAGTTGCATGGTTTCGAGTTGACAAAAAACTAATGGTTTTAAGTTGACCATAAAACTATCAAAGATATCAAGAGGTGGTTTTGGGATGACCACTAACCAAGAGGTGGTTTTAGGATTACCATTAACCATATCAACTAGAAGCTCTAATGCCTTCTGTTGATCACAAAAATTGTATCAAGATCCATGAAAAGTAGACTCTCATGTGTTCTACTTAATTGATGGTTCTTGAAACTTTTAACTTTCACTCTTTCTTTATGGGTGTTGGGTTCAACCAAACATGCACCCAATTACAATCATTTTTCAATTCAACAATATTTAGTACTCACTAAATGAATAATAGTAAGTACCACAAAACTTGCAGAAACACAGAATGCAAGGATAACAATCTGAACAGGTACAAGTTCAGAAAATAGGTGTTGAATTGTTTTTTTTTTAAATTCTAAATGCTGAAAACTCTGTTTTAATTTCTCTACATATTAAGATTTCAGTGGCTTCAATCACTCAAACTCGCTGCAATATCTTCAATCTGGTTTCAATAAAGCAAATTCTGAACATGTTCTCTGCAACAGTTTGGATTTTCTTCACTTCTA
This sequence comes from Pseudotsuga menziesii, assembly GCA_001517045.1. NCBI lineage: Eukaryota > Viridiplantae > Streptophyta > Pinopsida > Pinales > Pinaceae > Pseudotsuga > Pseudotsuga menziesii. The sequence goes on from LPNX010607404.1 coordinate 2,387, forward strand.
GCTTCAATACTGCTGCTTCTTTCTCACATGGATAGTCCCTTTCTTAGAACCTTTCACAAAATCTTCCTCAAAATATAAACAAAGGCATCTGTCTTAATAATATATAAAAAATACACTCCTTTCAAAACCTTTTTTTTTTAATATATTAAATACCTTAAATGCTTATCTCAAGGTCTACGGCATACATTGTTTATAGAATACTTTTTCTTCACTGATTGAAGAATAACGGTATGATACAGAGATTTCAATGACTTCATTGATGGTTTCTGCAACTTTCTTATCCACTATGACGGTTTCATGAACCGGGGAAAAATATGCTCTCTTTCTTCGATCCTCTTTTCTTGCTCTCCACGGTTGGCAGCTTTGTTTCCAAGGAAACTATTTTTATCATCTTTTCCACAGATAAACTCACATTCACATTCTTCAATGGGATTGTTCACAATTTGATTTTCTTCAAAATATTTAAAAATAAAATATTCTGTTGCTTCATCTTCAAAATTCACTTTCACCAAAAATCAATAAAATCCCTTTCCTTAACCATAATTCCAGTAACCGTTTTTAAACTAGATAAATCATTTTTCCTTAACTTCAACAACACCGTAAAATATTTACAAGAACTTTTTTTTTTAATATCTCCTTTTAATCTGACTTCACACCAATGCTTAAATTTTTTATCATGTATCAACTTACTGCTGTTTCATGGACCAACTGCTGTTTCCTCGAATCTTCACAAATTCTCCGATCGGCATTTGGTGTGGACGACCGGGACGGGTCTCTTCAGACTTCACCTCTACGCATCGGTGGCTTGGCTCTCCTTCGCGGGCGACCTCTACCCTTCACGCACAAGACCACAACACTAAACAAGTCGTTGCGGGAAGTTCATGCACAGGAACACAGGCAAAGCAACCTCCTCTCTTGCACGGTCAACAACCTTTACATTCTACACAATGCAACCAATCCATGGTCAACATCATGCGGGCTCTAACCTCTACAACAGCTCTGCAGCGACCGTCCTCCTCTCTACGTCGGCCTCCCTTCCTTACTCGTCTCTAAACAACAGCATGCTCTTCTCTCTTCCACCGTTTGGCTCTCCACTGGTCCATTTGGCTTGGGCTCTTCACTTTGGCGATGGACTGGACTCTCTTGTTCTCTACAATCTTCTGTTGTTCTTAATCCTGAGCTCTGATACCACTGTTAAATCATTAAGAAAATAGGGAGCAAACAAGAATGAAAATATAACTGGCAGAAAAGGCTCATAAATTTGCTCCATTAATCAATAGTACACAATGGTACATATATAGTACATAATGTATAACTGACCTCTAACGGTATGACCGTTAGGATAGATAACGAACTTAGATTAGAGCTTTCAACAAAAAAAAGAGCTCAAGCAAAGGGACATCCATTCTTTTGGAATAGCTCTAAATGGAGGAAAGAACAGGTATGCTTATTCTTTCTCAATTCTCTGTAATGCTTCTATGTTGAAAACCATGGTTGAGAGTTTCCTAACACGGTGCATTTTGTATTTCAATATAATTTTATGGCTTGGTAGATGGCAAGAATAGTTCTAAAAGTTAAGTGTTTGCATCTTACTGTTAGATACATATGATTCTCACACATGTCAAGCACCGGAAAAATGTTATAATTGAAAGAATTCAAGGCTAAGGCTTCAAGCTGGGCCCCATCAGCAGTAGTGTCCTTATACACTTTGAAAGTATGAAAGGCTGGCGAGGCAGAAAGCCAACACACAGGACTCATTGAAGTTTTGATACACAGGTCTTATGGAGGCTTACCCAAGTTTTGAACCAGGTTGAATAAATGTGATGAATTAACAAATGCTTTAGCTCGTAGACGTAACCCTAAACCCAAGTGATGGGACATATAATTAAGAATATGATCAATTTATGATGTCTTGTAGCTTTATTCGTAATTGTCCTTTTAAATTTTGTGGGTCTCAACAGTAGCCAAAAGTTAGCTGGGGCCAATAAAATCCGGTATCGTGGGCGTCAAGGCATCCTTTATTTTTGGGAGTGTTTGTCTATGTGCTTTGATGAAGCTACAGCACTACAGGCTGTCATTTCAATGCAGAGGACCAATTTGCTTTCGAATTGTCATTTTTTATGAATTAGTTTTGTAAAAATAGAATTGTTGTGAGAGTATGTTCGTCAGCAGTCTAAAACCAAACCCATGAATATTATTGTGGGAGTATGTTAATTGGTAATATGCAACCAAAACCAGGAATATGATGCATATTTAATCTAAATCTTTTTGTCTTACAGGTTAAGCATTTGAAGTTTTCATTAGTGTGAGGAATCTATTTTTTTTCTTAAATTGTGAACCTGGTTTTAAATGCTTTACAAAGATCATTTTTAAAATGACGTAGACTATTTACAAATATAAACTCATCACAGTATGCGACGATCGGGTATCAAACAATACATAAGGTATCTCTGTAGGTAGTACTTTATTTATGATAAAAAAAAAACTTAAATTGAGTGCATTCAAAAATATGGTGTAGGTGTGCTAATTATTAAAATTCGATTATAATGTTGAAATCTGATATTTTATTATTCAAATTGTATATTTAAGTATAAAAATGAATTTAGCCCCAAAATTCTTAAACACTTAAATTATACTAAATTCTAACTAAATTTTAATAAACAAATAGCAAAAAACCATACAAAAATTAGAACAGTGATTCTGCGAAATCTATTTTTACCCCATAGCGGCCAACAGATTTGAGTCTTCTCAACTATTTTTTTTAAGTTGCAAAATTGTATTATTCGTTAAACGACTTTGATTTTTCACAATCAAGATCAAAGAATGCTCAACTCTATTAATTTAGGCTTTTTGTAGATTAGCTCTTTCAATTTACAAGAGTGTGTTTTGCAGGTTTAAGCAGATATTGAGTCAAAGGCACATGCTCTACATGTGGAAATTGCATCAAACTGAAATAAAACAACAAATTGGCATGTTTCATTTGTGTCAATATTTAAATTTTTCATTGATAAAAAGTTGAATTTCCCACAAACAAACTTGTAATAGAAAAGGTACAGAACAAACTTTCATTGGTTTGTTGTTTTGGTTACAGTGCCCCTTTTAAGCAATGCATGCTACAACGTATGAGGCTTTTGAGCAGCCATGCATGTTACAAACTGCTTCAATCATATGAGCCTTTTAAGCAGCCATGCATGCTACAACCTGCTTGTAACTTGCCAACCAACAACCTGTCAAGTCAAGAATTGAAATATTGTGCCAATTAGGAGCTATGTAAGATGCCCTGAGCTTTTGTGCCTTATAAACCCTGTGATTCTTGCTCATTTATACTTTGTCAAGGATAACATTTGCATGGTCCAGTGTAAAAGTGCCATGTATGTAAAAATCTCGTAAGCTGTAGATAATATCACATGTGTCTTCCAAGTACTTTTCATATGTGACATCCACTAGTGAAGGAAAAAGTGTTGTTAACAAATCTCCTTGTAAAGTGCACTGTTTCTGGAGATTTGTACTTGTCTATATTGTGCATTGCAATCTTGGCAAGTATCTATAAGATGTTTGCTGCTCACAATTTGAACAATGAAGTTTGTCTTTGTCTATTGCTACAAATGTTTATGTTGCAACATCACAAGTGTTACAAATGTTTCTGTTGCAACATCACAAGTGTTGCAAGTTGGCACAAACGGATTTGAGTTGACTTTCTAGATTGTCAACATGCCTTCAATCTGAATGCAATAGAAAAATTAATATGAGATTCGATAAAATAAATTGAATATTTTAAAGCAAATCAATTTTAACTCGATATTATTTACCCTTGTCATAGAAATCAATTGTCCGAGGTCTGCAATTGCTCGTTTTGTGTTTAGGTATGTAATAAAAGTTGATTTGCTTGTTTGTAACCTTTTTACAAATTCTTCTCTTCCTTTGAAAATACTCCTAAACAGGAGCATTGGTGTTCTTTTCTTTGACAATTGGTTTTCTATTTCAGAGTACCATGAGGAAAATGATGGAAAAAGATAAAGCTGCAATAAAGTAAAACATTAGTTAATAAGTAAATTTTTTATCTATATATTCATTTGTTTTGTTTGCTACTCACCATTGCTTGGTCGTCTTCGTCATTCCCGTCCTTTATGTCTAATGCAAATTGTGTGCCGATCTATTTTGTAGATTTGACAATAGCACCAATTGTGCCAATTGTATAAGGATTTTTGCTTGCAAGCAATTTGTAAAATACCCCGATACCTTAAAGCTATAAAACCACTTAAGAAGTCTGCGAAGTAAAATTTTAGTAATCTTTCACCAAATAAAACATTTATATCGCATTCATAACCATCAAGTAAACAAGGAAAATAATGCAGTACAACACAATAACACAAATAGACAACCATCTTCACGTGGTTCACCTCGTCCACGAGGCTACATCCACCAACCTATTGTTCTTTTATTTCTTTATAAAAAATAGAATGCTTACAATAATCACGGCTCATTCATGGCCGGTTTTATCTTTCGTCGAAGTTCTACGCAGAGAGACACTTCTAACTCAACATCCCACTTTAAGGCCATTATAATCAGCTCATAGAAGAAAACAATAACAACCCCTTTTGGGCACATAGTGTACTTTGAAATTACTACACAATTGGGTACCCCAATTAGTGGGTGTCTTAGGAAAATTTTACCTTCTACATTATTCTTGAAAATAAGTTCAAGTACTGCAATTAATGTCCCATTTTCCAGGTTTCATATTAAACAAGTTATTCCCCATAGCTAGGTTTCTTGTGGAGATTTTATAAAAAAAAATAAAAAAAAGTCCTACGTTTCCTTAAAGGAGTAGGCCTAGATATGTAAATGTAGAATTCAGACATCATAATCAGTCTTTATGCAAGTCACTAACCACCAATGTGTATGAATCGAGGAGGCTTTCTCCGAGTGAAATCCGAAAGCAAATCTTTCAAGGTGCAAATAACTAGAGATAAAAATCAAGCCTTCAACCAATTTCTCTCCTGGAAATCGTGGTATAAAACACATAGGTCATAAGCATTAAAAACCAAACCTTCAATCGATTTCCTTTTTCCTGGAAATCGTGGTGTAACAACGCATAGGTTATAAGAAAAATAAACAACCCTTCAAACGATTTCCTTTCCTGGAAATCGTGGTATAAAACAGATAGGTTATAGGCAATAAAAAAACAAACCTTCAATCGATTTTCAGATTCGCCTCTCTAAGCCAAGTTTTCAACTTGTTGCTGAGAGATAGAATACAAATATCTTTAGACAGGGTTCGAGTAATAAGAATGAAGGGGAGTAGAGCGATAAATTCTAGAAAAATAATGCCAAGTAAACTGAGTGTTTGAACCCTGTGCAAAGAAATATATAGAGCCGTCTGATGAACATAAAGGAGTTTGATATCCTGGCTAGTATATTGCATTGGAAGTGGTTGAGATGCATTAACACTGTGGAGCCAAGCTGTGCCTTTCTCATATACGGGAGACAGAGCTTTAGTGGAATAAGTACCTTTACTTATGATGGTTCTTACTTGGATCTAAACAATGAAAAGTCCAGACCAATTTAGAGTAACAAGTTACTGGAGATCGTCTTGCAAATTGGAAGGATAGCAACCATCTAAGAGGTTATTGCTTTTATCTAGTCCTAACCACTACGTATCCATGTGTATTTTATTTTTCCAAAATGCAGCATGTATTATGTTAAATCCAATCGGTATAAGTGCTGGGTTTTCTATCGGAAAAGCAGCATATAATACGTTAGAAAAAGAACAAGTATACATGTATATCAAGATTGAACTGTCCACGCGCCAAAGAGCAGGCACCGCAAATCCCCCATGTACATAAAATGAGAAAAGTTAAACTTAACATGAGTGCTTCGGCTCCAAGCTGAGTATCGTTCTCTAAGTATCAGTTATTTGTTTGATCGCGTCTTCAAAATGATGACTTAGATCCTAGTTTATTGATCACGTTTTACAAAAGGCTACTGCCATCCTTATAATTAGGATATCGGAAATTTCAACATAAAACTTGAAAAAATAAAACCTTAGACATGCACGCACACATATTACACATGACTGTTTGGAAACTGACCTACAACACCAGAGTCTTATTGAAATGCTAAGTGACAGTGAACTATCTCAATAGTTTTGCTATTTAAACTGAGATCTTAGCTTAAGGCATCTTAGATCCAGTCCCCAAACCAAAAACCCAAGACAAGAAAAAATGCGTACCAGAAAGAAACCCCAAAGTACTAGGCTTAAGACCATCATCAATGTTTAATGAACATAATGCAAGGCATTCAGATCCTACCCACGTGGATCCATCATTCGAAACGCGGCACATGAGAGTAGCCACTTTGCTCAGATCATGGTATAATATCCCAGATCGGGGTTAAGGAAAAAAAATATAAATCGAGAGTTCAAATTTCGATCAGCACTCCAAAATGCAGGAAAAGTCGGCATCATACTATCGTTGGGAAAATAATTGCACCTAGGTTGGTTTTTGATCTGCAATGTAACCCTAGGAATTACCAGATCCCAACGCAAATCAAAGTATACATTCGGATATTACTTCCATGGAAGATGGCATATAAAAGAAATCGATTCTAGATCTACCAGGATACACGCAGAGGTAACAAAGTGCAACCAAACAATATAGAATCAACACAGGTATTGGTACCATACCTAGATCCAAGCATTATCTGGATGACAGAAATCGCTTACAACGAACTGTCGAGGGGAACTAAATAGTATATGTATACAGCATTCTCGATCCAAGCGAAAACAGGTCTAAGTAATATCTCACCTTTCAGTCGCATACCATCTCCCGCTTGATGAGAAAAAGTAGATTGTTCCTTCCCCAATAGGTATATATTACTTCTCTTCTTTCAGTATGGTCATTACTCCCTTTAGGAACCTCCCCTTAATTTGTGCCAAGATTAGGGCACAAACTTAAGCGACTGTTTCAGTCACTAAACGGTCACGACTGTCAAGGTTCAGGGAAGATTTTATTTCCCTCATTCAAGCTGAACCTCCCTTCTAATTATGCCAGGGTTAAAGCCCGAAACATAAGGAGGATTTAATATTATACTTTTCCTTGTTCTGTCATGATACTCTACGTTATCTCAATTAATAATATTTGTCTTTTAAATTTTCCTATGTGCTTATGATATGATTTATATCATAATGTCTTTTGTGCGAATACACTTCTACTTAACTTTTAGGTTTTCTGTGGGTGGGGCCTTGGCACTTGAGCTCCTCACCGAGAAACTCTCATACAATACATTACAAATATTCCAGGGCATAGGGGAGGGATATTACACAATTGCCGTATGGTGGTAGTGGGCATGAAGCTGTAATCTTTGTAAACAGGGTCTATTTTCTCTATTGTGCTTGGATCACTAATTTGTAGTATGCAGTTGCAGTCACCGTGATCATATTTAGTTTTTGGAGAAATCTTGAATTCGGAGATGCAAAGACCATTTCCTTCAACACATATATCATCATATTTTGATATAAGCTTGTGTGGTATGTTTAATGTTATTGTTAATTGTCCTTTTCGATCGGTCATGTCAACTGGCAATAAGTCCGTACCATGTTCTTTATCTATTGTTGTTTTGTATTTTACAACAACATTGCCATGAAAGACATTACCTGTCTATATGCTTTTCAGTTCTTCTATTGTGACTGGTTTGTAGTCATCATGGTTTTTCATGTTTATCAATTTGTAATGCAATTAGGTAACAATATTAAGTTCAAAGTAAACTAACAAATCTCAAATTGCATTATATATTGCATTGAATGTTGTAGTATTCTAAATATACCTTTTTGCTTTTTTTGCCAACTATTGGTCTAATTGTTCATCTTGCAGACATGCTTTTTTCATTTTAAAATGGTAAAGAAGAGAGAATAGGTGTAATATTATTGCTGCATTCAGTGGATATAGTGATTAGTGAATAGAAAAATTGTACAAATACAAAATAGGATATCAGACACAAATGCAAATATGCTAATTTTTGTTTTCATAGTTTCTATCTAAGCACAGCTTTGTTTTTGTACAATTTGTTTTTCGTGAAATCAGAATACTGCTGCATTGAGTACATATGCCAATTAGTGAACAATAGATATGTACAAATACAAAATAAGTGATAAGACATAAATGTAAATATGCTAGCCTTTGTTTTTGTGGTTTCTATCTATGTACAACTTTGTTTTCGTAGTTTCTATCTATGTATGTAATTTGTATTTGGTCAAATCAGAATTGTAGTAATGCATATATGATATCATGGTCAGACCAATAAGCATCAGAAACATTGACTTCACATTGTAAAATAGGGTGGTTTGTCCAAATATGGTCTATTATTGTTGTTGTAGGGGAAAATCTGGTTGTTATTTGATATAATTGTTGTGATTCCATGAATTGTGTTAGATGTTTACGTCTTGCAGAATTTAATTGCTTATCAACATTGAAATCACCTGCTATAATGATGATGGAATTGCTATTCATTGATTCGGATTTTTCTTTTTGTATTGTTTCAGTTATCCTTTGCACTTGTTCAAATGGTGTTGCATATATGTTCATTAGACAAACTGATTTTTTGAAATACATATCTACAACACTTAGTTGAACTTTGCTATTGTTATAGTTTCTAGTTGCATTGATTTGTATATCATCTCTTGTACAAGTGAGTAGTCCATAATTCAAATATGATACAATGATGTTGAATTTGACAAATTCATTTTTGTTTGGTCTAGTAGAGAGATGAGTCTCTTGAAGACATATAATCATATTGTTCATTAGTTGTGTGTCATGTGCAATGTCATCAATATGTACAATTGCATTGCGTGTGTTCAATGTTGCAATTGGTAACACATTAACATTGGTATTGCATATTGCTCTTTGTTCAAGGTCTAGTTTCCATGATGCAAATGTTTCTAGTCTTGTCATCTCGTCTGATATTTTTTTGTTTACATTGAAATTCTTTGTTGTTATTCTTTGTAAAATGTACAAATCATTAATGTTCCTAACTCTTGATAGTGTAGTATAAATTAATCCATGTTGTGATATTCCAGATTGGTCAAATGCCATTTTTTCTAGTGTAAGTGCTTGCGTATGATGTATTGTTCTTGCACAAGCAAGTTGCAATGGAAATTGTTTACGAATTGTAATACGTGACTTGTTTTGAGGTATTGCTAATGGTTTTGCGATTCTACAAATTGGTGTCCATTCTGGAGAGATGTTTATGCCATATTTTTGGTTGAACTTTCCTCTTTGTTTCCTACCAATATTGCATCTGGGAAATGTATCCAAACCATATCATATTCACTATTGCATATTGTGTATCTTTTGAATATTCCTTTAGTACCATTAACTAGTCGATCTTGGGTGTTGTAGTTTCTAGCATATAGTTCAACTAACATATCTTTTTTCATCAATATCGTTGAAGGTAGAACTATTTTTTTTCATAAGCATAGAAATTTGTACCCATAGTCTCATGTTCATCCTTGGCATTAAGCACAATTTGTTCTCCATGTGTTAATGATAGCATTTTGATGTTATGACTCTGGACATCTTTGTTTCGATAGAATACATAGGGAAATTGTGGGTCAAGAGGTGGTGGTCTGAAGCATTTGTCATTAATGTAATCTATGTCTTCTTTTGATTGCTCATTTAGTCTAATTCTATTTAGCACAGTGACAAAGTGTGTGTCTTTTTGGTGCATTGCAGTTTTCAATTGATAACATTTGATTTTTTTCTTCCAAAAGTCATATGGAATTACATTTTTGTCTAACTTTGGGCTTTCAAATATCATTGAATCTTTTACAGGTTGAGCCTGGTATAACTCTCCAAGGAATATGACATCAATATTTGCAAAGTGACATGTGGGCATGTGCAGTATTTGTCGCAAGAGTTTATCAATTTGATAAAGTGTGGTTGCACCTACAAGAGATGCTTCGTCAATAAGTACAACACGTAGTTGTCCATAGTGCTTTGACTATGTGTCTAGCTTCTCGTTGTTCAATGAGATGCAATTTGTCTTATTGAAAGGCATGTAAAAGGCGGAGTGCAATGTGACACCTCCGATATTGAATGCTACATTTCTTGTATAGGCAACTATTAATCTTATTGGTTTTGAAGGGTCATATTGCATTATATTATTATGCATACGCACAAGTGATTAGAATATTGATTTTCATACAAAAGTATTTCTTGTTCCTGCTCCTCCTGTCACAAACAAGTGGAGTGGTTCATTTGGATTGTTTTTTTTCTTAGTGACTATGTCATTTAGCAATGTTGCTTGTTCTTCATTTAATTTTCATCTAAGAGCATAAAACTCTTTGTTCTCTAATATGTGTGGTTGTTTTACAATTTCATGTGGCCTATGCAGTGGTGTTTTCATGTTTTTTGTGTCTTGAAAATGTTGAAGATCATTTTCAAAGTCATATTTTTCATGTTGTTCATTTTCGATTGTTGTCATATTTGTGTTACATGTAGGTGCAGGTGTAAGGTTGTCTATGTTAAACAATTGTTGTTCTATTGTTTCAAGTGCATGAATTGCATCATCAATGTCACCCCATTGTGACGGCGTATCAAATGTGAATTTTTGTTCATTTTGTTTTATTGTTTGTTTAAGTGCAACGTAAGCCTTTGTCCATGACAAGTATTGCTCTTTTATTCTATTTTCGTTCCCTCGATATGGAATATACAACATCAATTTCTCTCTACAAAAGTTCTTGATGTCATTATGTCTATTGTACTTTACCTATCTAATGACATATGGTTTGTTGTTTCCTTTGCGCTTTTTTCCTATTTTCATGTAGCAAGATACAAATTCTGCTAAACATGTAGTGTCGATTTCAATAGGACGTGAAATATAATGATCAATTATCGATGGGAACATTATGTCTTCTAAGTCATCTAGTTCTAGTTGCAGTACTTTTTGCTTTTTAAGGAAAAATGCAAGTTGATCTTGTGGGGAAGTATTAATGAATATGCATCTACGTGAACTGCTGCTCAATGGTAGCGATAGAACAATATGCACCGCTAGTTGTGCTGAAATTTGTTGCATATTTACTAATGATTTCCCAAGAGCAACAATAGTTTCCATGACATTAGAATTTGTTTTCCTATTCTCCTCTCTTATTTTCCTAAATGTCTTTGTAAGTGTATTGTCTTGTTTTTTCATGTATGAACTACAATATGATGCTGCAGCATATGAGTTTAGTACAAACTAAGAATCAGTATTTGCAAGCCATATTTCTAGGATATGGTGAGCGAAGCTGTTTGTCCAAGTGTCAGATGGTTTTCTTTCAAGCATAATTGTACTTCGATTAAGGCTACATTGAATAGCATGTATGTACTCATCATTTGTCATATGCAACTCATTAATGAATTTATCAAATGCATAGTTTTCGTCATAGGTATTATCACTTATTGCAGCAAATATGAGTTTTGCATTGGATTTTGTATTATTTTTATCAAAGACAAGTGGTTCAAGTATCTTGGTTGTTTTCATTGGAGGAATAGGAAAATTGTACCTACAATTGGCATTTCTATTTTTCTTACAACTCTTTGTGTGTCGATGTTGTTGCATTGTTCTAATGTCACTTGAAAGACTTGATGAGTTTGTTGATAGATACTTATGAACAAATTTTTCTACATCGCCATTTGTGTTTGTACCATATATTGGTGCTGATTTGATCCAAATCAAACCATGGTCATGTTCGCTTACTCTATTTTGGAACTCTGTTACATAGAAGTAGTCTTCAATTTCTCCATAGTACTTGTGATCATGAGAGATTAATTGTCATAATCCATTGATTCTATTTCTGTAGTATCTTACACAAGTGACAGGGTCATCCCTAATCAAGGAGCTAACTTCATCTTGTCCTATCTCATTTTGTCTCATTCTTTTGTTTTTTGTTTTCATATGTTTAAGAGCATTAAAAAGTGGTTTCCAAATATGCTCTACACTGCTAAAGGTCACAAAGAACATTGGTGGTCCTAATTGTCTAATCATTGCATATAGTTTGTTGTGCATTTGATGATGATAATCTCGAGATGTATGAATTGCTTTTAGATCCATGTACCCAATGTCTGATTTGAGGATGCGATCTAGATTTGGCTTTGATCTAACGTCCTTGGCTACTAGTTCCCTACCTTTTAGTTGACCTTGCCTTATCCTAATCCATATACAATTGAAAAATTGATTGAGGATGATTCTAATTGCTTTGTAAAACAAGTTGGTTGTATGAAAAGCAAAGTCATGGATGCTATCCAATACCTCCGATTGGAAAATCTCTTGATATGTGAAGTTCTTTATTATGTCATCCACGCGTTTGCTTCCATAAAACAATGAAGGGAAGCTCATTTCTTCATAATACTTGTCATGGAATATTCCTAGTGGCATGTATCCCTCAACAGGTGCAACATTGATTTGCTTATTTGCAAGATCATAAATAGTGTGTGCACCAATGAATCCATGTATCAATTTCTTTGTGATTGGTTCGGGTAGATCATCGATATCGGTACAATCATGCTCGATGTCCGTTTCACTATCATATGATTCCTTCTTTTCAATGAATACTTGTAAGATCCCTCCTAGACCTGTGAATGTGTCGTAAACATTTTTTCATTTTATTGTAATTATCTTCTGGTGAGGAGCCCAAGGCCAAGGCCCCACCAGTAAGACCTTGTATTTGATACTCCCCAAGTTCTTTAGGAGACTTAAGTATTGGACGCGGCTCGATGACGAGCGGCCGAAATCCACGACGGAAGATCTCAAATAACATCTTAGGTCAAAGTAAGCCTAAATGGACTACCTTACCTTTTGGGGCTTTATTCTGTTCCTTCCCAACTGGGACACCATGATTTGGTACCTAACCCTGATTTTGGTTAAACCTCGATAGAGGAAACTGCTTTCACTCCTGGCATCAACATAAGAATTAAGAGAGTGCAGGCAAGCGTTGAAATGATCCATCGGAAGGGGCATCAAACACTTCAAAATATATATATGATAAAATAAAATATTAATAATAATAATAAGGTCATGGAAAGGACGATCCCCTCGGTGAAAGGGAAAAGGTATTGGGACTATCATTACATAGGAAATAACGATAGATTTCGTTATAAGAGGCACTGATTGAAAATAAAACTATATATATTAATTAATAAATCAAACAAAATCAAAGTCCTCTTGTAAAGAGGAGAGGAAATCAATATTGTCATAAAGACTAACAATAGTGATGAAGGACATATGGATTGGGTAATAAATATATGCACATGCGTACTTTAGGAGGTTATGTATGAAAATAATTTCATACGCAATGGTTGAAACCCTTATAAATAGAGGAACCGAACAACCTCTTTATATATATACTTATATAGTTGGAACCTTATACATTAAAGAAGATATATATATTCATATTTGTATATGCAAGAAACATTGGAAGATGACATTAACTTGGAGTGTTATGTCCATCTTGGACCCGATTCCTGACTTTAGCCACCATTCAAGGAGGCGTTATTGCCTCCCTCTACTGGTCTTAACTTTTAATAAGCTGAGATTAAGGAGGCGTTACCTTTAATTAAAAAAACATGGAGTTTGGAAGCATAAGATTCCCTGACCCTTTCGCGCCATAGTGGAAGCTATTAATTGATTTTTCGGCTAATAACTTGGAGGCGTTAATCACTCCCATGATTTTTAATTTGACCAGGGAGAGACGTGGATATGGGGGGGAAGAAAAAACACAACCATAAAAGGACAGACTTTGTCCCTTGAGAAGGGGGGTGCTCTGATAACCCTATTTCGGTATTGAGGTTTGCTTTCTGGTAAAAAAATTCTTTACCGGGACATTGTTTTCCCTTTGGCAAGGAGCCTGCATTCTCTTCTGGGCGGATGCTCGTGAAGAAAAAAAAAAACGACTCAGGGATGTTGTGGCTGCAGGGAGGGGGTTTTGCCTTGCCTACGATTTGGTTGGAGAAAGAGGTTGTAAGTCTCCTCTCTTGATGTGATTGGTTTTATTTTGCTTGAAATCTCTGTGTGGAAGAACCGATCCACTTGTCTTTGAAATCGCTGAGTATTTTGCTTGAAATATCTGTGTGGAAGAACCTGTCCACGTTGTCCTTGAAATCGCTGAGTATTTTGCTTGAAATATCGGTGTGGAAGAACCGGTCCACTTGTCTTTAATCGCTGAGTATTTTTCTTGAAATCTCTATGTGGAAGAACCTGTCCACGTTGTCCTTGAAATCGCTGAGTATTTTGCTTGAAATCTCGGTGTGGAAGAACCGGTCCACTTGTCTTTAATCGCTGAGTATTTTGCTTGAAATCTCTGTGTGGAAGAACCTGTCCACGTTGTCCTTGAAATCGCTGACTATTTTTCTTAAAATCTCTGTGTGGAAGAACCTGTCCATGTTGTCTTTGAAATCGTTGAGTTTTTTGCTTAAAATCTCTGTGTGGAAGAACCTGTCCACGTTGTATTTGGAATCGCTGAGTATTTTTTTGATTGAGGATAAATGATCCAGTAATCATTTTAGTTGCTATGTATTAAGAGCCTTACAATGCTGTGCAATACAGTCGCTGAGTATTGTTGATTGATTGAGGATAAACGATCCACGAATCGTTACAGCTGTTGTGTTTTAGGAAAACGATAGAGGTTTAAAAGGTCTTAACAGACTTACTCTATTCTGATCTTGCCTTTGGGTTTGATAGGTAGGAATATCACCTTGGGCTGGGGAGTACGGTCATTTTGGATATAAGTGCTTGCAAAACCCTCGTGAAATCTTTAATGGACCTTTCCTCCTCGAATAGATGCATCGCTGGGGTTTTTGATCGGCTCTCTGAGTCTCTGGGTTATGGCTTAGGAAAACCTGCAAAGAAAAAACTTTTATGGGGTTAGTGAACCGTCCCCTCACCACCTATGAACTCGCCTTCTAGGAGTTGAAGGGAATTTTTTTTAAAATACATATCTACCGGCTCATGTACGACCGGCACTAAAAATAAAAGTCTGTTCTTCTCCACCCCGGAAGGACAATTTATGTTACAACATTCACATATTATTGGTTTGATTTGAATATGATCAAGGAACAACCTATTTTTTATTATAATAGGGGACCCGTGTTGTTTTGTTCAGAATTCCCCACTTGTGGATAGTGTGGGATTTAGCTCAGAGAGGCTCCCACATGAGGAGACCAATTGGAACAAAATGTATGGTATCACCTTGATCTGCATAATTCTTTTTAATAAAATAAATGTCATAAGCCAATGACACTTTTGGTGGACATAACCCCAAGGTTGGGGTGAACCACGTACATTTGGGTCTTGTTTTGTGTACCGTGGATGTAAATGTTGGTGCTTTGTGTATACAATATTTCTGCAGTGTGTGTGACTGTTTCTTTTTATCAAATGGTTGGTCCTGCTGTTTTTATACACTATCTTGGAAAGTCTAACGCTGACAGGATGACCTATGGAAGTTATAACAAACAGTAAAATTTTACGTATAGATCCTGTAAAATTGTTAGTTAATGCATAAGTTACTTCTAGCATGATAATCTTACAAGTACACCCTCCTATGCGAACATTATAACTAAATGTTGAAAATGTTCCTAATAACCAGCATATTGGTAAGCTATGTTTGCACCAGAAGGGAGCTCAGGACTTATGCTAAACTGATAAAAGTACGGCGTGGTACTTTTCACCTGTGCAGTAGTTAATAGTCTTAGAAAGGACTACTTAAACTATTATTTTGATAAGGTTGTATTTGCGGAAAATTCATATCATGCATGCAATGGGTTACAGCTTAATAAACTAATGGTTGTATGCCTCTACTATTTCGCTTATGAAATTGACAAGGTGTTACTTGCAAACTTTGTATCATAGGTATGCATGTACTATGTTACGGCTTAATAAGTCTGACATCGTGATTTGCAAATAAGGTGTTTTATGGCTATGCGATTTTCATGTCTGAAATCGATAAGGAATCGTGTTTCTTGTTTAGGAATGATGATGTTGTAAGATATGTGCTTCCATAACTGAACGAAATAGGTTAAGCTTAAAGATTTGGGATTTTGTATGCCTATGCTACGATTTTATAACTACAAACGACGTTAATTTTAGTGAGTGTGTGTTGTGCTTGCACGGCTGTTTTTATCTTAATTCGCTTGGATTCCCAATTGCTGAAAGATCAAATTGTTATCTCTGTTATCTCCTCTCTAGCTGAATCATTTTGTAATACAATACCCTGGATCTATGCTAAATAGCTAAATTTCATTTTCGATTAAAAGCCGTAGGAGCAATAGTGGAAATGAATCTTTACCCCTTTTTCACCCACCATAGCGTAAGGTTTAAGGGGTATGTTACAATACTTTTTCCCATTCGTTGTCTATTTTGACATCCTCTAGTTTATATAGCATTTTTTGGCACAATTGTTTCAATTCTTTCATGACAATATGAATTCGAATCCTTCGAATTGCATAAGCATTTTTGAAATTCAAACGTCTCTTAATTGCCACTGCAACTGTATCTGTTTCTCTAATGTTCCTAGGCAATGCAGATTGAATTCTGTTTATGCAAGTAGGCACATTAATCACCCCTCCTGTGAGACCTAATTGTGGTTTCTTATAGCGGGGTCCCATTTCTTTGATCTGTAGAAATGGTATTCTTAGTGAAACTAGTCTCTCTTCTAGTTCACACAAATTTGACAAAGTTTGCGTACCTTTGTTTCTACGAATTTCATCAGGCACTGCAGATGTAGGAGTTATGCCATTCTCATATGGCTTCTTGCAAGATTTACAAATGCATTGAGACACAAAGTCATTGTATTCTATTTGTTTGCTTCTTGTCATTATATTTGTTCGAGTTCTTTTTTTTTCTACTTGTTTCCGATAGGAAATGTCCTTTTTAAAGAAAGTTCGCTGACAAATTGAGCAATCATAGATTGGTGTATCAGTAATTTTCTCATAGTATTGTTGTTCAAAGATCGTCATAGTTGATTTTTCCCTTCTTTGATAATTCTTTCTTTTTCGTTGCAATTTTTTCTCTTTTACTATTGTTGTATTAGAGCCTAGTTGTATTTGATCCAATTTGGGATGTTGTCTTGCAATTTTCTTTATGTAACATAGTGAAATGGATGATTTCTTTGCATGCAAGGATTCTTGTCTATTTTCGATTGCTACTTCATGATTATTGAACTTGTCATTGTCAGTTGTAATCATGTTCATTTCGTCTAGTTGTCTATCTTGCTCTTTTGTTGTAAACATGTTCTTTTTGTCTAGTTTTCTTTCTTGTTCTTTTATTGTAGCATCGGGTTTGATTTGATAAGGTCTACAATTGCTTCTTGCAAATTTTTTTATTGAAAGAAACAATATGGTTTTATTTACTTTGTATGGTATTTTTTTATCGATTTCTTGATGTGTGTCATTGTTTATTTTCACAGTTAGAAAATCAATTTGTTGATTGATTGTCGATTTAGTAGTTTTAGCTTTTAGCTGTTGCAATTTGCAACTGCTTCTTGCAATTTTCTTTAAGCAATGCAAAGATAGCTGTTTGCGATGAGGCTTAAAATGATTTTCTAATGTATCTCGAATGGGAATTGACCTTTCATTGATTCTATGTTCTACAGAAACATGTTGAAGAGAACATGTTACTTGTTTAGCAGAACATGAAAGCATGTTGTTGTTTTCTTTATGAAGTAATGGCTCAAAGTGGCCATTTATAGGGTTCTCGTCATGAAATAATATGTCAAATGTGTTTGTTCCAATCGTAGAGTTAAAGTGCAAATAACATCGTGCTTGTGTCTTTGACCAAACCTTAATTGGCACCTTCAACCAATTCGATACCCAATGTATACAAAATATGTCCCTCCAAAGGCCTCTAGTTTCAATAGGCAAACTGCTTGAAGCTGAAATTGACATTTTTTACAGGTATACTTCTGGGTCATGTATATTGTGCATTTCTACAAGGGATTCTTTATGCAGTTCATGTTTATAGGATGTTATTGCTTTAGGATATTGTTTCTCTAGACAACCTCTAAAATATTCTATTGTTCCTTTTCTTAGTTCTATTGATGTGTATCCAGAATTAAATAAAACTTGTAAACTGTCAAACAAACAGTCTCCAACCAAGTAAGAAATTTTTTTCAATCGAAATAGACAATTCCTCTCTAATACTATATCTAGTGGTCCCTTTGAATATAGGATATGTAGTTCCATATGAGTTTAGAAATTGTGATTCAAGTTTGTGCTAGCTGACGTTTGAATTGTGTACCTTATATTTAATTGATCTCAGTTGCAGTGGCATTAGTGTTCTACAATATCTATGTTGAAATGTTCTACAATATTTATGTTGAAACGTGAGAAGAGTGAACAAATTGTCAATAAAAAATATTTACTAAAAAAATATTTACTAAACATTAATGAACAAATTGTCAAAAAGAAGAAAATTTAAAATAATACAATTTTTTTTTCCATATGAAACAAATTGCATTTAATAGAAAAAAACCTAGATACTGAGTCTAGCATTTAAAAATGGAAATTGACTAGATCATAATGTCAAGAAATTGCAATTAATAGAAAACAACTTAGACCAGTCAGGTAAGCTGTGAATCTTAGTCACTATTGAATCAATGTCACTGTTTTAAATGAGAGCACATTCAGAAGATGAATGTTTCAAACAAGTTTATTCTGGCACGTTTTGCCTGTGTTTCATTGTAAAAATAATTACTGTCAATAACAAATAACTAAATACCTATTATCATAAATCAGGACTTATGGTAAAACATGACTCTAAGACTCTAAATTGGGCATAGCTTTGTTTCATGCACTCTTTAAAATCCTTGTTTATGGTAAAACATGACTCTAAGACTCTAAATTGGGCATAGGGTTGTTTCATGCACTCTTTAAAATCCTTGGAGACAAATAGGGGAGAATAATGACAGAACTATGCAGTCAAATCTTTGCCCCAAATGAAACAGCTTCACCAAGGATTGTTTTCTTATTCAAGAAGTATTAGCTTATTGCTCTATGCACCCCTGATGTCGAGTATAAAGAAAGGTGCAATGAATGCAGCTGTGAAAGTAGTTTGGGTCTCTGACTTAATGGATGAACTTGGACTTCCTCATAAGAAGTTATCTATGGTCTGTTGTGATATGGAAATATTTCCATCTAGTCCAATCTGAGAACAACCAATACCGATTCCGAATCTAATATTTGTCGCTATTAGCAATAAGGATCCCTTATAATATTAAAGCTATTGTTGTGATATGGAAAATAGGAATTGGGTCCACGCCCTTATAATATTTAAGCTAGTTCTTTTCCATGCAAGTATGCAGGCCATTAGAGCTTTCCTGGAACAAAACGCCCCAGCCAACCAGAAGACAAGTCCTTTCAAAGGTGTGGGGAGATACAAAACGAATGTGAATTCTGTTGTCATGAAAAAAATGATTAGATCATTAAAACTCTAATATATGAGAAATTTGGGCCAACATGACCTAATAGCTAAGATAACTCTAACCTGCGAGCCAAACTAACTCTAACTTATTACTAAAAAACTACAACATCTTTTATGAACTAGGCCAACAGCACTTGCAAACTATGCTAGCATGACCTACTTTAAGATCCAACTCTAAACTTTGAGCGAGAAGAACAACCATCAAATATGAGCCAAGCCAACACCACCTGCAAGTCACGTTACATCACATATAGTTTACATGGAGAGTACATGAAGTTGTAGAGAACAAGAATAGTTTCAAATGGATTTGAAATTGTAACTTTTCATATGTATAGACATTATTTTTGTTTGAATAAAATTTTCAAACAAAATGTCATTCAGTTCAAAGTGATTTTTGGTCAAAAAAAAATTCTGTAAATGTTTGATGGAAATGTTAAGTTTAAATTTTAGTAAAAGATATTGCTCAATTGAACGTTAAGGCCAATGGTTCAACCAACAGATATTTTGTTATCATGAAAAAAGAAGAATTTTCAAATCATGAAGTAAGCTGAGAAATTCCAACATTGCCCAAGTGGTCTCTGTATGAGAGCTTCTCTGTGTATCCCAAAGACATAGCTGCTCCACAAATCCCTTTGTTCCTTCCCACTTGAAGCGACTGCTGAACGAAATTTGTGATGCAATAGCTGAATGAAAGGTAATGACTTGGACTAATTATTCAAGTTGTTGTAGTGCCAACTATGTGCATATATAGAGTAAGATATATGATAGACTGATTATTATTATTATTAAGTTGCTTTAGTAGTAACGGATGTATAAATGTAATGAAGCGTTTTATATGTGAAAAGAGAATGTTTTGTATTCTGTCCTGGGTTGCTAGTAGGTCATACCATCCTTCGCAGTACAGGTTTGGTTCCCTGTAATAGAGTGAGATTTGCTAGATATTTTCTATAAGAGAGTACAGATTCAGCTTCTGTGGTTATAGATCTGAAACATAATGTTTCTTCCCTGAAAATCTTTATTTGAGATATGTGGATCTAATACTTCAGATGCATATTGTTAGTCCTTAGGGTTTTCATAAAGTTAATTTTCCTTAGCAGTATAGACCTTTATACTAATCCATTGAATGGACTTAATCCTAACATTCTGATTATTATTATTAGGGTTAAATGATGGAAATCCACTGTAGACGATTCATCACTGAGGGCACTGTGATGGCAGCTATTATGCCGTCATATATTGAACTGATGTCAAGATAGTTATTAATAGAACAGTTCAACAGTATACACATTGAATACGATAGAAATATGAGCTTGGAATGGAGTATTTGTCTCGGTGTCTATGAATATTTTTTAAAGAAATATAGTTGCTTACAAATACAACTCCAAAAGTGAATCGATGTGATGAATATTTTTTAAAGAAGTATACTTGCTTACAAATACAACTCCAAAAGTGAATAGATGTTCTTAATATTATCTATTATCTATGTCCATATCAAATTTATGGTAATATTCTTATCTCTTATCTATCTCTTATCATACTAATTATCACACTTATCTATCCCTGTTCCCGTCCTTGGATTATTTTGAGTTTTCTCTAGTCTTTCTTGGAATGTTCAATCTCCAAGAAAGACGAGACTATTATGTCTTTAAAAGAACATAATAGTTTGCAGCTGCAGAATATAAAGAATCTGGAAGTAGCAGTAAGAGAACAATTTGAAGGGCTGTGTGATGTACCTGTGATACCCCGATGCCATTATGTGTAAAGGAGGGGGTAAATTTTTTTTTTCTTTTGTTTCACTGCTACTACAAAGCATGTTAGTGACATATCTTGCATGGTATTTAAAATGTAGCATGTCCAATCAAAATCAATAAATACCAGAATACTTGTAGGGTAAAACAATCATCTAACAATTTATATCCATTTACTAGATTTTCTGTTGATAACATAAAGTAACTTGCCTCTTATGCCTTCTAGTATAATAACATGAGACCTTGTGATCTGGTTGTATTCATGCCTTATCTAACTAAGTTTTTCCCTCAAAGAAACAATACTCATAGGAACCTTCCAACTAACATTTTGGATTACATACCACAACTCTTTAATCACATTTTTAGGTTATGAGGACTCTTCAACTAACCAAGAGTCTCTTAAGTAGTAAGGCTCGTTCCTTCAAACATTGGGTATTTATTCTTAAAATTTGTTTGTCTTCCTCATGCCTAGTAGGAGATCTACCATCTTAAATCTGTTGAAAAGAATATTCATTTCTGACCCGTGCGACATAAGAGACATACTTCTATGCAAATTATTAACGCAACTTGACAACCTTCCATTTCATTATGCCAGTCAGCTTAACACAAAATCATTTGTAATTTAAGTGATGCATTCATTATCGATATGCTCTTTAAATAATTCAAAGTTATTGGGGTAAACATATCCTGGCTTGATTTATCCTTTTGAGCAGCAAATCGATCGACAAGTTATAAAAATAATATATATGAAAGCGGAAAATAATATGAGACAAATAAACACATGTAGACACCAAAAGAACAGAGAAACGCCCATGTACGTGGTTCACCCCAAACTCGGGGTTACGTCCTCCAAACTGTCACATCCTGTGACATCTATTTTATTAAAGGATTGCAATTTGCGGCCACAAAATCCGTGGTCATACATTTTTGTTATAATTCACAAGTCTCCCTCTTCAAAGAGAGTATTTTATCAGATGTTGAAAACACTATCATGTACACATCTCATTCTGTTGTAAAGAACCTCTTTTGAGACAAGTTAGGTTTCATTGTTACTTTATAAGACATTACCCAAACTATACAAGTTGGGTCGATATAAAACAAGTAAGAAGATGGTCGAACTAAAAGGTAGGGCTCACCAGCACACAAGGGTTCATAATGAATTAAGATAGACCACTTTTAAAATACCCATTTATGCTTAGTTCATGTGTGTGAGTCTCACACACGATCTACAATTTACAAGCATGGTATAACACTTCTGAAACATGCTCTATGTCGAAAATCAACGCAATACCAGAGGGCAATGAAACATACCTCATTACAACTAAGGAGGATTTCATAAAATATGCGTACACAGGTTACCGACCCATGAGTATATATATTAGTATAAGTGATATTCGTACGCTATAATACTTCATGATAATTTATACACGGATTCAAAGTATTCTCAATGCCTATCTGGAAATCTGGTACAACAATCAGTTCTATAAAGGTCTGAGTTGATACCCACAAAGAATTTTGAACAACAAAACAATCTAAAGGTTAAGGAAACCATGGATAGCCGTTTGCTTTACATTCAAGCAGATTTCAAAGGTTGAAGCCTTAATAACCAATGCAAAACATTGGAAATCGTTTCCTGTTATAACGTTATCTCTGCCAAAGCCACAGACCCAGAGTCTTATAAATCCAAATCGAGCAATAAAAGAGAAGGAATTGAAACAACCTATCAACGCATACCACAAATCACATATACTATGAATTTATGTGTATACGACATCATAAAGGAGGTCATCTTCGTAACTAAGATCGAGAATGTTGA
The DNA here is from genome assembly GCA_001517045.1 of Pseudotsuga menziesii. Classification (NCBI taxonomy): domain Eukaryota; kingdom Viridiplantae; phylum Streptophyta; class Pinopsida; order Pinales; family Pinaceae; genus Pseudotsuga; species Pseudotsuga menziesii. The sequence goes on from LPNX010607404.1 coordinate 25,393, forward strand.
TTAGGGTGTAAGGTCTGGAAAAATCGTGTCCAGAAGGCAGATTGAAAAAAACCAATGTCTTGGCAGACACCTGAAGGGGGGGAGGGTTACCCAAAAAAAACAGTCAACCCAGCAATACTAAATTAAAATGCAAAAGGAACGTTATCAAAACACAGCCGCAGGCTATTCCAAACCTGCGATGGAAAACATCACGCGGCACTGTATCATTTTACCAACGAAAAGATGAAAAGCGTTCTAAAGCATCCGTAGTGTGCCATGGAAAAATGCTCCTAGCATCAATGCTCAATCAAACGCAGGATCTCAGACTCATTCTGAATGGATTTGGATAAAAAAAAAAATACCTTATTACAAAAGGAAACTGTGGCTGGGCAAGTTTTTAGACGCTGTCTCAAAAACAGCCCCATCTCATGGATCCAGAACTACTCTCAGTCCAGTGAAGTCATAACGCCATAATCCGTCCCCGGTAGTCTATACAAATCTTGTTTTCTCGGAAGAAAAAATGGAATGATCCCAATTCCCAAGTCGCAGAGAGCCTTACAAGGTGGTTCAAAAGGTATGATAACTTTACTCAAACTTGGTGGCTTTCACAAAAGAATGGGTATGTTCTCCTTAACGAAACTCACAGAGTTTCCAACAGATCGTTGATTGGGTTTCATGGACCAAATACCCCAATGCTATCCACCAAACATGGATAAAACCTTTCATTTACCCCCCCAACGACTGTATAATTAAAAGAAGGGTTCCTGCCATTACCTGGATTGGGTTCTACAAGAAGGAAAATTCACGGCGAATTCAAGCAAATCTTGTTCTAAAGCTATAAATACAAAGAAATTGCACAACATGGATCCTAACCCAATATGGATCCGATTGTAAAATCTCATGGTGAATTCAAAACCAGGACCCAGAGTTTATTCCACACATACCAGATAAGTGTGATTCAACTGACGAGTCTGGTTATTCCTTGGCACACCAGCAGATCATGAGCAATTTCGGTAGCGATCAAAATTGCAGAGGCATACCTTGCAGCCGTTCCTCCCCTTTAGCTTATTCCCCTATCGGCGTCCTTCCTCCTCAGGAGAACTTCCTGCTCTTTTCTCAAAGGGATTTTCTAGAAAAATCCACCCCCTTCCCAACGTTTCCTCTTCCTTAAATTTCTAAAGCAGCCCTAAATCCTCTCCTTAATCAGTGCTGAAAAAGCAGAGGACACGCCACATGGAAACCATGCCTAAAAATTCTCCTTGGTTGGGATCTTTTTCCCCTTTTTGTTT
>LPNX010607404.1:26949-41679 GCA_001517045.1 Pseudotsuga menziesii
CATTTTAATTTAATTAACTAGGCCATGGTGTTTTCCTTAATTGGGCTAATAATGACAAGCATCAGAATCCCTATAGGATGCCATAGTTTTAAAGCTCCCTCATTATCTTCGTCCTCATGGGTTCAGTTGGCCCCCTCGCTAAGTTGTGTCATTACCTTTCGTCTCCTAAGTTTTCAAATTAGGTAGTTAACTGTATAAGCTACATGCTTTTGCTTCTGGTGGGGCCTTGACCTTGAGCTCCTCACCAGAAGCAGGTACAATGTACATCTATGATCATCATAAATTAAGGCTACATAGCAGGGACATTACATCCTTCCCCCCTTAAGTTAACACCGTCCTCGGTGTTCTAGCATTTTCTTTGACCAGATTACCTTCTTCACAATCATCATCTTTTCTTCTTTTCATCTCTTTGTTCTGAACCCCAGACATCTTTTGGTACTTCCTCAAGTCCCCATTGTTCAGGCCCTGCAACTCCCTGCAACAAGTTTGGGTCTGGCCCATTTTTCTTCAGTACCGCATGTTCAAAATTATAATTCAATTTAAACATAAACCATAGATTATTTTTCCATATGCATGTCTGCTAATATCAACATTGAAACAATGTATATCTTAGAGATCCAACACTACACAATTTCCAGAATCCACAGTGGTTCCAAACATACTTGTCAGTTCTATTTGTCAATAAATGAACATAATACCTCTTAGACCTACAAGTTTACCTGTAATGCACATACATTTTCTAGCATTTTTTTATTTTCTTTGGATGACCTCCATCCCAGCACACCAAGTGCTAACAGTACTGTGAGTACCAATCCAAGCTAGCCAACAAGGACGATACCCTTCCTTAGGCGTATCTCCTTCTTGTGCTATTAAGGGCGCTTTGCCATTATTTCTTTCTCTGGATGTTCTCCATCCCAGCACACCAAGTACTGACAGTACTCCAAGTACCGATTCAAGCCACCCAACACAAGGACGATACCCTTCTTTAGGCGTATCTCCTTTTTGTGCTCTTCAGGGTGCTTCACCAAGCTGAGGCACTCCGTTCTTGCACACCCCCACAATTCCTAGAGGTTATTCTCTTCACAGAGTCCCCCACTCTTGTGACTGTCCTCTCAATGTGTGCAGAAACGAGTCTTAACCAACATGTCTTACATCTAGGCGTCCCCAGAATGCATGGTGGTCCCTCGCTGGCCCAGGGGAAAAACAAGGTAGCTTTCAACCACTACCTCCATCACCACTTTCCTCATGGTAACAATTTCATGCGCATGAGATTTTTTCTCATATCTTTGTAACACATTACAATCTGAGAGCTTCAGCACTCATCATGGCCACAATTTCAATGCCTGCAATCCCTCCATAGGTGGTCAGTTAAAGCATACATCGATAATCCCAAAAATCTCAGTAATCAATTTTCAGAGTTCCATAGTTTGCATCGATTTTAATCACCATTCTCGAGCTAGACAGCCTCGTAGATAATCTAGCAAAATTACTCCTTACTCTTTTCTGAGTAATTGAGCACAGCTACATATGTAGGAGGATTCACATACCATAATGCACATCGGTTGTAGTAAGAGCCATAATCCTGGCGAGGCCTGCGTTGTTAGTATGTAAACATCATCCATAGTTAGGCTGTAAACTTGAGATCCAGCAATTCATATCAATTAAAACAACACTAGTACTTAACTTCATTATCTACGGCAGTAATTACTTTTCAAAATAGTCCACTTCGACTGATAGTGTTCTTGGCATATCTTGCCAGGTTAGCATAAAATTTTATACAACATTCATCAACTCACTTATCAATATATTAAGATAATCAAATCCCTATAAGCTCTTAAAATGCCAATCTCATTATGACCCAAGCAAAATGCTATCAAATTATAAATGGCTTTAATCCCAAGATTACCAATAAGACCTTTTAATCTAGCTCTAGGATCAATGTTAGGGTTCTTACTTGAATCTTCAAATAGACAAATGACATCAATACACATCCCTTCAACAATTAGTCTGCTAGATCAATACCCAAAAATGAAAATGCCATCCGTGAGCTAAGTCAAACATAACATAATTTAAAATCAAACTCTAACTCAAACACAAGAATCCAATTCTAGACAATCACCAATAAGAGCATTATTCTAAAAATTTATTTACTTAGCAGTTAAGAAGTTGGTACTTGTAACTATACCAATACCTTTCAATATGTTTAACATCATTCACCAATATCAAAATAACCCTAGCATGATCGACATAGATCAAGAATTACATTTGCCAATTAATCTCTTTAACGGTTTTACCGCTCAATCCAGCACTATCATGGACATAAAGCGATAGTGTTTGACTTATAAATATATATCACCAACCATAAGGTTTAACTTTAATACCTCTATTAATGGATTTATAACCACAAAATCATTCTCAACTTTCATCCTTCATTTTCCTACCATGTCAACCTTCTTTAAGCATTAAATCAATCCTTAGTATTCAAATCAAAGGAAATTCACCAATAACCATATTTCAATTTGTAAAATTTCAGAAATCAACTACAAACCAGTTCAGAATTGATGCCTATGTCATCGATTTAATTTGGATACCAATTGAGTATCTAAATATTCAACCAAAAGGTTAGTAGCAATCCAATGTGATTCAACCAAAATTCCCACAGGCATTGGACCTAGACCTGAAGCAATTGATACCAATGTTAATACCAATGTTAAGTGCAAGATTGTTGGAGGACTGATGACATCCACTTTCAATATTTATATACTCGATGATTTTAAAGAAATTCTTCAACAATGTTAAAGCCCAAAGAGATTACACAGGAAACAAGCCTCCCAAGGTAAAATAAGCCTAGTTTCAGATGTATGACGTGGTTGTCATTAACCACCAAAAGTTACAATGCATGGGTCAAGTAACCAATATTTATGTCAGTGATCTAGGCTATAATATTAGTATTTGGTTTTCATCAAATATTTAACTAGAATCTTAGGCTTGTTGAATAATTACGAATATAGGACAGCATAGGATGTGACTCATTACAGTATACCGAAATGCTTTAAACAGTGACTTCCAAATACAGGGAATATCCACCAAGACTTGTGTTGCAAACGCAAGTTTTAGCATGGCTACCACTTTACCACTACTTATCCTCTTGCTTAAACCATTTCATTATAAGTAAAAGTCTGCGGCACATATTTTTTCTTGAGAGTCTTCAAGGGTAACACAGTTATTCCTAAATCATCAATCAAGCTCCCATTTTATAGCTACCTTATGTGATGTACCTTGCCAAAATTTTTCTCATGCAATCTAAATAAAGATTCATCAATTGCATTAGCCATTCATAAATCTTTTGAAGTAAAAAAAAAGGAAATAACCAGATACCTCTGCACTTATGTCGTTGGCCTAACATGGAAGTGGGAAAGGTAATGGCCATATTTTTTGTGATCTTGAGAAGATGTTCCTCTTTCTCCTGCACAATTACAAGGTCAGAAACAATTTGCTTTTGGCACAACTTAAGGTACCTAGATTGGCCGAACAGAGTGAGCTTGTTGATTTCCTGTTATCACAAAGCAAAACTCAATTGTTAGTTAAAACAAAATATGTAGAAACATTTTGAGCCCAATAGGCCCGAGCGTTTCAACTCTCGCTCTGATACCATATGTGATGTACCTGTGATACCCCGATGCCATTATGTGTAAAGGAGGGGGTAAATTTTTTTTTTCTTTTGTTTCACTGCTACTACAAAGCATGTTAGTGACATATCTTGCATGGTATTTAAAATGTAGCATGTCCAATCAAAATCAATAAAGACCAGAATACTTGTAGGGTAAAACAATCATCTAACAATTTATATCCATTTACTAGATTTTCTGTTGATAACATAAAGTAACTTGCCTCTTATGCCTTCTAGTATAATAACATGAGACCTTGTGATCTGGTTGTATTCATGCCTTATCTAACTAAGTTTTTCCCTCAAAGAAACAATACTCATAGGAACCTTCCAACTAACATTTTGGATTACATACCACAACTCTTTAATCACATTTTTAGGTTATGAGGACTCTTCAACTAACCAAGAGTCTCTTAAGTAGTAAGGCTCGTTCCTTCAAACATTGGGTATTTATTCTTAAAATTTGTTTGTCTTCCTCATGCCTAGTAGGAGATCTACCATCTTAAATCTGTTGAAAAGAATATTCATTTCTGACCCGTGCGACATAAGAGACATACTTCTATGCAAATTCTTAACACAACTTGACAACCTTCCATTGCATTATGCTAGTCATCTTAACACAAAATCATTTGTAATTTAAGTGATGCATTCATTATCGATATGCTCTTTAAATAATTCAAAGTTATTGGGGTAAACATATCCTGGCTTGATTTATCCTTTTGAGCAGCAAATCGATCGACAAGTTATAAAAATAATATATATGAAAGCGGAAAATAATATGAGACAAATAAACACATGTAGACACCAAAAGAACAGAGAAACGCCCATGTACGTGGTTCACCCCAAACTCGGGGTTACGTCCTCCAAACTGTCACATCCTGTGACATCTATTTTATTAAAGGATTGCAATTTGCGGCCACAAAAGCTGTGTTCATACATTTTTGTTATAATTCACAAGTCTCCCTCTTCAAAGAGAGTATTTTATCAGATGTTGAAAACACTATCATGTACACATCTCATTCTGTTGTAAAGAACCTCTTTTGAGACAAGCTAGGTTTCATTGTTACTTTATAAGACATTACCCAAACTATACAAGTTGGGTATATATAAAACAAGTAAGAAGATGGTCGAACTAAAAGGTAGGGCTCACCAGCACACAAGGGTTCATAATGAATTAAGATAGACCACTTTTAAAATACCCATTTATGCTTAGTTCATGTGTGTGAGTCTCACACGCGATCTACAATTTACAAGCATGGTATAACACTTCTGAAACATGCTCTATGTCGAAAATCAACGCAATACCAGAGGGCAATGAAACATACCTCATTACAACTAAGGAGGATTTCATAAAATATGCGTACACAGGTTACCGACCCATGAGTGTATATATTAGTATAAGTGATATCCGTACGCTATAATACTTCATGATAATTTATACAGGGATTCAAAGTATTCTCAATGCCTATCTGGAAATCTGGTACAGCAATCAGTTCTATAAAGGTCTGAGTTGATACCCACAAAGAATTTTGAACAACAAAACAATCTAAAGGTTAAGGAAACCATGGATAGCCGTTTGCTTTACATTCAAGCAGATTTCAAAGGTTGAAGCCTTAATAACCAATGCAAAACATAGGAAATCGTTTCCTGTTATAACGTTATCTCTGCCAAAGCCACAGACCCAGAGTCTTATAAATCCAAATCGAGCAATAAAAGAGAAGGAATTGAAACAACGTATCAACGCATACCACGAATCACATATACTATGAATTTATGTGTATACAACATCATAAAGGAGGTCATCTTCGTAACTAAGATCGAGAATGTTGATTAGGGTGTAAGGTATGGAAAAATCGTGTCCAGAAGGCAGATTGAAAAAAACCAATGTCTTGGCAGACACTTGAAGGGGGGGAGGGTTACCCAAAAAAAACAGTCAACCCAGCAATACTAAATTAAAATGCAAAAGGAACGTTATCAAAACACAGCCGCAGGCTATTCCACACCTGCGATGGAAAACATCACGCGGCACTGTATCATTTTACCAACGAAAAGATGAAAAGCGTTCTAAAGCATCCGTAGTGTGCCATGGAAAAATGCTCCCGGCATCAATGCTCAATCAAACGCGGGATCTCAGACTCATTCTGAATGGATTCGGATAAAAAAAAAAAAATACCTTATTACAAAAGGAAACTGTGGCTGGGCAAGTTTTTAGACGCTGTCTCCAAAACAGCCCCATCTCATGGATCCAGAACTACTCTCAGTCCAGCGAAGTCATAACGCCATAATCCGTCCCCGGTAGTCTATACGAATCTGGTTTTCTCGGAAGAAAAAATGGAATGATCCCAATTCCCAAGTCGCAGAGAGCCTTACAAGGTGGTTCAAAAGGTATGATAACTTTACTCAAACCTGGTGGCTTTCACAAAAGAATGGGTATGTTCTCCTTAACGAAACTCACAGAGTTTCCAACAGATCGTTGATTGGGTTTCATGGACCAAATACCCCAACGCTATCCACCAAACATGGATAAAACCTTTCATTTACCCCCCCAACGACTGTATAATTAAAAGAAGGGTTCCTGCCATTACCTGGATTGGGTTCTACAAGAAGGAAAATTCACGGCGACTTCAAGCAAATCTTGTTCTAAAGTTATAAATACAAAGAAATTGCACAACATGGATCCTAACCCAATATGGATCCGATTGTAAAATCTCATGGTGAATTCAAAACCAGGACCCAGAGTTTATTCCACACATACCAGATAAGTGTGATTCAACTGACGAGTCTGGTTATTCCTTGGCGCACCAGCAGATCATGAGCAATTTCGGTAGCGATCAAAATTGCAGAGGCATACCTTGCAGCCGTTCCTCCCCTTTATCTTATTCCCCGATCGGCGTCCTTCCTCCTCAGGAGAACTTCCTGCTCTTTTCTCAAAGGGGTTTTCTAGAAAAATCCACCCCCTTCCCAACGTTTCCTCTTCCTTAAATTTCTAAAGCAGCCCTAAATCCTCTCCTTAATCAGTGCTGAAAAAGCAGAGGACACGCCACATGGAAACCATGCCTAAAAATTCTCCTTGGTTGGGATCTTTTTCCCCTTTTTGTTTCCTTCTTTCTAGAGGAAAATACAGGAAATGAATTAGTTATTTGAAGTTACTTCAGGCTTTATTTAGAAGGAAAACAAGGAGTTCTCCACCATGTTATAATAACTAGACATATACATATAGATATATTTTATATAATATTCAAGGTGAAGTATATGTGTTCCCAATATTAAATTGGGAGATTTTGGGGTGACTATATCATATAGTTCCCTAATAATTAATTCTTTATAATCTTTTTAACTTTTTGTTCGAGAAGTGTTTGACATTTTTGTCGAGGTATCATGGATAAATATCATTTGAATTTAATTAACTAGGCCATGGTGTTTTCCTTAATTGGGCTAATAATGACAAGCATCAGAATCCCTATAGGATGCCATAGTCTTAAAGCTCCCTCATTATCTTCGTCCTCATGGGTTCAGTTGGCCCACTCGCTAAGTTGTGTCATTACCTTTCGTCTCCTAAGTTTTCAAATTAGGTAGTTAACTGTATAAGCTACATGCTTTTGCTTTTGGTGGGGCCTTGACCTTGAGCTCCTCAACAGAAGCAGGTACAATGTACATCTATGATCATCATAAATTAAGGCTACATAGCAGGGACATTACAGGCTTATGCTAAGGCAGAAAATTGAGAGGTGTGTAGAGAACACCATTTACAAAGCACAACTGCTAGAACTAAGCGACATGTTCCAGACAGATAGACTGCAATTGAGGACTATAATATTTGATATTCAACATAAAATAGAGAAACTGAAGAAGCATTCTAAAAATGAGTTGACCACAAAGAAGTTGCAAATTTTAGGTCTTGCAGAAGAACTAAAAGAAAATGAAATTCGCAATGGATTACAAACTTCCGTTATTATTGGTATATTAGAAACATTTATTTAGGAGTTTGAGTATGAAATGTCACAGTTTAGACATGACTTGGATTTGAAGAATGGACATATAAATTCGTTGGCTGGTAAGCTTAATTGTCTAAGGTTGGAGAGTGAGACTTAGCAGGCCCAAATATCTAGGAATCATGTAATTGATGCAGAGATAGAAAACAATCTTAGTACCCTAAGGGCAAAAATGGAAATGCAATGTTCTATATTGAAGGAGGAATTGGAGGATGAAAGAACCACTATAAGAGATAACAAAAATTCAGACAACCAATGATGGTATGCAGTAAAGGTTGCAAGAACATAAACTAAATTTAGAACAGTTCGAAGAAAAAATGTTGGAACAGCAATGGAAACAAGAAACCAAATTCTAGTTGGCTAACCAAATCTATGAAAGAAAACTGATTGAAGCCATGGAACTTATTACAGACTTAAATTCAAAGTCCCCTTCTCATTTCTTACCTGGCTTATATCAATATTTTAAATTTTATGATGCCTATATGTATTCAAAATTTTATTGGTTAATATACATATCATTAGGTGTTAATATTCTAACCATAAATTGATTGATGTAAGATACAGACCTTGTTTTATGCCACAGGTTTTAAAACCTAAAATATATATACATATTTAATGTAAACCATTTTTTACGTTTGAAATTCTTGTCAACTATTAAAAAAATATAAAGTCTATCCACTTATTCTCATCACCGAAACACTGAAAATGATTCCATTGTTTTGTATTTATGCTCCGTTGTGAAAAACGAAGAATAGTTTTTTGTTTTAAAATAAATTTTTGGTTTATTTCTATAAAAATATAAATTTTAATTTTAAAATAAATTTAAAATGTAGTTTTGAAGGTTAGTTCAAATAGTTATGAGTTAAATGTGAATTTTTTTTAAAGACAGCTTTGAATGCTGAAAGGCTAGAAGTGTTGAGATTACAGGAAAGGTTGGAAGCTTTTGAATCTCAGATTGGCAGTCTAACTAGCATTCACCTTCGCAAGGAAAATTCTATGTTTGACTATATCAACTCCAAATTCTTGCATATGACCCTAAAATTAGACGACTTTACAGAAAGTTCAAAGATGTTCTTTCAACATATTTAGAGTGAAATTGAGTTATTTCAGAAAGGACACTTAGAACAACAATGGAAGTATCGTTTCCTCTAAAAGAAAATGAAATTTGCAATGGATTGCAAACTTCCATTATTATTGGTATATTAGAAACATTTATTTAGGAGTTTGACTATGAAATGTCACAGTTTAGATAGGACTTGGATTTTAAGAATGGACATATAAATTTGTTGGCTGGTAAGCTTAATTGTTTGAGGTTGGAGAGTGAGACTTAGCAGGCCCAAATATCTAGGAATCATGTAATTGATGTAGAGATAGAAAACAATCTTAGTACCCTAAGGGAAAAAATGGAAATGCAATGTTCTAGATTGAAGGAGGAATTGAAGGATGAAAGAGCTACTATAAGAGATAATTTGCTAAGGATAACAAAACTTCAGACAACCAATGATGGTATGGACAAAAGGTTGAAAGAACATAAACTAAATTTAGAACGGTTGGAAGAAAAAATGTTGGAACAACAATGGCAACAAGAAACTGAATTCCAGTTGGCTAACCAAATCTATGAAAGAAAACTGATTGAAGCCATGGAACTTATTATAGACTTAAATTCAAATTACCCTTCTCATTTCTTACATGGTTTATATTAATATTTTAAATTTTATGATGGCTATATGTATTCAAAATTGTATTGGTTAATATCCATATCATTAGGTGTTAATATTCTAACCATAAATTGATTGATGTAAGATGCAGACCTTGTTTTATGCCAGACGTTTTAAAACCTAAAATATATATACATATTTAATGTAAACCATTTTTTATGTTTGAAATTCATGTAAACTATTAAAAAATTATAAAGTCTATTCACTTATTCTCATCACCGAAACGCTGAAAATGATTCCATTGTTTTGTATTTCTGCTCCGCTGTGAAAAGCAAAGATAAGTTTTTTATTTTAAAATAAATTTTTGGTTTATTTCTATAAAAATATATATTTTAATTTTAAAATAAATTTAAAATGTAGTTTTGAAGGTTAGTTCAAGTAGTTATGAGTTAAATGTGAATTTTTTTTAGAGATCTTTGAATGCTGAAAGGCCAGAAGTGATGAGATTACAGGAAAGGTTGGAAGCTTTTGAATCTCAGATTGGCAGTCTAACTAGCATTCACCTTCATAAGGAAAATTCTGTATTTGAATATATAACCTCCAAATTCTTGCATATGACCCTAAAATTAGACGACCTTGCAGAAAGTTCAAAGATGTTCTTTCAACATATTCAGAGTCAAATTGAGTTATTTCAGGAAGGACACTTCGAACAACAATGGAAGTATGGTTTTGAGGAGCAGATAAGTGAACTTGTGCTAAGAGAATTCTTAAAGAACCTTGAAGGCTGGCTTAAAATAAAGGAGTAGGAGGAAAGAAAACCTTCCATGTTGTAAATGACATGGGATGAAGGGAGGGTGGCACTGGTGAATGAATTAAATCATCTGTGTCAAGAGTTAGAGTTCTTAAAAATTGAGGAGCCAGTGAAATCTCCTATCAATTCTGATGGCGGCAACTCAAATGGGTTAAAATATTTCTCTCTGAAGAATGGAGAGTCACTTGAGGATAATATTTATACAACTGCGCTGACAAGAAAAATTACAGGTCATTTTTCAAAGAAACCAGATCTTTCTGGGCACACTCAGACTGAGATTCCAGATACTATAGAATCTCCATTAAAAAACATGTCTAAGGAGCACCTCACGACACATTACAAACAAATAGTGGCTGAAATAAAAAGGGAGAATGAGTGCATCGTGGAAAAGAAAACCGATGAGATTTGCAAGCTTAAGAGGGAAGTCCTCAGAGGCAGTTCACAAACAACAACAACAAAATAATATTACAGCGAAAAAAAGGTATTACTTTTTCCATGAACGACTATGACGATATAGACCAAAATAGTATGGGATACACTCTTAGTTTTAATTGAAAAGAGAAGTATGGTTATCCAAATTTTTGAAATAGTTCTAGCTTTCGTGAAACTGTTTCGGTGACTTTTATATCCATGAGATGGAGAAATCAAAGGTGCCTTGTATTTAAGAAAGAAGTTATAGAGCTCATGGGCATTTTCATTTGCAATGAAAACCAAAAGTGATTGAGAATATGAGCAATGGAATCAAGGATGACACTAAAAAAAGAAAAAGTGGATCGTATACATTAATTTGGTATTAGGTTAGGTTATTTTAATGGATATGAAACAATAATTTGGTATTAGGTTGGGTTACTTTAATGTAAGTGGAGCTGATACATAAATTTGGTATAAGCTTAAGCATAAGTTTGGCTCAAGAAGAGAAATAGTGGCTGCCCACCACCCAACCCACTATAAGCATGACTTAAGTAGTCTGATTGTAATCAACTCAAGAAGCAAGTCACTTGTCATGGGATGAAGGGAGGGTGGAACTGGTGAATGAATTAAATCATCTGCCTCAAGAGTTAGAGCTCTTAAAAATTGAGGAGCCAATGAAATCTCCTATCAATTCTGACGGCGGCAATTCAAATGGGTTAAAATATTTATCTCTGAAGAATGGAGAGTCACCTGAGGACAATAGTTATACAATTGTGCTGACAAGAAAAATTGTAGGTCATTCTTCAAAGGAACCAGATCTTTCTGGGCACACTCAGACTGAGATTCCAGATACTATAGAATCTCCATTAAAAAGCATGTTTAAGGAGCACCTCACGGCACATTACAAACACATTACAAACGAGTAGTGGATAAACTAAAAACGGAGAATGAGTGCATCATGGAAAAGAAAACAAATGAGATTTACAAGCTTAAGATGGGATTGAAGGTAGGTCATAGAGCTTTGACCTACCCAAAGAGTAGCAGCCACCACTTGGATATATGTAATCACGCTTCAGCACTCAATGGCTCACTAGCTCGCTACTCGAAACGAGCTTTGTCTAGAGTACCCAAGAAAACCCCTTATACAGTTTATGAGACAGATAAGTGATGGAAGAAACTTCTTAAGGGGACAGTCTGTGCCCTAGCCGAACTCTATTTAGAAGCTACTTGTTTTCAGCTGGCCTCCTAGAAATAAATACCTTCTCGATCAAATGCTTAGAAAACCCAACTATAAAGAAAATGAGATGTCCGTAAGACCACACTTCTAAAAGATAAAATACTTAAACATAAAGTATATAATTTGATAGTAATAAATGAGGGTAATGAATAANTTTGATGCACAGTCGTACCCATTTTTTTGGAGCCAGCAGAACTCAGACCTCTGCAAAGGCTTTGGCCATGTTGGTCCTATCATTTCTAACCTGAGCTTTTGTTTGTCCTTTCNGTTTCGAGGGTGCTCAAGGTGCAGATCACACAGACGACCAGAGGAAGATGAAGATGAAGAAGAGGACTCAAGTCAGAAGGTGAGGCAAGTGAGGAGAGGAGACAAAATAAAAATATTTGCAGTCATAGCCATTGCTGACACAGCCACCCCTCATAACCACCTCAGTAGCAGAAGTTACCGTGTAAGCATTCCGACCATTTAACTAACAATAATCTTTAAATTCTTTCATTTTTTTTAAAGCTGATCACTATAAGCATAATATTGTACAGCCCTTCTCTCTGGCACGTAGTCCTTGCGAGGAGGGAGACATAGAGGAAGAAGGAAGAGGCATTGGGGGCAATGTTTTTGCAGTGTTTTTAACACATTCCCTTCCATTGTCCTAGAATGGATGTCTACAAGTATGTCCTAACAAGTTATGCAATATTTGGAAGGGATTTGTGTGGATACGGCTGAGAGTTTGAAACACTTGTATAATCAATTTTAATAGGTGATAGAAGTCGAAAGATAATGCTAATTGCATGGGATGCAGGAAATCCAAATAGATAATGGTAATTGCATGGAATGAATTAGCGAGTTACAGTATTAAGACAGTTAAAGCCTTCCTTGAGAAAACAAAATGATATTTGCACCAAATAAAAACCTGAAAATCACTATTACATATACTGAGAAAACAAAATGATATTTGCACAAAATAAAAACCTGAAAATTGCTATTACATATGAATTTAAAGAATCGAAAGAAATTGTACCTAAGTGTAATTGTTCCGCTTAGCTGCAAATTACAATTGAATTCATTTGCAATCAGCTAATAAATAAATAGTGGATGTAACCTGATATCTGGCTCATTGAATCCAGTCTCACCAGGTGTTACATGTCTGAAAGAATCTGTCACCCGCAGCATGCAGCCTCTAACACGCGTACAATCTTGCAAAATCCTAATCGACATCTAATACTTAGCCTTAGACAAATGTTCGAAACATAAGACATGCCGCTGAACATAAGACATGCAGTAATGATAAACATTAGACATACCTTTAGACATATGTAAGACAAATTTAACTTAGTGAATTCAAAAAAGGTATGAAATCCCACGCATGACAAATGTAACTTGGTATGACAGCCTTGAGCCCGTTAACCAGCATATGCATGCACTAAGGATGGGTGCGGGAGTGTGCATGAGGGCCATGCGTCTAAGGCCACACCGAACCACCGGTAGGGATCGGGCTGCATGTATTCCACTTGGGCTGCATGTAGGCCCTCTTTGCAGAGTCTCAAGGTAGCCTTTATGACCCGTAAAATAGGCCACTTTTTCGTATCGCGCGCCCAAGTTCAACTCTTTTCGTTCCGATTGTTATCGCACTTTTTTCAGTCTTCTTCATTAGTTTCCGCTTTGACAACTATGACAACTACGACTGGGACTATAAACCGCGAGTTCATGCGCTATCCATGTTCCAGGCTTAATCAAATTCTAGCATGTGTTTCATACCCAGATCGAGACTCATCATAAAAAATTTGCACAACTAAAGCATAAGAGGCAAAGTTAGAATGCTAAGTATGTAAAAATTTGTATTTCAATATTTAATATGAAATACTTATATTTTCTTTTAAGAACTAGTTCTACATGTGTAGATTCAAGTTGGATGATACTATAACTCCTCTCCCATTTTAATTGTTAAAATTGGTGATTTGAACAAAGATTTGTGTTAGGGTTCAAGATCTTATTTATAGCTAGAAAAACAACAGAACGTTCGTTTCATGGTTCTTCCTATATTCTATATAAAAGCTCATGTTAATGCTTATCAATTCCTGTAGTTTCTGGATTTCGTGAGATAGATTCAGTGCCCGGTTCTGCGTAGCAGCAGTGGAACCAACGTAACCAGCGTAATTAGAAGAGAAATTCATGTTTTGATTTTTTTGATTTTGGATTAGACCAGCGGTCTGTGTCATACTCATTGGGACATGGTGTTTTTCTTATAATTTGAGCTTCAACCCAATTAGTTTGAAATTTGCATATTTTCTTTTTGATTCTTGACGGTTGCATTGTCAAGGGTCATTTTAGGAAGTGTTTTTTTGAATTTATTGACAGAATTATGCTATTTTAGGAGTAGGCTATCTAGATAGGTTTACTTGAAAATAAATATCTAATAGATGTCTTATAGACTCAGAAATATTGAGTCTATACTGATTCTTCATTGTGTTTCTCTTGGCTATTATTTTAGGAGAACTACCATATGTGAAAAGAAAGAAAAAAAGAGCAGAGCAAACAGAAAACACACGAACATATGACTGCCTTCTCATTATTAGAAGCTGACTAAATAGGAAAGAGAGAGCAATAATACCGTGGGTCAATACCACGATTAGGTAAATACCGCTGGGTAAATACCGTGGGTTACCGTGAGATTACTTTCTTCAATACACCCCCTTAATCTCAACTAGTAGTACATGTTCAGCATTGTCTATGCCTAAGTGCTCTCTCTAATATACAAATGCATATGTTCCCAATGGTTTGGTGAACATGTCAGCTAACTGCTCTTTAGAGCCACAAAACAGTAAAGAAATTTGTTTTTCATTGACTAACTCACGAACGAAGTGATAGCGAGTGTCAATGTGTTTGCTTTTTCTATGAAATACATTATGTTTAGACAACTGTATTGCAGAGTTATTATCACAGAAAATAGATGTGGGATC
>LPNX010607404.1:66969-69469 GCA_001517045.1 Pseudotsuga menziesii
AATAGAAATTTCTATCAATGTAATTATTAGCTTAATGTCAACTCCAATAATGACTTTTACTTGACTTGCAATTGTTGATATATTAACTTTTAAATTAACTATTAGATATAACTATTAGTTGGGAAAATTAAACTTCAACTTCAACTATTTGATTATTAGATACAACTATTCAATTAATAGTTACAACTATGAGATTAAATTTATTGATGCTACAACTATCAACTTAACTTCAACTCCAATCATGAGTTTTACTTAATTATAATTGCCAATATATTAAATTTTAAATGAACTATTAGTTAAAACTATTAGCTTAACTCCAATTATTCTACAACTCTTAGCTTAACTTCTACTCTAATCACGGTTATATTGGATAACTATTAGCTTAACTATTATATACAAATATGAGCTTAACTCGAATTATTCTTCAACTATTAGCTTAACTTCAACTCTAATCGCTTAAGGTTTAATCTAAGTACATTTGGCATCTAGGAGTCTAGCTAATGTGTACTCGTGTAATAATCGAACTCCTAATAACATTGTTTGAAATCCTAATAAACTCCTACATCTGGAAGTTGGTGATCTAGATAATTACAATAATATGCATTGATATCTTAGAATTTTGGGGTGGGCTACCATCTATTATTTTTACACCAATAGATGGATATATCTTAGAATTTTTTGGTCGACTACCATCTATGCTTTTTCATCTACGAACGATAATGAGATAAGTGTATTGTTCAGATTGATTCTATGGCCGTCGTCCAAAACTCATAATTAATCATTCAAAAAAACAAAAAATAACTTAGTTAACATCTAATAAGTATAGTTCATGATAGTTTGAAAAATTAAAATTCAACTTAAACTAATCGATTAATAAATGCAACTATGAACTTAACTTGATTGATGATACAACTATTAGCTTAACTTCAGCTCCAATCATTATTTTTACTTGAAGTGCAATTACTGATATAATAAATTTTAAATTAACTATTAGATACAATTATTAGATTAACTGCAGTGATTCTAATACTATTAGTTTAACTTCAACTTTAATCACAATTATATTGGATAATTATTAGATACAAATATTAGCTTAACTTCAATGATTCTACAACTATTAGCTTAGCTTAATTTCTAATCACTTAAGGCTTATTCTAAGTACATTTGGCATCTAGGAGTCTAGATAATATGCACTCATGTAACAGTGGAATTCCTAATAAAATTGTTTGAATTCCTAATAAAATCCTCCATCTGGAAGTTGAGAATCTAGCTAATTACAATGATATGCATTTATATCTTAGAATTTTGGAGTGGACTACCATCTATGATTTTTCATCTATGGACGAGAATGAGACAAGTGTACTGTCCATATTTATTTTATGGGCTTCATTCAAAATTCATAATTAAACTATTAGATTAAATCTAATGATGATACAACTTTAGCTTAACTTCACCTTCATTGACGACTTTAACTTGAATTACAATTGCTAATATATTAACTTTTAAATTGATTATTAGATAAAACTATTAGCTTTAACTTCAAATGTTTTAAAATTATTTTTTTAACTTCAAATCTAATCATACTCTAATCGTAATTATATTAGATTAAGTATTAGATACTATTAATAATTCAAATATATTCCTGTCAACATATTCTGAACGTATTCGCTTTCAACACAAGATAAAAGCTTTATCATATTTCTTCTCTTTCATCCTTTTGTGGTTTTTATATATTTATGTGAAATATGAATGGGATATGTTATCTGTATATTCTTTTAGTCTTGGTCCATACATTTTCCAATTTTAGCGTCTTGGAAGAGACTAACAAAATGGTGCATCATAGCATTTAAGCAAGTGACGAGGAAAATGATGGATTGTTCAAAGGAGTGAATGATCAAAATCCGAGGTAAGATTCTCTCTTACTCATTTACAAAAGGGGAGTTTTCTGCCATTGAAGTAACCACTGTTGTTGTTGCAACATAGACCATGAACATGAATTCTATGGAAGGAAGTCTTAACCCTCCAAAAGGGATCAAATAAATATCTAGAAAACTAGACCATATGACAATGTTTTAAATGTTTGCCAATTTATGATTTTATTTCTAGTTTTAAAACTTGATAATTGTCCTCAAACCTCAATGAAAAAAGTTGCAAACATTTATAAGGGTGAGTGCACAAAGTTCAGGGTCTCTTTTAGCGCATTAGATGCAATACAAAACTGAAAAAATAGACATCCATAAACTTGCATGGATATTTTGAGACACTTACACAATGAATCTTGCGATGAGTAAATAACAAGAAATGTAGGACATTGAATGACCTTTCCAAATATATAATTTTTTTCTATTGAAAATGTTGTTAACTATCTAAGGTTAGATATTTTTTAACAGACACTTCTTATTTTTGGGACAAATTATAAGGTATATGTTTTTGTGGGTGCAGCGTCAGAGTGTCTAAATGATGGAATAAACTTATGCAAAAATGGTATACATATAGAGAA
>LPNX010607404.1:74469-91668 GCA_001517045.1 Pseudotsuga menziesii
CCACAGATTGGGTTGATAGCTGGGATCGTGTATCACTCCCCATTGGTTGACAAATAACTTCATAATTATCCCAGTTGGAGGAGGGCCATTCGAGTATTTCACATGACTATGACCACATTTTAGATCTCATCAACCAGGTTCGACTATTATGTTGATCACTTTGAAATGTTTGACGACTAGTTGTGTTTAGTGTGCTGACTCCTAAGTTTGCACTTTATTTTATGCAGGGCACATATACGCAGGGGTTTCCCTGAGAGACAATGAATGACACACTGACTACTGGCTGGCACGTTGCTTGGATGGGAAGCAGACCCTCATTGTCTCATTAAGTGACTCTGAGGGAAATTATTTTCCAATTGGGTCGATGGTTATCAAAGGAGAATATTTGACACAGGTTTCCCACTCACGAAAGAAAAAAGGTTATGTATTTGAAGATTATAAACTAGGTCAAATTGTATACCATTATACAAACTTAGTTATTGGCACAAACCTCCAACTGCAAACAATGCCAAACAAGAAATCATCAAAGTCACGATACTTGTTGCCTTACTCCGAGCATGAGAGGCTAAAAGATACCATTGCTATTAGAGGTGATCCCGATGGTCTAGTCGAATAACCACACGTAGGTAGTCAGGTATGTGGTAGTCATATATTTTGGTTTCATGGTCTCATTGATTATTTACAGTTTGATACACTGAGCTCTTGATATATTGATAAATTCAATAGACTTCTACAATGGATTTGTTGTATTATATTGATACTTATAGACTCATGCCTTGTAGCCCAAGACCATTATCTACCACTCTATCTCGGATATGTCTATTGCATTTTCCTTGAATCTCAAAGTTGATCCTATAAGGACATCTCTTTGAATTCAATAATGATCTCCTTCACTCTGATAATTTGTTTCTCCACAGGAAGCCCTAAACACACTTGCACGACCCATTGGAAGCCCTTTTTGATGCACGGTTTCCATTCTATGCCCCGGGTAGGGTTTCAACAAGTGTCCTTGAAACCCTGTAGGAGGTTGGATTCAACATGCAAATATAGAATGATGGTCATTGCTCGGATCGACAAACCGTTGGCTCCATTAGATTCAGGACATCGGGATAGTGCTATGGGAGGCCCTGTAATCTGGTTACATGGATAAGAGACCATTTTTTTGGTCAATTTTGGAAACTAGGGTTTAGCTCAATAAGTGAATGTGAAATTTTTGCACATGGAGGTCAAATTCTCATATTTCTCGACCATGAATGTGTGGATAGCGTTCCCACACAAAACATGCCTAAACATGCTTGCATGACCCACCAGAAGCCATTTTTGATGCACGGTTTCCATTCGATGCCCCGGGTAGGGATTCAATAGGTGTCCGTGAAAGCCTATAGGAGGTGGGATTCAACGTGCGATAGAATGATGGCCATTGCTTGGATCGATGAACCATCATCTCCGTTGGATTCAAGACATCGAGATAGTGCTATGGGAGGCCCTCTAATCTAGTTCCATGGATAAGAGACCATTTGTTTGGTCAATTTTGGAAACTAGGGTTTTGGTCAGTAAGTGAATGTGAAATTTTTGCACATGGGGATCAAATTCACATATTGCTCAACCGTGAAGGTGTGGCTAGAATTACCACATAACACATGCCTAAACACGCTTGCACAACCCACCGGGAGCCCTTTTTGATGCACGGTTTCCATTCTATGCCCCGGGTACGGATTCAACAAGTGTCGCTGAAAGCTTATAGGAGGTGGGATTCAACGTGCCATAGAATGACGACCATTGCTCAGATCGACAAAACGTTGGCTCCGTTGGATTCAGGACATAAGGATAGTATAGGGAGGCCCTCTAGTCTGGTTCCATGGATAAGAGACCATTTTTTTGGTCAATTTGGAAATTAGGGTTTTGCTTAGTAAGTGAATGTGAAATTTTTGAACATGGGGGCCAAATTCGTATATTGCTCAACCGTGAAGGTGTGGCTAGTATTCCCACATAAAACATGCCTAAACACGCTTGCATGACCCAACAGAAGCCCTTTTTGATGCACGGTTTCCATTCTATGCCTGGGTAGGGATTCAACAGGTGTCCCTGAAAGCCTGTAGGAAGTAGGATTCAACATGCCATAGAATGATGAACATTGCTTAGATCAATGAACTGTTAGCTCCGTTGGATTCAGTACATCGGGACAGTACTAGGGTGGCCCTCTAATCTGGGTCCATGGACAAGGGACAATTTTTGCAGTCAATTTTGGAAACTAGGGTTTTGCTCAGCAAGTGAATGTGAAAGTTTTGCACATGGGGGTCAAATTTGCATATTGCTTGATGGTGAAGGTGTGGCTAGCATTCCCACATGAAAAATACCGAAAAACGCTTGCATGACCCACTAAAATCCCTTTTTGATGCACGGTTTCCATTCTATAGGGATTCAATAGGTGTCCTTGAAAGCCTATAGGAGGTGGGATTCAACGTGCCATAGAATGATGACTATTTCTCGGATTGACAAACCATTGGCTCTGATGGATTTAGGGCATCGGGATAGTGCTAGGGTGGCCCTCTTATTTGGCTCCATGGACAAGGGATCATTTTTTGGTCAATTTTGGAAACTAGGGTTTTGCTTAGTAAGTGAATGTCCAATTTCTGGACATAGGGTTCTAATTTGGAAATTCCTCGACCATGAATGTGTGGCTAGCATTCCCACAAGTAGCCTTCCTAAACACACTTGCACGACCCACTGAAAGCCCTTTTTGATGCACGATTTCCATTCTATGCCCCAGTTAGGGATTCAACAGGTGTCCTTGAAAGCCTGTAGGAGGTGGGATTCAATGTTCCATATATTGATGACCATTGCTCGGATCGATGAACCATCGGCTCCATTGGATTCAGGACATCGATATAGTGCTAGAGTGGCCCTCTACTCTGGGTCATGGACAAGGGATCATTTTTTTTGTCCATTTTGGAAAATATGGTTTTGCTCAGTAAGTGAATGTGAAATTTTTGCACATAGAGGTCAGCTTGAAGGTGATTGTAGATCTTCCACTCTTGAAAAAATACTTGTTGCAAACTATTATTCCATGTGCAGCTGTCAAGAATTATATTACCTATTGTGAGGTGTTGATCAAGACTTATTTCCCATCATTGTCAAGCAAGAAATATTCTTTGTTTTTGTTTTAATCAAGGTGAAAGGAGTTCTCAATCTCTATGTGGAGGTGAATTGATCTTAGGATCTCATATCATTCGTGGGACTAGAAACTCAAAAGAAGGTTGTTTCCCATATTAAGTTAGCTAGGTCATCCAAGAGATGTGAGCATTTGTACAATGAAATGCAGGAGGAGACAATGCCATTACGTCAGTAACCATGTAATGGAACATGTTTATGTTTAGAAACAAGTGGCCAACCTATTACACCATTATTAAAATATATATATATATCTTCACGCTACGAATGCTTCGAATAATACTCCATAAACATGAATTTATAAAACAAGTTTCAGAATAGTACTTCTCTAATCAATTTAAACTATAATAAAATTACCCATAACTTTCATCTCTTTCAAAGTTGTTACTCGAGGCCATTCATCAAATGCCATGTACATTAACAAAATGATAAAATAATGTGTAGGACATACATAATGTGCAGGATATAGTCATAACCATTATTTTGAATCAACCTTATAATACTTGGATACTTTTAGGTTTGATGTGTATCCCATGTATTCGTTAGATGAAAGACATCATGCCAAACACTAATTTTATTTATGTAGACCACACAGGTGCATCACTTAGGTGTGTCAACTTCGTGCATCCTTTAAAATTTTGTTAGGTTGTTATGTGGGTAAGGTGCTTTTGTATTCCACCTAGTTGGATCAATTACTTAGCTGTGCTAGGTGCTTACGTGTATTAGGTATGTTCCATCTTTGTGAATACAATTTACCATTTTATATGCAATTGGATCGTCGTAAAAAACAATTAAAACGTACATTTTTTTTCATTATGTAATATTGTAATTGTGAATTGTTCCTAAATTTATAACTGATATCTCCATGCAATCGTAAAATCTATAAAAATTTGGGAACATTGCACATAGAAGCATTCTTGGCTGCACATGTATAATCACACTTAAAACACTGAACCATGAAGATCTCAAGAGCCTTGATATGAAAAAAATTTTATATCATGGAAGTTATAATACAAAAATAGAAGGCCCATCTATGGCCTGTCAATGTACATGTATCGAAAATATATTTGATGTACATGTGCAAACAAAAGTACATATGTCATGGATCGTGCCCCTATACTCTAACTCTAGATTGTACATAAAAATACATATTTGCCTTGGACTAACACATCAAAAATATAACTTTATCTTGTTTTTCCTGGACCCTGATGCATTTCTTCTCTGTCTATGACCACTGTGCATCTCTGGCGATTGCAAATCAATGACAATATTTCTTGATCAGGTAACTGAACTAGTACTGTCCAGTAATGACAAAGTTTGAAAATTTTAAATATGACTCAATTGTAACTAAAACAAAGACTCACTGCATCCATTGGGGGTATAGGTTCCTCTGGTGTTGAGGGTATAGGTTCCTCTGGTGTCCTCCTCCTTGCAGAGAGTTTCTATGCAATGCTTCTCTGCAAATAAAAAAAAATATATCAATTATCTCAAGAATTATCAACATGTATATGAATGAGAAAGTACTAATCAATTATGTAAAAAATGAACATCTCACCAAAAATACCATTTGTAGGGGATTACGCTGGGACTCTTCAGTAATAAGAGGAGCCATAGGTTGAACATCAACCTAAGTTGCTTGCACTAATGGACCAGTGTGTGGATACACTCACCAAATGATAAAATAGTTAGACATCGTGAATGTCCATAAACAATACAAATGAAATGTACAATTACAAATATTCAAGTAAATGTACCTCAGTGTGACTTATCCCTATTGTAGATGCAGCATTGACTGTAGCATCAACAATCCCACTAAGTTCTTGCAAGGATGACTCTACATCCTGATGCTGTAAACATGCAAAAATAACATTAAGAAAAACTACTTGTGAAGTGAATTCATAGCTAACCAACAACTGCCATTGGAAGTGTGTACATTACCGTGGGATGAGTAGGTTGATCCTTATGCACACCCACTCTGTTCAAGGAAGAGGGTCATGTGGTGTAAGCAACCCCCTTATCTATGTTTGGACTATGGGGAGATCCAAACCAAAGAGGCGGTGCATGGATGTCTGCAGTCATAAAGTGTTACCATAGTTAGACATGGAGTTGAATGGATGGAATAATATGTACTGAAAAACTAACATGTTGTAATATACTTACCCCTTCTTGGGACATATATTCCCCATGGGATTGACCGCTTCCATCAATTTTTTGCCCCTCTTTAGATGCTAATAGCATCTGCAAGTTTAAAAATTATAAATATTAGCGATCTATAAAGGAGTGTACAGTAAGAAATTTAAATAATTCAAACAAGATTCAGTCATAACCCATGTACTTACATTATTCAAGTAATCGTAAATTCCACCTTAGACTATGTCGTTGATATCAATGTCTCCAGCATCACGTTCTAAGTGGGGTTCTTGCAACTTCAAAAATTGTAAATATTAGACAATTTAATAAATTAATCAAGACTAACACATGCATTAACAAAATGATATGTATTAACAAAATGAAAAATGTTTAAATATTACCTCAATGGTGGTTGTTTGGGCCTCGGGTACAACCACATCGCGTGTAGTACCACCCCCATGAGAGGCATCAATATCCTACAAGAGTAAATATTGCATATATTACAAATCTTTTAATATGTTACATATAGTATGGAAAATTTAAAAATTGAACAATAATAGAGGTTTAAAACAATGTCCTTACCTGACCACCAGTCATCGTAGTGGTACCATGTTTTAGTCCAGGACCATAATAGGGTCCCACACACGATGTGCAGACATGTGGCTTGCTTTGATCCACATGGGATGTTGGTCTATCCCCACCAATAGATGTCCCTCCACCACCAAAAGCTGGTGGTTGTACACTAGCAGAGGAAGAGGGAGCTCTCTGGTCAATAATGGTCATGTGTCGAGAGACCATCTCAGCTAGAGTAAAAAATGCCTCATGTGTCTGGGAAACCATGTCATGTGCAGGAGGGATGTCTTCCCTTAGTAACTGGGCACATGGTGCAAGTATCTGTGGATTGGACTCTCTATGCCTAACATTGGGTCGGTGTTGGGGCATCCCCCTACCAACTCCCTAGAAGCCCAACATGTCAAAATAGTTGACATGTTTCCCTATCACAAACTTTGCATACAATTTTCGGAGGAAGTACAACGATACTTCCCTATTGTTGTGAGGGGGAATGTCAAAAACCATGTACCACCTATCCATCCAATTCTCTTTGATGGGTGGAAAGGTGCACCACTCAATAGAAATATGTGGCCTGTTGATCTCTGGAATGTCATCTGTCCCAAGTAGTCTAAACAATGAATAGATATGTTGTTTTGTTATTTTGAGCTTTTTTACCTCATTGTAAGTTAACCCATCATCATATTGTTGTCTTTTCCTCTCCCTGTAAGATGCGATGCTATACAAAGCATCATTCGATCTTGCGATCGTATCAACAATAGACAACAAAGAATCTGACAAGGAGCGGAGGAGATCATCTCCACCCCTCCAAGCAAAACCAATCTCTCTCAAATGAGAAATAACCCTAAGTATCTCTGCATTGTTATCCATAGTAGCCACTGCAATCATAAATACAAATAAAATATCATTATAAATATAAGCACATGATATAATGACATCTCTAAGCAGTGAAAACTGTATAACTAATGTACAACAAATAACAACATAAACTAAATCTATCATGTAAATTTAAAAATTGATCTCTAATTTTACATTAAAGAATAAAGATTTAACATTTTTTCATTTCATATTTATGTCCTAAATTCAAGTATTATTTCCAATTTTAAGTATGCATGTGTACATTAAGTGTCTTGAGTGCATATGTTGATTGTGAAGCTCCTCTATCTTATTTTAAGGCTTGGATTATGAAGTTTCGTCGAAATTGTGAGGTGATGACTATTTCCTTTGCAAGACCAACTCCCAAATTGCAGGTAAAGGCAACAACTAGACCCTAGAATAGGCGTCTTAATGTGTTGTTGATAAATAAAATCTCAGTATAGGCAATGATTTTGTTAGATATGTAATTATTTGTTATAGCGCAATGTTTTTTGGACTCCAAAGTCTATTTAGCAGATCTTTATGGATTTTATGGTTGCAAGGGTTCCACTAGATTATATCATGTATGATAGTATGTGATCGGCATGTTTAATCAAACACATCAACCTACCTATGTATCTTCACGTTCATAGAGTTTATTGTTGAACTTTGTTGTCTTGACCTTAACCAAAAAGTACTCTTCATTCAAGACGAAATATTTGTTAAAAGCATGGGAAGCTTCTATACCTTATTTTAACACTTGGATTAGGAAGTTTCATCAAAACTATAAGGTGTTTATTGATGTTCTTGGAAGACCAACTTCGATATTTTGGATAGAGGCAAGGGATTTACCATGTTTGTTTATGAATTTTAGGGAAATATATGAATTCTACTTGATTTTTTTTTAGTTGTATGCATGCTTGCAACATAATTGACAAACTTTGCATATTTGTTAATTTTGGTTTGGATTCACAATGATGCTTGCAAATATACAAATATGCAAATAATGAAGTTCATTTGTTTTTTATGAGTTAATTGGGGTTTTGGTTTACATTGGGCATGTAAATTACTTATGCAAACTTGCAATGTACTTAACAAACTTTGCATATTTGTGAATTTTGGTATGGATTCACAAGGATGCTTGTGAATATGAATATGAAAATAGTGAAATTCATTTGTTTTTTGAGTTAATTGGGGTTTTGGTTTCCATTGGGCATGGGAATTTTGGGTATGAATTTTGGTAAATAATCAAAATTATTTAATTTTTATGATTAAATTGGGGATTTGGTTTCCACTGGAAAATTACATTGGGGTTTTTGTTTATATTGGCCAATTCCATTGGGGTTTTTGTTTCCATTTGCCATAATTTTATTTAGTTTGGTTTAAGTTTTCAATTTAGGGCAAATAAATTGATGAACAAAGAGAAAAAAAAATGAAAAAAAATGAGAAAAATGCCTCACAAATAGGAAGTTGATCCAAAGGTGGAGGTGGATGGCTTTGGTACACTGAAAAATGCGTTCTCCCAGTCGAGGTTTGCTCAAAAGAACTCCAATAGCCGTGCGATGTGACGAAAAAGATGGGCTTGGCCTATTTTAAAAAAAAAGGCTGTCCAAAACATGCACATGATTTTGTTCACTAAAACGAAGGCGCAGTTTTCTTGATAAAAACAGAGGCACGATTTGGTTTACTATCCTAATTGGCATGCTAGTTGGTAGCCTTGGGACTAAGCTTGGCAGGTTCTGGAGTGGTTGGGATGATTTTTATTTTTTTTTTATCGAGAGTGATTGACTTCAATCCACCATTGCATCTAAAAGTCCCTCAACTTCTTGCACACACCCATAATAGTTGTTGTAATTTATGCACGTCGTCATAATAGTTGTTGTAATTTATGCACGTCGTCATGATAACTATTAGATAACTATCACATTATTCCAATAGTGATACAACTATTAAATTAAATTTAGATGAACTCCATCTCTTAGCATGAGAAGTTGACCTTGATTGCACTGAAACCATACACCAAGAACAATTACTTAGGTAATGTGCAACTATGTGAGAGTTGAACTCCATTGGAAGTTGAGAGTCAAGTTAATGTGCATAAGGTTTAATCTAAGCTTTATATTAACTTTTAAATTAACTATTAGATACAACTATTAGCTTAACTCCAATGATGATAGAACTATGAACCTGACTTCAACTATAAGCTTAACAACCATAAATTAAGTGTTTGTTATATTAACTTAACTATTAGATACAAGTAATTGGCACATTTTTTAGTAAAAAAACATTATCAATATGTCAAATATATACCTCTCCAACATTATCAATATGTCAAATATATACCTCTCCACTTATTTCAAACATATTAATGTTAGTAATATGGTTGTTTCTAGTTACACTGATATGTGTTTATATCTTAGAATTGTGGGGTGGACTACCATCTATAACTTTCCTATCTATGGACGATAATGAGACAAATATACTATTCAAATTGATTCTATGGGTGTTGTCCAAAATTCATAATTAATAATTTAAAATAAAGAAATAATAGCTTAGTTAACATCTAATAAGTACACTTCATGATAGTTGGAAAAATTAAAATTCAACTTCAACTATTAGATTATTAGATGCTACTATTAGATTAGTAGAGACAAGTATGATCTTAACTCCATTGATGATACAACTATTAGCTTAACCTCAATTCCAATCATGAATTTTGTTTGAATTGCAATTGTCAGAATATTAACTTTTAAATTAACTACTAGTTGAAAAAATTAAACTTCAAATTAGACTATTCGATTATCAGATACAACTATTCTATTAGATACAACTATGAGCTTAACTCCATTGATGATATAACTATTAGCTTAACTTAAACTCCAATCATGATTTTTAATGGAATTGTAATTGTTGATATATTAATTTTTATATTAACTATTAGATACAACTATTAACTTAACTATTAGATACAAATCTTAACTTAACTCTAATGGTTCTACAACTATTAGCTTAACTCCAATAATTCTACAACTATTAGCTTAAGGCTTAGTCTAAGTACATTTGGCATATAGGAGTATAGCTAATGTGCATTAGTGTAATAATCGAACTCCTATTAAAATCGTTTGAACTCCTAATAAACTCCTCGATCTCGTAGTTAGGAATCTAGATAATTACAATGATATGCATCTAGATAATTACAATGATATGCATTGATATCTTAGAATTTTCCGGTGGATTACCATCTATTATTTTTAAGTAGATAGGTGTATATATCTTATAATTTTGGGGTGGAATACCATCTATGTTTTTTTTTTATCTACAAATGATAATGAGATAAGTGTAAGATAAGTGTATTGTTAAGATTGATTCGTGTCCCCCGATTCAAACACGAGTTTAGTGCGAAAAGTTAAAGGTAGTCTTGCTATCTTCGAGAACTTTGGATAAACAGAATCTCTCGAAAGGCCAATTAGCAAAATTTGACCTGCACACTTCCACAGATGTAATTCCCACCTTGCATTTTTAAAATAAGCATCCAAAGATTCGAAATAGTCGCTCTTTCTGCTTTCTGCAAGTCAGGCGATGTCCCTTTTAGAGGATAATACATGATCGTAGTCAACATTTAGGAATCGCCTAAAAGAGTAAGAATAATTTATATTTGGAAACTGTTTTTTCAATTTATTCCAATAGTAGATTGAAATGAAATGAGATCCAAAGAAGATGGAAATATCTTATCTGATATTATTTGCATGCGCTACTCTCATAGCTTGCAGCCACCTAGTCTACATGGTTTAAATGATACTCTTGCATGAAGATGTAAAGCGGATACTCAGCTACGTATGACTTGGTCACATGACCCTATGGCTTGGTCACCCTTCTCTTTTTAAGTTAAAGACAACAGTTAAACAAAGTTATACAGATTTCATAAATCTTTGAATTTATCTTCTCCATTATAATAATAACAAAATATATTTAATTATGATTTTTTATAATTGAAAAATATTTCTTATATTTGCTAGGCTATATTTATTGGAGTATTGGTACAACCTTATGACTCATTATGATAGGGCTTTGTGCTTAGTTTTAAATGTTCATTAACTTCTACAAGTTTTGGTATAACCTCAAACCTTTTATAGTATGTGGCAGATTTTATTCACTCTTAAATCTAGATTACTCTAATTTAAAAAAACTTATATTGATTTAGCTTCAACACTTATATCAACACCACTACATCCATTCTTCACCGCATTATAATTCATCATACAAAATCTTTCAACCAAATTCCACCCCATGGATTAATTCTAGACAGCTACAATAGAATTTAGCACTGGCTCTATACTTATCCATTAGTACCCAACTAGTAAACTAATTTTTTCACTACTACCCTAGGCCAAAGTTGTCATTCTCATTCACATGCAGATGGCTTTATATAGAAACTTGGATGCTGAACAGTTCCAACCTTTCCACTAGTTTGTCTTCAAGATGATTGCAGTTAGATTGTATCTCAATATCATATCATTAATTATTTGTAGTTAGATTGTATTTCAATATTAGTAATTATTTTATTTACTTTTACCAGGTAGGTTAAAACTATTTAAATAAAAACAATTTTTTTTTCTAAGTTTTAGCTACATATTATTTTTTGGCTAAGTTCTAGCTTTATTATTTACTTTACTATGAGGATTATCAACTATTTAAATAAAAACTATGTTGGTCTTTGTCAATAAGTGTTTAAAAATATATCATGCCATTATATTGATAAGAAGAACAATTATAAAATCTGATTCTAAATATTGTTATCATCTTTTCTAAGATGAATCATTTTTTTTTGCTACCAAAATCTTTTTTAAAGCTTCTTTACTAACCAAAAGTAGTCTCTTCTTCCACTGTGTAGATGTAACCAATTGTATGACAATAGAAAATATACATTTAAGTAATATTTAAACCATTAAAATCAAATAACATATGCAGAATAGATGGCTGCACCAGATTGTGCATATGCAAGTCATCATTAGCTGCAACATAAAGATCTACACACATCCGTGACAACTGACCAAAACAGTGCAGCAAGCAACAAAGGTGAATTCATTATGTAGGTAGAAAGGATTTATATTTTTGGTAAAATAGATATTTATTCTTCCTCTTGAGTATTGAAAATTAAAATTAAAATTAAAATTGATAGGAGACTCGGTTTTCATATTCAATAATGGACAAGATTGGATGCAAGTTCCACTTTCTTCGTTATTTCCATCTCTCGCCCCATGCTCTAAATCATTCACTTCGAAAATTAAACTCCACTTTAGGGAATAAATGTCTTGAATACATTGTTCTTGCTAGTTCGTCTAAAATTATTATGGATTACTTTTACTTTTAGAATCATTACATCCATCAGTTAGATCATTGATATAGAATCATTACATCCATTAGTTAGATCATTGGAAAGATCAAGAAATTTTTTACAAATTTTGTGTTATGAATTTTTTTGGTGGGAGAGTTTTAGTAAAACCTCATTTTTAAAAGATGTTTTTTTAAAGCTTATTTTTAAAATATGTAATTTTTATTAATACTTTTCCAATGGTCCACACTCCCCTCAATTCTGATTTACTAAAAAAAATTATTCCTAAAATAAGAAACATTATAGGAATTTTTTCATTTTTTTCTTAAATGGGATACATTGTAAAAGAGGGTAGAATGTTAGCTTTCCTCTGCTACTCTTAGGAGCATACTCTCATGCATCTCATGCATCACTTGATGTATGTAAAACACATATTTTTTTTGCTTATTCCTTTGTTCCTTGGGTAGATCCATCTATGAGTGTGTGAGCACATTATATGCTTCCTTATTTGCTAGTTTAACATAGCCTCTCTCTCCATTTAATTTCTCTCTAAAGTTTACCAAAAAAAAAATTGAGTTGCAAACTGATGCATTGGTGATTAAATATGTGAAGAGATGAGATGATTTATTGATTGACTAGCTGAGTGTTTGATATAGTGAACTCATACACAGACTGACTAAGCCAACGGAGATGTTATATATAACCAATAGTAATTAATATTTACAATAAGTTAATAGCTTATCTAAAATAAAAAACAAGGAAAAAATTTATGTTGTGTCAAAAAATAGAAAAATTAATAGAACCATAAATCCATTTTATATTTGGACTAGAGGGATTAGATTTCTTGAGGTGTAAACATTTTCTTAATGTGTAAATAAAATAAAGATAAAAAATATTTACACCTCAAGAAATTGGATCTCTATTGGTGTTGGCTACTTCACTATAGCTTCAAAACTAAACAAAAATACTAGAGCTTGAAGTAAATTTTTTAACATATACTTTTTATTTTATAATTATAAAAAACATTAATGCCCCCTAAATTTATAAAATCCCATCTAAAAAACTATCACAATTAATGGATGTACCACCAAAATCAACCCAACTTGAATGGTGTTATGCCAGTCATGTACACACTGCAAATGACCACACAGCTAATGAAAGTGCTCACAACACTAACATGGATGTTTCTTATTAGAGTGAAATAAAATTAAGTCTGCATACAACATAATTTGAATTTTCGATTGTTATTCCTATGAAGAGACAAACATAAATTCCAAACAAGCAAACATAGAATATCAATATTAATATCAATATCAATATCAATATAAATATCAATATCAATATCAATAAATATATATATATATATATATTAATTAATTAAATTGAAGAAAAAAAGCAAAGCTACAACACAATCATTCAAGGTTTCATGGATTTTTAATCATTCAAGGTTTCATAGACTTTTACTTGCATAACTTATTCTTAAGACTATGGGCTTATGCTTTCTCAACATCAACAACTGAAGACTCTCTCTCTCCATTTAATTTCTAACTAAAGTCTACCAAAAAAAATTGAGTTGCAAACTGATGCATTGGTGGTGATTAAATATGTGAAGACATGAGATGATTTATTGATTGACTAGCTTAGTGTTTGATATTGTCAACTCATACACAGAGTGACTAAGCCAGCTGATATGTTATATATAATCACTAGTAATTAATATTTACAATGTGAAAATAAAAAGTTTGGAAAAAAATTATGTTGTGTTAAAAAATAGAAAAATTAACAGAACCATAAATCCATTTTATATTTGAACTAAAGGGATCCAATTTATATTTGAACTAAAGGGATCCAATTTCTTGAGGTGTAAACATTTTCTTGATATGTAAAAAATTAAAGATAAAATAATTTTACACCTCAAGAAATTGGATCTCTATTAGTGTTGGCTACTTCACCAAAGTAACTACTATAGCTTCAAAAGTAAACAAAAAAAATAGAACTTGAAATAAGTTTTTTAACATATACTTTTTTATTGTATAATTAAGAAAAACATTAATGCCCAGTAAATTTATAAAATCCCATCTAAAAAAACTGTCAAAGTTGATGATGTACAACCAAAATCAACCCAACTTGAATGGAGTTATGCCAGTTGTGTACAGACTGCAAATCGATCACACAGCTAATGAAAGTGCGCGTACACACAACTTTGCCCAAGGTAATCACAACACTAACATGGATGTTGTTTCTTATTAGAGTGAAATAAAATTAAGTCTGCATACAACCTAATTTGACTTTTCGATTGTTATCCCTATGAAGAGACAAACGTAAATTCCATTCTCCCGGTAGCTCACCACAACGACATCCCTGCTCTCTTCCTGCAAAATGAATCAACTATTCTCATAGGATGTTGGACTTTCTTGTTAGAAGTATAAATCTCTTTGTTAGTTTGTGTTTGTTTCTTTCTGTTGTTCATTTTCAGGATCATTGGTATTGGATTGAACCATCAATATCTAACCTTTATATATCGATGTGTAATATGAATGGGATATAGTGTTCTATGTATATTCTTTCTATCTCAATTCATAGATTGGTGAATCCAAAAAAATATATTGCTGACAAAATTAAATTAGTGAACCTAGCAACAGATTTTGTTGATGACAATATATATGAAGATTTTGTTGATGACAATATATATGAAGATAAAATTGCCCTTGTAATAGTGTTTGATGATAAATAAGGTGAGGATCTTGCAGTGTCTGGAGAGTTCATTCTAGCACAAGGAAAAGATGACTCAAGCATCAACCCCGACCAAGGAATCTCATTATTTTGGAATTGAAAATTTGTGTGTATATAGATTGTGTAGGTATTGAGAAAGAATAACAACACTTGGATGTGTTTCTTACATATTGTAAATTGAGGTGTTGATAATGCTAGAAAAATTGCTGGCGAATCCAAGGTCCAAGGATTTGTGAAGGAATAGATAAGAACACGGTAGCAGATGAAGAATATGACATTATTTTTTAATGTATAAAAAAAATACGAGCAGCAAATGAAGTTCATCAACATGCACCAGCAAGGAATAGATATGGACATTGAGATAGATAACTTATGAAAGTGTTTGAGGAAAATGAAGTTCATCAACATGCACCAGCAAGGAATAGATATGGACATTGAGATAGATAAATTGTAAAAGTGTTTGAGGAAGATTCTTGATTGGAGACATAATAAAGGGAAGAAGACATTCAACCAGAAAGATCAATTGACTGAGGATATTAGTGAAAACAAGGCAAGAGAGCGAAAACATCATATTATGGATCTAGGGGAAGATCCTATATTAGAATATGAATAAGAAAGGAATATGCCTAATTAACCTAATCAAAATTTGAACAAAAAGATACCATAGCAAAAAAAATATGAAGCATGGAGGCTTTAGTATTAATGTTAAAATGAAGAAAATCACAAGAATAGATTTTTCAGAGTTTGGAAGAAGAGAAGGGAGAAAGAAAACAAGGGAGAAATACATCTCATATGAAGTGTTGAAGTTAATTTATTTTCAATGTATTGTAAACCTAGCCTAGTCATAGAAAAGCAGGTATTTGTGTTTTAGTAGTATTAGAATATTAGAGTATCATAATTAAGGAGTAGTAATAAAGAATGTAACTCTCAAGATTAAAAGGGACTGTTAGAAGTACTAATCTCTTAGTTAATTTGTGTAAAATAGTTACTTTTCGTTGTTATTTATTTTCAGAATCAATTAGCCCGTATTATCTTAAACCATCAAAACATGTAAACTTTGTCTAATGATTTTTTCTTAGACAAATAAAAGAAAATATAAAAATATTTTGTACATTTCAAGTACACATTATATGCAATGATAAATAAGATAATAAAACAAGGAAAATACTTGATATCAAATTCAAAATAGAAAAAAACTAGAGAATCTTTTATTGATTTCATTCGTATTGAAATGATTCCCTTCAAGGTTAAGGATCAAAATAATACCTAGAAATATGAGGTTGAATGATGCATTACATAGATATTTTAGTGTTCAAAAAGGAATAAATCAAAATCTAGACTTTGTTGGATTAGTCATACACTAAACATGTCATAGCTTTAACTATGAAGCATAGTCTCTATAAACATTGAAAATCAGTTTAAAAACCAATAAAAAAGAATAGACCATTAATAAAATGATCAAC
The DNA here is from genome assembly GCA_001517045.1 of Pseudotsuga menziesii. NCBI lineage: Eukaryota > Viridiplantae > Streptophyta > Pinopsida > Pinales > Pinaceae > Pseudotsuga > Pseudotsuga menziesii. The sequence goes on from LPNX010607404.1 coordinate 90,724, forward strand.
ATTCTAAGCATAACATAGATGATGTTATATGATCCTTATTTTGCCACCTCTAGCACTATCCTTCTATCAACAAGAATACTGTATCCATATAATAACTCACAAATTAATGAGTAAATGATAATATCTTGCATTAGACACAAGATAAAAACTTTATCAGAGATCAGATTTTGTGTTTTTTATATATTGATGTGTAATACAAATGGGATATGTTATGTGTATATTCTTTCAATATTTGTCTATACTTTTTACAATTTTAGGGTCTTGGAAGAGACTATCAAAATGGTGGATCAAAGCATTTAAGCAAGTGAGGAGGAAAATGATGGATTGTTCAAAGGAGTGAATGATTAAAATCCGAAGTATGATTCCCTCTTAGCCGTTTGCAAGAAGGGATTTTGCTAATCAGGAGAGTTTGTTACCATTGAAGCAACCACGAGAATTGCTACCATTGAAGCAACCATTGCGTTTGTTGCAACATAGACCATGAACATGACTTCTATCCAAGGAAGTCTTAACCCTCCAAAAGGGATTAGATAAATATGTAGAAAACTAGACCATGTGGCAATGTTTTGAATGTTTGTCAATTTAATATTTTATTTCTAGTTTTAGAACTTGATAATTGTACTCAAACCTCGATGAAAAATGTTACAAAACTTTATAACTTTTTTGCAATTTATGCACATCCTTAGGCTAATTTCCTACATACCTAGACATATGATGGTGCTTAGGAATGGACTAATAAAAATGACAACAAGAATAGATAATAATAGCATGTTAATTTAGAGTACTTGAGTGGGTCTAATGGTTGAGAAGATGTGTTATCTTTGAGGAGGTCATAAGTTCAAAACTAGTGGAAGGTAGGGTTTTTCATTGACCCCTTGCAATGACAAGTTATTGACATAATGAAAGTAGGAAAAATCCATACTATATTATAAATATTTATAAATA
>LPNX010607404.1:94487-114705 GCA_001517045.1 Pseudotsuga menziesii
GGATAAGTTTACTCGACATCACTACTATATAGCTTTTCGGTACAGCTAATCTTTAGCGGACTTGTTAATAGTATATTAGTATAGTAGAGTAATCTGTAACTAGATATGTTTATCACTATATTTTATTTTGCTTATTATAAACTAAGTAAATATATTCTAGCACTTTATACCTGGCCAAAGGTATCAATCTCATTCACATATACATAAACTTGGATGCTGAAGAGTTCCAACCTTTCCACTAGTTTGTATTCAAGACGATTGTAGTTAGATTGCATCTCAATATCGTTAATTATTTGTAGTTAGATTGTATTTCCATATCATTAATTATTTACTTTAAAAGATTTAAAGTTCTAAGTTATGAACTATTTAAATAAAAACAAATTTTTTTCCCAAATTTTAGCTGTATATTATTTTTTGGGCTAAATTCTGGCTCCATCATTTACTTGACTATGCACATTATAATTATCTTTTTAAATCAAACCAATGTTGGTCTTTCTCTATAAGTTTTTTGAGAAATATATCATGCCACTATATTAATAAGCGAGGTTGCTAAGCAACAAGTTCCTGCCCTAAGTTTTGAAGTCTGGTTGCTGGGCTAGTTGAGAACTTATTGACTTGGCTAATCGGGCTAGATACTCTTAGCAATCACAATAGATGCATACAACAAATTCTATAATAAGCTTTGGATATATATTTTTTTTATCACTACTGCCCTACCGGATGCTGCTCCTTTTGCTGGTGCGAAGCCAATACGCAGTTCGTGCCAAAGGTTAAGTACGCTACAGCGATTGCTTCCTATTTCCAACGAATTTCTATTGGATTGACTCAATTTCAGTTTATAGAAAGGAATGACCCTAAGATCTAAGCCCAAACAGCATGCGCTATGCCAGCATTAGAGGTTTTGTAGAGCTATCCTTTTGGTTACTTTCCTGCTAACAAACGGAAGGAGTTGGAACCTCAAAGCGAAGAGTGCATCAATGAACATTTGCACAGAGCGATCTTGTTTGGATGAACATTTGCACATTTGATCGGGCTTTGGGAGTTCATCCACTAGGCTTCACAAGGGATTACTGGAAAAATTCTTATCTGGTATGCGTAGCAGTGAGATGAGTATTGAGTATTCTGTCAGTGGCATTGTAACAATGTAACTATTCAATAATGCATTTATTGTGGTCAGGTGCTATTGACAATTGTTTTTCTTTCACCGGAACAATGGCTAGCCCTTTCCTCAAAAACGGTTGGAGCGCTATCGCAGGAGGTATAATGCTTTACTCCTTATTTATCTGCGCAGACTCCTAAGAGTATAATCACCTTATCACTAAGGTGAAGATATAAGCAACTTCCCGGTACATGGGGAAATTGAGATGGCGTTTCTTCCAATAGTCTTTCTGTAAAAGGAAAGAGTTGCACACTCCGGCTCCTTTTTGTGTTCTGCAGTGGGCAACTCCAAGCCATTGTTAGTGTTTAGGGTTTATGCCGTATCTTAGATCCTAAAAGCTAAAAGCTATGCTGCACCCCCTGGCCTTATTGGATGGAATAGCTGGAAATGTATTAAATAGGTTATTTGTTTCATAAAAATTGAGTTCTGGATCCCGATATAAATCATCAAATCGAACAAGCCCCTACTGCTATTTCTTTTACACATAGTTCAATGTCCTTTCAATTATTCACCATATGTAACTTTAAATATAGAGGAAAATAGCAGTAACTTTGCTGCATCATCAAGTTGACGTCCCTAAATGTTTGTGAAAGTAGCTACATTTTATGTTATATATTTCCAAACTGTGAGGATGGCTCACTGATATTATTGATCACTTTATCCTGGGATCTTAGGCAGTTAGATTGACGATGGAAAAGAGCCAGAATCGGCAACAACAATAACTTCCTTCCTCTTTATCTGATTGTTTTCTACTGTAAAAGGTATGTTATCACTATTATAGCTTTGATTTTTCGGGGGAATTGATGACCATCATAGTATTGAGGAAATGATAGTAATGATGATCTTATTTGTGATATCCATTGGGAAAAAAAGAGCTCAAGCAAAGGGACAGCCATTCTTTTGGAATAGCTCTGAATGGAGAAAAGAACAGGTATGCTTATTCCTTGTCAATTCTATGTAATGCTTCTATGTTGAAAACCATGGTTGAGAGTTTGCCTAACACGGTGCATTTTGTATTTCAATATAATTTTTGGGCTTGGTAGATGGCAAGAATAGTTTTAAAAGTTAAGTGTTTGCATCTTACTGTTAGATACATATGATTCTCACACATCTCAAGCACCGGAAAAATGTTATAATTGAAAGAATTCAAGGCTAAGGCTTCAAGCTAGGCCCCATCAGCAGCAGTGGCCTTATACACTTTGAAAGTATCAAAGGCTGGCGAGGCAGACAGCCAACACATAGGACTCATTGAAGTTTTGATACACAGGTCTTATAGAGGCTTACCCAAGTTTTGAACCCGGTTGAATAAATGTGATGAATTAACAAATGCTTTAGCTCGTAGAAGTAACCCTAAACCCAAGTGATGGGACATATAATTAAGAATCTGATCAATTTATGATGTCATGTAGCTTTATTCGTAATTGTCCTTTTAAATTTTGTGGGTCTCAAAAGTAGCCAAAAGTTAGCCAGGGGCCAATAAAATCCGGTTTCCTGGGCCTCAAGGCATCCTTTATGTTTGCGAGTGTTTGTCTATGTGCTTTGATGAAGCTACAACATTACAGGCTGGCATTTCAATGCAGAGGACCAATTTGCCCGCCAGCTTTCAAATTGTCATTTTTTATGAATTAGTTTTGTAAAAACAGAATTGTTGTGAGAGTATGTTCGTCAGCAGTGTAAAACCAAACCCATGAATATTATTGTGGGAGTATGTTAATTGGCAATCTGCAACCAAAACCAGGAATATGATGCATATTTAATCTAAAACTTTTTGTCTTATAGGTTAAGCATTTGAAATTTTCATTAGTGTGAGGAATCTATTTTTTTTCTTAAATTGTGAACCTGGTTTTAAATGCTTTACAAATATCATTTTTAAAATGACGTAGACTATTTACAAATATAAACTCATCATAGTATGTGACGATCAGGTATCAAACAATACATAAGGTATGTATTTTATCTCTGTAGGTAGTATTTTATTTATGATAAAAAAAAACTTAAATTGAGTGCCTTCAAAAATATGGTGTAGGTGTGCTAATTATTAAAATTAGATTATAATGTTGAAATCTGAAATTTTATTATTCAAATTGTATATTTAAGTATATAAATGAATTTAGCCCCAAATTCTTAAACACTTAAATTATATTAAATTCTAACTAAATTTTAATAAACAAATAGCAAAAAACCATACAAAAATTAGAAGAGTGATTCTGCTAAATCTATTTTTACCGCATAGCGGCCACCACATTTGAGTCTTCTCAACTATTTTTTTTAAATTGCAAATCGAAATTGTTAGTTTTGCAAAATTGTATTATGCGTTAAAAGACTTTGATTTTTCACAATCAAGATCAAAGAATGCTCAACTCTATTAATCTAGGTTTTTTTTGTAGATTAGCTCTTTCAATTTACAAGTGTATGTTTTGCAAGTTTACTGAGATATGTAGTCAAGGGCACAAGATCTACATGTGGAAATTGCATCAAAGTGAAATAAAATAACAAATTGGCATGTTTGATTTGTGTCAATCTTTAAATTCTGCATTGATAAAAAGTTGAATTTGCCACAAACAAACTTGTAATAGAAAAGGTACACAAAAAACTTTCATTGGTTTGTTGTTTTGGTTACAGTGCCCCTTTTAAACAATGCATGCTGCAATGTATGAGGCTTTTGAGCAGCCATGCATGTTACAACCTGCTTCAATCATATGAGCCTTTTAAGCAGCCAGAGCCATGCATGCTACAACCTGCTTGTAACTTGCCAACCAGCAACCTGTCAAGTCAAGAATTGAAATATTGTGCCAATTCGGAACTATGTAAGATGCCCTGAGCTTTTGTGCCTAATAAACCCTGTGATTCTTGCTCATTTATACTTTGTCAATGATGACATTTGCATGGTCGAGTGTAAACGTGCCATGTATGTGAAAATCTCGTAAGATGTAAATAATATCACATGTGTCTTCCAAGTACTTTTCATTTGTGACATCCACTAGTGAAGGACAAAGTGTTGTTAACAAATCTCCTTGTAAAGTGCACTGTTTCTGGAGATTTGTACTTGTCTGTATTGTGCATTGCAATCTGGGCAAGTATCTATAAGATGTTTGCTGCTCGCAATTTGAACAATGAAGTTTGTCATTGTCTATTGCTGCAAATGTTTTTGTTGCAACATCACAACTGTTGCAAGTTGGCAAAAACTGATCTGAGTTGACGTTCTGGATTGTCAACATGCCTTCAATCTGAATGCAATAGAAATATTAATATGATATTCGATAAAATAAATTGAATATTTTAAAGCAAATCAATTCTAAGTGGATATTATTTACCCTTGTTGTCATAGAAATCAATTGTCCCAGGTCTGCAATTGCTCGTTTTGTGTTTAGGTATGTAATAAAAGTTGATTTGCTTGTTTGTAACCTTTTTCCAAATTCTTCTCTTCCTTTAACAATATTCCTAAACAGGAGCATTGGTGTTCTTTTCTTTGACAATTGGTTTTGTATTTCAGAGTACCATGAGGAAAATGATGGAAAAAGATAAAGCTGCAATAAAGTAAAACATTAGCTAATAAGTAAATTTTTAATCTGTATATTCTTTTGTTTTGTTTGCTACTCACCATTGCTTGGTCATCTTCGTCATTGCCATCCTTTATGTCTAATGCAAATTGTGTGTCGATCTGTTTTGTAGATTTGACAATAGCACCAATTGTGCCAATTGCATAAGGATCTTTGCTTGCAAGCAATTGCCTTATGGTCGTAGTGGGCATGAAGCTGTAATCTTTGCAAACAGGGTCTATTTTCTCTATTGTGCTTGGATCACTAATTTGTAGTATGCAGTTGTAGTCACCATGATCATATTTAGGTTTTGGAGAAATCTTGAATTCGGAGATGCAAAGACCATTTCCTTCAACACATATATCATCATATTTTGATATAAGCTTGTGTTGTATGTTTAATGTTATTGTTAACTGTCCTTTTCGATCGGTCATGTCAACTCGCAATAAGTCCGTACCATGTTATTTATCTATTGTTGTTTTGTATTTTACAACAACATTGCCATGAAAGACATTACCTATCTTTAGGCTTTTCAGTTCTTGTATTGTGACTGGTTTGCAGTCATCATAGTTTTTCCTGTTTATCAATTTGTAATGCAATTAGGTAACAATATTAAGTTCAAAGTAAACTAACAAATCTCAAATTGCATTATATATTGCATTGAATGTTGTAGCATTCTAAATATACCTTTTTGCTTTTTTTGCCAACTGTTGGTCTAATTGTTCATCTTGCAAACATGCTTTTTTCATTTTGAAATGGTAAAGAAGAGAGAATAGGTGTAATATTATTGTTGCATTCAGTGTATATAGTGATTAGTGAATAGAAAAATTGTACAAATACAAAATAGGATATCAGACACAAATGTAAATATGCTAACCTTTGTTTTCATAGTTTCTATCTAAGCACACCTTTGTTTTTGTATAATTTGTTTTGGTGAAATCAGAATACTGCTGCATTGAGTACATATGCCGATTAGTGAACAATAGATATGTACAAATACAAAATAAGTTATAAGACATAAATGTAAATATGCTAGCCTTTGTTTTTGTGGTTTCTATCTATGTACAACTTTGTTTTTGTAGTTTCTATCTATGTATGTAATTTGTATTTGGTCAAATAAGAATTGTAGTAATGAATATATGATATCATGGTCACACCAATAAGCATCAGAAACATTGACTTCACATTGTAAAATAGGGTGGTTTGTCCAAATATGGTCTATTATTGTTGTTATAGGGGAAAATCTAGTTGTTATTTGATATAATTGTTGTGATTCCATGAATTGTGTTAGATGTTTACGTCTTGTAGAATTTAATTGCATATCAACATTGAAATCACCTGCTATAATGATGATGGAATTGCTATTCATTGATTGAGATTTTGCTTTTTGTATTGTTTCAGTTATCCTTTGCACTTGTTCAAATGGTGCTGCATATATGTTCATTAGACAAACTGATTTTTTGAAATACATATCTACAACACTTAGTTCAACTTTCCTATTGTTATATTTTCTAGTTGCGTTGATTTGTATATCGTCTCTTATACAAGTGAGTAGTCCATAATTCAAATATGATACAACGATGTTGAATTTGACAAATTCATTTTTTCTTGGTCTAGTAGAGAGATGAGTCTCTTGAAGACATATAATCATATTGTTCATTAGTTGTGTGTCATGTGCAATGTCATTAATATGTACAACTGCATTGCGTGTGTTCAATGTTGCAATTGATAACACATTAACATCGGTATTGCATATTGCTCTTTGTTCAAGGTCTAGTTTCCATGATGCAAATGTTTCTAGTCTTGTCATCTCGTCTGATATTTTTTGTAATATCCCTCTCCTATGCCCTGGAATATCTTGTAAATTTTGCATATTATTGTATTAGTCTTGGTGAGGAACTCAAGGCCAAGGCCCCACCGAGACAATACCTTGTGGCTTTTAAAAGTTAACCACCTAAGAGAAAAATACTTAGGAGACGTAACGGAGTGAAACAACTTAACAAAGGGCTAACTAAACCCTACCCAGGGCTAAAAGTGAATGGTTAAAGAACCATAATCAATACCACTGTCTTACGTAGCGTTTGGTTTAGGACGGAAGGTCCGGCCTTATAAAGGACTTTCGGTATGACACTACAGTTCAGTACTTAATCCTATTATGGAGAGAGTCGCAATCCTTTTTAAGCGGCAAAAACATTAGGAGAAAAGTTAAAAGATTTAAAGAAGGGATATTAGGTAATAAGTCTCATTGAAGATAATTTATCATCACGAGTACATAGGAATAATCCTTACGAATAGAGTACAAAAACCTATGATAAGGAGAATTGTCCTTGATGGAAAAAAAATGTGTTATGATTTTAATTACTCTGTCAGACAATATTTACTTAAGCGTGCATCACACATAATTATTAGCTAAAATAAAATATTCTATTAGTAAGGAAGAAGAATGATCGGGGTTGGATGCATGCCTGTAAGAATAATTACTTGAAAGCAAAGTCTAGGGGGGGGGTGCCTCGGCAAAGATGGAGGCAGAATTTCTCCCTTGATTTTGGGGAAACCTGGCGCATAGTGGGGAAAGACCGTTTTCCTTTTTTTTGTTACTTATAGGTTTAAAATTCTTTTAGAGGGGGCTCGCTGTGGGGAAGACGTCCATTGCTATGGAGTAGGGTTAGCATTTTAAATCACGGCGGCTGTAACCTGCTACAGCATGGGAGTTTGGGATAAGAGATCCCGCCATGAAAGAGAAAGGTCTCTGCATTAGTTGCAGGAGAAAGATCAATCCCTGACTTTCGTTTTCAGAGAGGACGTTTTGAACAGGAGAAATCATTGCACTCGATGGGTGTTTAGGGATAGGCATCTTCATAGTCTGCTGATCTCTAACATGGGTCTAACCCTCGTCGACAGTTATTGACTGCGAACTCTGGTATGCATTTTTATCCCTTTTAAAATTCAAGATCGATCTGTTTTGCATAGTTGCGTTTCATCTCCCCTAAGTTGGGTTAAAAGCCAGATATGTGTTATGCGAGTGCTTGTCAGTTGGCATCACCTATAGGTTGAAATTAAACTAGATCGGTTGATATCCCACAGCGTAAGATCATGTGTATATCAGTCTACAGTACCTATTTGGGCATCAATATTATTTAAAGATCCCTGTAAGTGTGTCTACCTTCTAGAATACGCAGCGTTTTTTTCTGAAAGGATATCTTCACACATTCACCATTACGGTGTTCCTTTCTTTCTTGTTCTGTTAATTGGAATTGGATTCTTGTTGATAGAAATCAGAAGTCCTGATTTGACCATTAACAGCTAGAAATTCTGATTATGGCTTTCAAGGATTAATATAGGCTAACCAATGAATCTTTAGTTATTTCGCTGGTTTAGACTTTTGTTAGTTTGATTGAGCATTGTTGGTTCTTAGTGTGTTGGGTACATGCATGATGCGATTTGGTACAGTCGCTCTAATGTGTACTTTCGTTCCTCATTTTACCAATTCACTCGTAATGAATTTCTATTTCAGATATTCTCAGCTATATTTAAGCTCCAAGTGAAAGAGGATAATTATAACAAAAAATCGTGAATTATCGGAAGGAGGCCTATTCCACGATACCAATATCATCCAAGTTTATTCCTTTAATATGATATTCTGCCAGTGAATGTACTTCCCGAGAGTAGTTTTAACCTAACATTCACTTAAGCATATGCAGTCGTTTTTAATAAAATGCTTCTACCGTAATGCATCAGTAATTTTTTCTGAAAAGACTTGATCCGCAGGTTTTGTTAAAATGCCTGCTATAATACATTGTCGTTTTTGTCAAACACCCCCCCCAGGTACAGCGACGAATTCATGAAGCCTCAAATTATTTCTGTAATTTAATTTGACCCGTCCACCTTTTGAATGAGTGCAGTAAGGATAAGGGCTCTGGGATTGACGTAGCGAGTTAATAAACTGGATAACTAGAAATAATGTCTTTAGGTCAGTTGGAAAATAGGCCAAGACATACTGGTATAAGGATGAAGAGTATCCGGGAAGGATTCCTGTCTTGTATTGCATGCATGGGTATGATGCCGAAAGGAATCCGGCACAGAACCGATAGCAACATCCTCTCTACTTATATTCACCTTATGTGCAGAATTGATAGTTGTATGCCTATCCAAACCTTTAGCTATGTGTATTTTTGCAAAATTGACGGTTGTATGTGCTACCCACTACCCAACGTAGAGACCTCATATAAGCATCGTAAAAGTATAATATCCAATGTATGTTTTGTAAGTGTTAAAGATCATTAAGCTTTGCTCGAAAATTTAAAGAGTCTGAATATTGGTATACTCGAGGTTTGTGCGGTTTGGTAAATAGAACCGAAGAAGAATGATGTATAAGATTTCTTTTGGACATACGGCTTGTTCTAAGGAGCATTTGGGTTATGAAATACCTCTACCAGAGAGAGGCTGTGTGAATAAAATTTGCATCTTGAGTACTGCAGAATTGTAAACCTTTGACAGACAAAGAAATAAAAAGAACAAATAATTTAGTGGATGTAGCCTCGTGGACGAGGTGAACCACATGAAGATGGTTGTCTCATTTCTGTTATTTTGTTGTGCTGGTTATTTCTTTGTTACATGATGGTTTGAATGCAAATATAAATGTTTTTATTGGGTCAGAAGATTATTAAAGTTTTAATTTGCAGACTTCGTGAATGGCTTGTAGCATTAAGAGATAAGAGGTACACTACATATGGTATCAGAGTGCCAGCTATAACACTGGACCCTTAACAATGGGCTAACATGATAATTTTGCAGGATTACATTGGAAGAAATTGCGGCATATTAGTACATTTTCCTATGAGCAGGGTAGTATTTTTGGCTTATTATGAACAAAGACAATTTAGATGTTGTTTTGTGCATTTAGTCTGAAGATTCTGCTATTGCTTGATTTGAAACGTTTAAGAGCTATCTTTATACTGTAGACTTGTAGTAGAGTTCATAAGGGTCATAACGGAGTTATATTTATCTAACCCGACATTTGCTCATGACTATTGTTGAGAGTCAGGACTGTACTCTGGAGGGATATGGCATTTATGTTTATTGATTAAAAATACCAATCTGGTAGTGTTATTTATTGTAATAACCCATTATGACAAAAGCGAGTGCTGTCTGTCAGGAGCGTGAGTTGTGACTTAATGCAGTGTGAAAGTTGATGATCTGTCTTGTTATGGAAGACTGGTGGGATGAGATTGTGTTTAGATATGGAGGAAGGGAACAAACGATGCGTGGCACTCGAACTTCCAAAGGATCTTCTTACACAACTCTTCTCTTAGCTCGACTGTATTGATCTCATGCACTGCTCTCTTTCTTGCAGGATGGTGCATATTTTAGATCATGGCAGTGTTAAAGCAGTGCAAAACACTAATCATGGCAACATTAGGGCAACATAATATCTATGAATCATATTATAATAAATATGAGGTTGCCACAACTTTGAGATCATAGGCAGCCATTGCCCTTGATTACTGCATCTATAGTACTAGCAAGGCTATAATACTCTTTGAACCAGCTTGATTGTGTCGCAGGTCTGCTGACCTGTTCAGTCTGGTTTACATCCAGCTGATCTGTTGTATTTGACTGCCAAGTCAGGTGCCGAGATATTCCAAGTTATTGGTTGAATTTGATTTGAAAATACAGAGACTCAATTTCAATGATGGAACAATTTGTAATGGCTGTAAGTTTTTAACGAATGCACCGCTGTACAGACTTAATCTCTGCAACAATTCATGCATTCAATGCCTGCCCTCAATGTATACAGCAGGTCTGATGGGGAAATAGAAACAAAGAACAGAGCTAACAATATCATAAATTATAACAGGCATACAGTAAACCAAAATCTGAAACTGCAGTGAACAGAAGTAACATTGCTGACTTTAAATTTTTTTACAAATACAAATGTCGTTGTGAATACTTTTTCTAGCAGGTACTGCTTGTGAATGCTTTGGTGCTGACAGCATCTTCTTCTGGAGGTAAAAACATGATTCCTTACTTTATTTTATCTTTTGAGCTGAAAAGGTGTTGGACCCTTAGACCGTGATGGGATCCAGATTCCTTCAAGAAGCCAGAGGTAGATAGAGTCTAGAACGTTCATTAAGTTTTATATCACTCTTTTCCTTGCAGCCAAGTATGGAAAAATTATGGAAGTTGGTAGACCTTAAGAGTTGGACTTTTATGTACTACTGAATGCTTTTGACATTACGCTCCATTTATCTCTTTTTGCCATCATGAACAACAAGTACTAGTCCAAAATCCAAACAAGTGGTTCCCCTTGACCTAAATTGTAACAAAACAATCCAGCTATAAAAGTCAAGATCTGGCACAAAATTCAATCACCCCTGGGAATTCTCTAATGGTATGTGATGCCTTTTTATGTAGATTGAGGATATATATATATGTTTGTGGATAAGCATGCTTGAAAGATAAAAGAATGTCGAAGTTAATTTTTCACATGCTAGTTTATGCATGTAAATATTCCATTTGTTCTATTCCTATTATCCCATCCTTAAACTGGTTATGGTATGTGCTACCTTTCTATGCAGGTTGATGTTATTTATGATTTTTGATAGTCATGCTTGAATACAAAAAAAAAAAAAATTGTTTGTATATGTAGTATGCACTATAACTATTCTCTATGTCCAGTGATTGCTAATCTTTGACAACTAAAATAAGTGAAGGTGTCTTACACCTTGTAGGTAAATGGTATGTTTTCATTACCCAAAATATATATATATATATATATATATATATATATATATATATTTCAGGATAATCATGTGATGGTGTTATTTGTTCATTTCTACATCTACAACTAAAACCTAAGGTAGGCGCAGGTGTCTTGTGCCTTTTTGAAGGACGGTATGCACCTGAAAGATGCCTTGCCAGCATTGCGACATAAAAAGGTGTATAATATATATTTTTAAAGTTTATTGAATTTTTGGCATATTCGATGGAAGAAATTTCTGCACCTTGTGGAAAATATGTTATGCTCTTAAAGATGCCTCATCAGCGTTACAATAGAAACGGTGCATGCTTTCATATCATAGTTCCTATAGATTTGAGGTATCCTAAATCCCTTTTCTGTGGTTTTGATCTTAGTTTTGATCTGTAGAAAAGGTATGCATCTTTTATTTTAATTATGGATATTGTAGAGGGGACAGTTTAACTAAGATAGTTGTTTAATTGGTCTTTTCGATTGGGATTTCCTGACCTTCTTGTGGTGAGGCTTATTGCAGGCAATTTACTTTGTTTAGAATGGTTAACAGGTTGGGATGCTGGTCTTATGGCATTGACAAGCACTTTAAAAAGCTTAGATGTAGTACATATAAAATGGCAACAGTAAGTGAATTTTTCTGTTGTAATAGATTGAAGTTAATGAGTGTTTGCATTGTCAAATTCTCAGGATATATGTGGCTCCTTACGAATTGTGTTGTTATAAATTGAAATGGTTTGTGGCTTAGTGTGAATGCCTTCTTGTCAATTCTCGTGTTAAAAGAATTGAAAAGGCTCTTACCGATGAATGAGAAATGGGGTAAGGCATGATTTATGATAAAAGTTTGATATTCTTTGAATTAATAATATGATAAACTGACTACATATGGAGTGATTGCAGGAATGGAAAATGATGGCCATGAGCAAAGGCTAAAGCTCCAGGACTATGATGAGTTAAAACTCATGTGTATAAAGTTATCACCAGAAGAGGGAGTGGTGATGGAGGTAGCGGTTAAAATCTACCTTGTTTTCCCCCCGGCCAGCGAGGGACTATTATGCATTCTGGGGACGCCTAGATGTAAGACATGTGGTTAAGACTCGTTCCACACACATTAGAGGACTGTCACATGAGTTGGGGGACTCTGTGAAGAGAATAACCTCTAGGCGCTGTGGAGGTGTGCGAGAACGGAGTGCCTCAGCTTGGTGAAGCACCCTAAAGGAGATACCGCTAAGAGGGGTACATGGTATCATCCTTGTGTTGGGTGGCTTGAATTGAAGAGAAAAGAATAATGACAAGCACCCTGAATAGCACAGAGGAGATACACGAAGGGTTGGTATCATCCTTGTGTTGGGTGGCTTGAATTGGTACTTGGAGTACTGTTGGCACTTGATGTGCTGGGATGGAGGACATCCAAGAAAGGAATAATGCGGAAAAAGGTATGTGCATTGCAGGTAAACTTGTACTGACGAGGTAATATGTTGATTGATTGACATTATTGATATAATGGGATTTCAATGGTAGTCATGTTTTTGTTGATGTATCAATTGCATTATGGAAAATAATTGGGTAATATGACACCCATGAACATTAGAAAATTGCAGATTGCAAAAGAATCTATGACTTTTGTTTAAGTTGATTTGTGACTTGGACATGAATCATTGAAGGGACTAAGTTGTAGTTATGATGCTACAAAAGACTTGCTAATTACATGAATTGACTCTCATCTATGTGAAATTTGGGTAGACCCGATTTTTGCAGGTCCTACGAACCCATAGGGATCAGAAAAGAATAAAAAAAACCCGGAAGAGAGATCCGAGCAAGGTGAAACAAGAAGAGATGAGTCCAGAAAAGAATAAAAGATTTGTCGAAGAAACAAGAAACACCGAGGACGGTGTTCTTTCTTTTAGGGGGGAAGGATGTAATATCCCTCTCCTATGCCCTGGAATATCTTGTAAATTTTGCATATTATTGTATTAGTCTCGGTGAGGAGCTCAAGGCCAAGGCCCCACCGAGACAATACCTTGTGGCTTTTAAAAGTTAACCACCTAAGAGAAAAATACTTAGGAGACGTAACGCAGTGAAATAACTTAACAAAGGGCTAACTAAACCCTACCCAGGGCTAAAAGCGAACGGTTAAAGAACCATAATCAATACCGCAGTCTTACGTAGCGTTTGGTTTAGGACGGAAGGTCCGGCTTTATAAAGGACTCCTGGTATGACACTACAGTTCAGTACTTAATCCTATTATGGAGAGAGTCGCAATCCTTTTTAAGCGGCAAAAACATTAGGAGAAAAGCTAAAATATTTAAAGAAGGGATATTAGGTAATAAGTCTCCTTGAAGATAATTTATCATCACGAGTACATAGGAATAATCCTTACGAATAGAGTACAAAAACCTATGATAAGGAGAATTGTCCTTAATGGCAAAAAAATGTGTTATGATTTTAATTACTCTGTCAGACAATATTTACTTAAGCGTGCATCACACATAATTATTAGCTAAAATAAAATATTTTATTAGTAAGGAAGAAGAATGATCAGGGTTGGATGCATGCCTGTAAGAATAATTACTTGACATCAAAGTCTAGGGGGGGGGGGGGGGCTTCCTCGGCAAAGATGGAGGCAGAATTTCTGCCTTGATTTTGGGGAAACCTGGTGCATAGTGGGGAAAGACCGTTTTCATTTTTTTTGTTATTTATAGGTTTAAAATTCTTTTAGCGGGGGCTCGCTGTGGGGAAGACGTCCATTGCTATGGAGTAGGGTTAGCATTATAACTCACGGCGACTGTAACCTGCTACAGCATGGGAATTTGGGATAAGAGATCCTGCCATGAAAGAGAAAGGTCTCTGCATTAGTTGCAGGAGAAAGATCAATCCCCGCCTTTCGTTTTCAGAGAGGACGTTTTGAACGGGAGAAATCATTGCACTCGATGGGTGTTTAGGGATAGGCATCTTCATAGTCTACTGATCTCTAACATGGGTCTAACCCTCGTCGACAGTTTTTGACTGCGAACTTTGGTATACGTTTTTATCCGTTTTAAAATTCAAGATCGATCTGTTTTGCATAGTTGCGTTTCATCTCCCATAAGTTGGGTTAAAAGCCACATATGTGTTATGCGAGTGCTTGTCATTTGGCATCACCTATAGGTTGAAATTAAACTAGATCGGTTGATATCCCACAGCGTAAGATCATCTATATATTAGTCTACAGTACCTATTTGGGCGTCAATATTATTTAAAGATCTCTGTAAGTGTGTCTACCTTCTAGAATACGCAACGTTTTTGTCTGAAAGGATATCTTCACACATTCGCCATTACGGTGTTCCTTTCTTTCTTGTTATGTTAATTGGAATTGGATTCTTGTTGATAGAAATCAGAAGTCCTGATTTGACCATTAACAGCTAGAAATTCTAATTATGGCTTTCAAGGATCAATATAGGCTAACCAATGAATCTTTAGTTATTTCGCTCGTTTAGACTTTTGTTAGTTTGATTGAGCATTGCTGGTTCTTAGTGTGTTGGGTACACGCATGATGCGATTTGGTACAGTCTCTCTAATGTGTACTTTCGTTCCTCGTTTTACCAATTCACTAGTAATGAATTTCTATTTTAGATATTCTCAGCTATATTTAAGCTCAAGTGAAAGAGGATGATTATAACAAAAGATCGTGAATTATCGGAGGCAGACCTATTCTGCGATACCAATATCATCCAAGTTTATTCCTTTAATATGATATTCTGCCAGTGAATGTACTGCCCGAGAGTAGTTTTAACCTAACATTCACTTAAGCATATGCAACCATTTTTAATAAAATGCTTCTACCGTAATGCATCAGTAATTTTTTCTGAAAATACTTGATCCGCAGGTTTTGTTAAAATGCCTGCTATAATACATTGTCGTTTTTGTCAAACACCCCCCGAGGGTACAGCGATGAATTCATGAATCCCCAAATTATTTCTGTAATTTAATTTGACCCGTCCACCTTTTGAATGAGTACAGTAAGGATAAGGGCTCTGGGATTGACGTAGCGAGTTAATAAACTGGATAACTAGAAATAATGTCTTTAGGTCAGTTGGAAAATACGCCGAGAAATAATGGTATAAGGATGAAGAGTATCCGAGAAGGATGCCTGTCTTGTATTGCATGCATGGGTATGATGCCGAAAGGAATCTGGCACAGAACCGATAGCAACATCCTCTCTACTTATATTCACCTTATGTGCAGAATTGATAGTTGTATGCCTATCCGAACCTTTAGCTATGTGTATTTTTGCAAAACTGACGGTTGTATGTGCTACCCACTACCCAACGTAGAGACCTCATATAAGCATCGTAAAAGTATAATATCCAATGTATGTTTTGTAAGTGTTAAAGATCATTAAGCTTTGCTCGAAAATTTATAGAGTCTGAATATTGGTATACTCGAGGTTTGTGCAGTTTGGTAAATAGATCCGAAGAAGAATGATGTATAAGATTTCTTTTGGACATACGGCTTGTTCTAAGGGGCATTTGGGTTATGAAATACCTCCGCCAGAGAGAGGCTGTGTGAATAAAATTTGCAGCTTGAGTACTGCAGAATTGTAAACCTTTGACACACAAAGAAATAAAAAGAACAAATAATTTGGTGGATGTAGCCTCGTGGACGAGGTGAACCACGTGAAGATGGTTGTCTCATTTCTGTTATTTTGTTGTGCTGGTTATTTCTTTGTTACATGATGGCTTGAATGCAAATATAAATGTTTTTATTGGGTCAGAAGATTACTAAAGTTTTAATTTGCAGACTTCATGAATGGCTTGTAGCATTAAGAGATAAGAGGTACACTACATTTTTTTGTTTACGTTGAAATTCTTTGTTGTTAGTCTTTGTAAAATGTACAAATCATTAATGTTCCTAACTCTTGATAGTGTAGTATAAATTAATCCATGTTGTGATATTCCGGATGGGTCAAATGCCATTTTTTCTAGTGTAAGCCCTTGCGTACGATGTATTATTCTTGCACAAGCAAGTTGCACTGGAAATTGTTTACGAATTGTAATACATGATTTGTTTTGAGGTATTTCTAATAGTTTTGCGATTCTACAAATTGGTGTCCATTCTGGAGAGATTTTTATGTCATATAGTTGGTTGAACTTTGATCTTTGTTGCCTTCCAATATTGCATCTGGGAAATGTATCCAAACCATATCATATTCGCTATTGCATATTGTGTATCTTTTGAATATTCCTTCAGCACCATTAACTAGTCAATCTTGGGTGTTGTAGTTTCTAGCATATAGTTCATAAGCATAGAAATTTGTACCCATAGTCTGATGTTCATCCTTGGCATTAAGCACAATTTGTTCTCCATGTGTTAATGATAGAATTTTGGTGTTATGACTCTGGACATCTTTGTTTTGATAGAATACATAAGGAAATTGCGGGTCAAGAGGTGGTGATCTGAAGCATTTGTCGTTATCCAAACCATATCATATTCATTATTGCATATTGTGTATCTTTTGAATATTCCTTCAGCACCATTAACTAGTCCATCTTGGGTGTTGTAGTTTCCAGCATATAGTTCAACTAACATATCTTTTTTCATCAATATCGTTGAATGTAGAACTATTTTTTTTTCATAAGCATAGAAATTTGTACCCATAGTCTCATGTTCATACTTGGCATTAAGCACAATTTGTTCTCCATGTGTTAATGATAGCATTTTGGTGTTATGACTCTCGACATCTTTGTTTCGATAGAATACATAGGGAAATTGTGGGTCAAGAGGTGGTGGTCTGAAGCATTTGTCATTAATGTAATCTATGTCTTATTTTGATTGCTCATTTAGTCTAATTATATTTAGCACAGTGACAAAGTGTGTGTCTTTTTGGCGCATTGCAGTTTTCAATTGATAACATTTGATTTTTTGCTTCCAAAAATCATATGGAATTACATTTTTGTCTAACTTTGGGCTTTCAAATATCATTGAATCTCTTACAGGTTGAGCCTGGTATAAGTCTCCAAGGAATATGACATCAATATTTGCAAAGTGACATGTGGGCATGTGCAGTATTTGTCGCAAGCGTTTATCAATTTGATAAGGTGTGGTTGCACCTACAAGAGATGCTTCGTCAATAAGTACAACACGTAGTTGTCCATAGTGCTTTGACAATGTGTCTAGCTTCTCGTTGTTCAATGAGAGGCAATTTGTCTTATTGAAAGGCATGTAAAAGGCGGAGTGCAATGTGACACCTTCGATATTGAATGCTGCATTTCCTGTATATGCAACTATTAATCTTATTGGCTTGGAAGGGTCATATTGCATTATATTATTGTGCATACGCACAAGTGATTGGAATATTGCTTTTCCTACAAAAGTATTTCTTGTTCCTACTCCTCCAGTCACAAACAAGTGGAGCGGTTCATTTGGATTGTTTTTTTTCTTAGTGACTATGTCATTTAGCAATGTTGCTTGTTCTTCATTTAATTTTCATCTAAGAGCATAAAAATCTTTGTTCTCTAATATGTGTGGTTGTTTTACAATTTCATATGGCCTATGCAGTGGTGTTTTCATGTTTTTTGTGTCTTGAAAATGTTGAAGATCATTTTCAAAGTCATATTTTTCATGTTCTTCATTTGCGATTGTTGTCATATTTGTGTTACACGTAGGTGCGGGTGTAAGGTTGTCTATGTTAAATAATTGTTGTTCTATTGTTTCAAGTGCATGAATTGCATCATCAATGTCACCCCATTGTGACGGCGTATCAAATGTGAATTTTTGTTCATTTTGTTTTATTGTTTGTTTAAGTGCATCGTAAGCCTTTTTCCATGACAAGTATTGCTCTTTTATTGTATTTTTGTTCCCTCGATATGGAATATACATCATCAATTTCTCTCTACAAAAGTTCTTGATGTCATTATGTCTATTGTACTTTACGTATCTAATAACATGTGGTTTGTTGTTTCCTTTGCGCTTTTTTCCTGTTTTTGTGTAGCAAGATACAAATTCTGCTAAACATGCAGTGTTGATTTCAATAGGATGTGAAATATAATGATCAATTATCGATGGGCACATTATGTCTTCTGAGTCATCTGATTCTCATTGCAGTACTTTTTTCTTTTTAAGGACAAATTCAAGTTGATCTTGCGGGGAAGTATTAATGAATATGCATCTACGTGAACTATTGCTCAATGGTAGCGATAGAACAATATGCACCGCTAGTTGTGTTGACATTTGTTGCATATTTACTAATGATTTCCCAAGAGCAACAATAGTTTCCATTATATCAGAATTGTTTTCCTATTCTCCTCTCTTATTTTCCTAAATGTCTTTGTAAGTGTATTGTCTTGTTTTGTCATGTACGAACTACAATATGATGCTACAGCATATGAGTTTAGTACAAACTAAGAATTAGTATTTGCAAGCCATATTTCTGGGATATGGTGAGCGAAGTTGTTTGTCCAAGTGTCAGATGGTTTTCTTTCAAGCATAATTGTACTTCAATTAAGGCTACATTGAATAGCATGTACTCATCATTTGTCATATGCAACTCATTTATGAATTCATCAAATGTATAGTTTTCATCATAGGTATTAGCACTTATTGCAGCAAATATGAGTTTTGCATTGGATTTTGTATTATTGTTATCAAAGACAAGTGGTTCAAGTATCTTGGTTGTTTTCATTGGAGGAATAGGAAAATTGTACCTACAATTGGCATTTCTATTTCTGTGTGTCGATGTTGTTGCATTGTTCTAATGTCACTTTAAAGACTTGATGAGTTTGTTGATAGATACTCATGAACAAATTTTTCTACATCGCCATTTGTGTTTGTACCATATATTGGTGCTGATTTGATCTAAATCAAACCATGGTCATGTTCGCTACGTCTGTTTTGGAACTCTGTTACATAGAAATAGTCTTCAATTTCTCCATAGTACTTGTGATCATGAGAGATTAATTGTCGTAATGCATTGATTCTATTTTTGTAGTATCTTACACAAGTGACATTTTCATCCCTAATCAAGGAGCTAACTTCGTCTTGTCCTATCTCATTTTGTCTCATTCTTTTGTTTTTTGTTTTCATATGTTTAAGAGCATTAACAAGTGGTTTCCAAAAATGCTCTGCACTGCTAAAGGTCACAAAGAACATTGGTGGTCCTAATTGTCTGATCATTGCATATAGTTTGTTGTGCATTTGATGATGATAATCTGGAGTTGTATGAATTGCTTTTAGATCCATGTACCCAATGTCTGATTTGAGGATGCGATCTAGATTTGGCTTTGATCTAACGTCCTTGGCTACTAGTTTCCTACCTTTTAGTTGACCTTGCCTTATCCTAATCCATATACAATTGAAAACTTGATTGAGGATGATTCGAATTGCTTTGTAAAACAAGTTGGTTGTATGAAAAGCAAAGTCATGGCTGCTATGCAATACCTCCCATTGGCAAATATTTTGATACGTGAAGTTCTTTATTATTGTAGCATACCCCTTGTACCTCAATGTCATTAAAGTGTGAAAAGGGGTAGAAAATTTTGTCTCAACTGTTAACTGATGAAAGAGTCAATCCTGTTAGTAGTATTACCAGTATATATATATACGTTTATAAGGCACTCCAAAGAAGTGTGTCTAATTAAATACAAAATTGCAACCACATGCATAGTAAAACTATCATTTTCCCTTTTGCTTCCCTCCTGCTCTACAGAAGAACCACACAGACCATTTACAGACAATTCACTAAGATCACTACTGCTAAACACAACCCAAGCAAGATCATTATGCCTTCCAGTAATA
>LPNX010607406.1:0-41393 GCA_001517045.1 Pseudotsuga menziesii
GCCCCTTTTGGCCCATTTCCACCATTGGAGAAAGAGAAGGAGCAAGTTGGAGCTTGGAGAAACCTTCTTGGATCACTGCAAAGGGCTTCACCAACCTTCACATTGGAGGTAAAATTAATACAAAAGCCATTCTTTATATCTTGTTTTCTCTGTTTCATGCACATGTTTAGAGTAATTTGTATTTCTGTCTTAGCATTTTAATTTACATTTACTGAACTGCTACTAAGGAGTCCCTTCTCCTTAGTAGGTGCTCATTCGCACAAGCTAGGGTTAAAACCCTAGCTACAGTTAGCACTAATTTTAGTCATGAAAATCACTACAGAGAAATATCTCATGTACTATGGTACTTATATCTCATATGTCTGGGCTTGAGCCTTTCTCACTTGGGACATACACTGATAGCTAGGGAAATATGGTGGTTAGAGATAAACAGTTGTATACATCTAACAACTATGACCGATATTTAGATCCATCAAATCCATGAATTTATAATTTGGCAGAGAAAAAAAGATTTGAAAACATACCTAGGGGTCAATAGCACTAATATTAGACCTATAAATAGAAAGGGAGATATGTATCAAGGTACTTAGATATCATATCTGTGCACTTGAGGAACTCCTTCCACATGTGGGACTTGCAAATAGCAAGGAAAGTATGGCTAGTATCTGATCTGTAACTACCTCCGTAACTTCAATTAGAGCTTATATGTAACTACCTTCGATCTATTTTCAACTGTATTTTTGTTATCACCAGAATTGTGCTCAAGTTCCTCTGGCGTCCACCCAACATTGTCACAAATATTCCTAATTTCCTCATTTATTCTACAGTGATCACTAGAGCATTTGGGTGCCTACCCCATCTCTGTGTAGGATATCCTGGCCCCAATGTCTTTGACAGTGAATAGTTTGCAAGCTCAGACAATGTTAGACATAATTTTGGATAATAATCCTTTGTCAATATAACTTCTGTGTGCCTGAATTCCTTTCATGGGATCTGTATTGAATGCAATTGGTGGGAAGATAAGATGAGATGACAATTTTATTAATATCAAATGAATGACCAATATAAGTAGGTCAACCATACTTGAAAGTACATCCAGTATAGATACTTGGGTCAGAGTGGGGACCTAACATCCAAGGTCGATCAGAAAAAATTCTGAATGGAAGATTGTATGCTTGATCAAACTTGGAGAATTTTTTTGCATAGAGAGAGTCTGGATCTAGAATCTCCCAGGGCTCCTTAGAAGAGTTGTGGAAGGTAGTAGATCCATCAGGGGAGGGGTTTCAAGAGGAAATTTATGTCTCACTGATTTGAAATCTATAGTGGTATGGGCCAATGTATGCTGTTTGCTTCCTTGAGTGGACAGTTAATAGGGAAAAAAGAGGAAATCCTCCTGATGGGATCTGGCTGGGGTTGTGATATATGCAAATCTCCCTCATGAAAAGAGGTAGGCATATTTGTTCTAGACAATGAAAAAATGTGGAGAGGGAGCCACCTGAGTCTCGCTGAAGGCAGTAAAATCTCCCTTTGATGAAATAATGGATACTAAGATAGGACATCTGAAATTGAGATGTTCCTCTTACTTGTTCTCTTGTAAGTGGCATAGTTTGTGTTTTCTCATAGCGTTGATTGGTGAATTGGTGATCGGTCTCAACCTGAAGTTGAAAAGAGTATACCCTCAATTGTTCAAGGAGGATCCCGAGGTTGTGCATCCAAATATCACCCTTCAAAGTACTCCTTGTTGTCTACACCTCAAACAGACAGTTGGACATAAGGACTTTCCAGGCTATTCATTTCATCTAATAGTTGTTTTAGACTGTGATTGTTGAGTAAAACTTGAGTTCAGTACCCTATTCATGAGCTTTGTAACTTCTGATCACTGCTTGATGTTCTTGGATACAATATTCTCCAGTCTCATCAAAATTGATTCAATTTGTGCTACCCAAATGAAAAGCTTTGTTGAAGAGAGAGGATTATCTACAAGCAATGTGGTTGTTGCACCATGAAAGTGCAGTCTTCCAGCTTGAATGGACTTCACTCCTTTGTTGTCTTCTCTGTCACATGTTAGTAAAACTCTTTTTAGCTTTGGATAAGCACCCAATTCATGTTTGAGCATGTTCAAGGTCAACAAGAGTTCAGAGGGAGTCGAGCCAAGATTTGGGGGGTACATGGTGGATCAAGATAGGGTCAGGGGAGGGGCTGAGGCCGCCATAGGGTTGTGTTGAGACTGAGAAAACAAAACAAGAACGTGGTGCAGGGAGATCAAGATAGAGGCTGAGGAGGACAAGGAAAGAGGGAGAGCTATTAGGGCTCCTTAGTCCTTACCAACCTCTATGTCACATTCAAAGCTCTGCTTCTACTTGTATCTTGGTTAATTTTCAATCAAACAATACAATCCTAGTTCAAAAACACTCTATTTTTAATCATTTTCTTGTTAATAGCAAAATCATCAGGATGCATACATCTATTTTGTTTTATATGACAACAATTGTACATAAACCGGATATTATAGACTAAAAATTCATGTACCTCTAATTCAGCTTCAGCAAGTGCAGTTTGTGAGGAAGGACTCCAATGAACCGGTTTCCGACCTCTATATATGTGGCCTAGAAGAACCATTTGGCGAAATACTTCAATCTGATTGAAATATAAAATGATCAAAATAGTCAGATATTCAGTAGTTTCTTATGCATAGCACATAAATTGAATTGCACTATAGTCTATACCTTTTATTGATTTCAGAGTCTTAATTTCTATTAAGAAGCATATAATCTTTGCTTGTCTATAATACATGAAACAATTTTATAGGGGGGAGAGAGATATTTCTCAAGCAAAATGCAACAATTAGGAAAAAGTCTAATTGAACAACATCTGTGTAGGCCATCAGTGTATAAAATGCATCACTAAAATTATTTTCTCTTACTACTTAAATTATGAAATTTATTACTCCTGATAGTAGTAAATTATCATTGAAATAGTCTCCTAAGCGAGAAAGAAAGAGAGAGGGAAATCTCCTGTAAGAATTCGACACATTAAATACTTGGAGAAATGTTTAAACAGAAAAGCTAGGGGGTGAATCCGCGGACCTGGGTAACACTTTTTGGCAAGCGCATTTCGGAAAAAAGGAAAAAATGCACCTCGGTCGAGGGTTTAACAAGCCCTCGACCGAGGTTTTAATATCTCGACCGAGGTTTTATCAAGCCCTCGACCGAGGTTCTTTTAAGCCCTCGGCTGAGGTATTTATTAACCCTCGGTCGAGGTATTAAAACCTCAACCAAGGGTTAATAAATACCTCGGTCGAGGTATGGAACTTGGTCGAGGTATGTACCTCAACCGAGGTGCATACCTCGACCGAGGTCCCTGTATTGAAAAAATTATAAATAGAGGCCGCGGGCCCCCGCCTTTTTTTTCACAAAACTACACTGTGAAAGCTCGACCGAGATACGTAAGAATTGGCACCCTGAAGCAACCCAAGCACCCCGAAGCAACCCAACTTCGTCACGATGGCGTCGGACCCAAGAGGTAACAGTTAAAATAATTGTTTTTCAATTTAAATAATTGTGTTTCAATTTAAATGGAATTTAATTTTTTTTTTAATAAATTTATAAAATTTGTTTTAAAATATGGTAAATGTATGTTTTTATTATTTTCATGTTTAAAATGTGTACCGACAAGCAGAAATGCTGCCGGATTTTTGTAAATTTGTAGTTAAATTGAATTTTTTTGTTAATTTGTTATATATATATAAATTATGTCAACCGGTAGCGTTTATGCTATCGGTTTAATTTTGAAATGTATCCCGAGCAAGCCAAAATGCTGCCCGATTTTTTTCAATTCTCCGTGAATTTTTATAAAAAAATTATTATTTGTCTCGGGCCTACAGTTGATTAATTGTCTCTATGGTTCATATAGGTTTGTTTAGTTGGTGTTTTATGGATTTTTTTCAATCCTCCGTGAATTCATGGAGGATTGAATAAAATACATAAAACACCAACTAAACAAACCTATATGAACCATAGAGACAATTAATCAACTGTAGGCCCGAGACAAATAATAAATTTTTTATAAAAATTTATTTGAAGTTGGTTAATAAGTTATAATATTAATAAAAAATCCCCATACCCCACCCCCTTTTTTCAAAACATAAATTAAACCTACATTTAATCTGACCTCACTAACCCTACTTAACCCCCCCCTCAATATTACTACCTTAACCCCTACTAACCCTATTCACCCCTACCTAAATTCATATCTAAACCCCATAGTTTTGTGTCAAAGGAAGGATCAGACATGACAACTCTTTATTTGTTGTTCCCTTGCACAAATCACAACCAAGAACCACAATATAGTTCCCTAGGTCAATGATCTTCTCAATCGACTCAAGAACCACAATATAGTTCCCCTAGATCAATGATCTTCTCAATCAATTCAGGTATAGAGAAGGTACCTTTGAGTGGTTGAAAATGCCTTTAAACTTAAATAATTCCCAAAAATGTTCATACGGATGATGGATGATAATGTATGCCCATTCACAACTTCCTTTGTGGTCATATATCTAGATGATGTCCTCATCTTTAGTAAAACCTAGAAGGAACATATAAAGCGCATTATTAAGTGTTTAACACCCTTCAACAACATAAGTCATATACCGATATAAATAATTATTCATTTAGCATTCAAAGAATTCAATATTTAGGATACATACCATAAATGATCATGTTGTGCATGTGGATCCAACGAAGATCCATGTCATTTATGATTACCCAACCCTAGTGACAATAATAGACCTTTGCAACTTCTTGGGCCTTTCCAACTTCGGCCATAGGTTTGAATTTATGTTCTTTCACATCACTTCCCCCCTAATCAAGGTGATCAAGGATAGATCCAAAAATAATTCTCTTTATCCAAGGTGTAGTGGAAAGCATTCAAGGATTTCGAATGTCACCTATGCTTATCACCAATCTTCATGTCACCAAACAAACAACAATCAGTTAAGTTTAAGTTAGATGCCTAATATTATGTTGTAGGTGCAATCCTCACATAGCATGATGGACATCTAGTGGACTAGAGAAATAAGGAACTCTTTGACACAATTCATAAGTACCCTTCCTATGCTAATGAAATGTATTATGTTAGTCACACATGTCGCTAGTAGAAGCTTTATATTCTTGGAAGGGAAATGATCATCCACACCCACCATCCACAAGCCCTTGCAATTCATTCAAACACCAGGTAAGTTGAAAAATAATTGCAATCATAAGCAATCCATATACCTTAAAGAACAGTGCTTGTACACTTGTCTACTTACTCTAAATAAGACTTGGGAATCATTTTCCATGGATTATATGTGAGGATCTCCCTCAACTATTTATAGTAACAATTAGGTATTTTTTTATTAATGATTAATTCTTTGAGATGGCCATTTTGGCACCTTGCAAGAAGAGTATCACGATGGAATCCATTGCATCATTCATATAGTCAAACATGCTTCACCATCGTTGACCATGACAAGTAATGTTTGATCATAGTTGATCATTGGCAATGATCAACCATGTATGCCTATGGTTGACCATAAGTGACATTATTTTAAGCATATTTGGCCAAGGTGAAACATGGTCAACCATGGTCAAACATTGACATGGTTGAACATTGCCATGGTTGACCATGCTTTACCATGTTTAACAATGGCTTACCATGTATGACTATGTTTAACCATAATTGAACATGGTAACCATTGACTTTGGTTGATGATAGTTATTTTTTACTAAGGCTAATATAGATTAACAGTGGTCAACCGGTTATGCCTATGTTTCACCATAGTTGATCATTTTTTACAGTAGTCAACCATGGCCACATATGGAACATGCGAAGAAGATGATGGATTCATGGAGACATACTCATATCTCTTCCACTTAACTGTGATATCTGACAATCCAGGGTGTGTTGGATCGATAGGAAACTTCCTATGGAACAACACCAAATCACCAGATTCATGGCATCTTCTCCCACCTACACACCTTTTAAAGAAAAACACATTTTTAGGATCTCTATTGCATAGTATCATAGAAATAAAATCCCGCACTGTGTGAGGAGCTGGTTCACCATCCCAATGTTTTTTGCAAAAATCCACAAATGTTTCGTAGTATAGCTGGAATTCAATGTGGTATCGACAACAACAAGTGTCCTGAATCGTATTCGGCCTAATATACCACGGTTTCAACTTACTGAACATGCTAA
Source organism: Pseudotsuga menziesii (assembly GCA_001517045.1). Classification (NCBI taxonomy): domain Eukaryota; kingdom Viridiplantae; phylum Streptophyta; class Pinopsida; order Pinales; family Pinaceae; genus Pseudotsuga; species Pseudotsuga menziesii. The sequence continues at coordinate 6,238 of LPNX010607406.1, forward strand.
ATGAGACATGCACACCTGGATTTTATTCTTTGAATTCCTCGAACAACGCAACTCCTGTCATCTCCATAACATGCTTGCAATGTTCCTTATAAACACCTCTGCCAGAACGTTGTCGCAAGACATGTTTCTGATCTGGTATAGCACGAGAATGGTTGTCCCAATACTCTATCACCTTATCTATGGTGCCCTCTTCCATCCTGTCTTGATATGCTTCTCTACAAATAAGAGCCCAACAAGCAACTTCATCATTTTCATCTATCTTTACCCTGAATTTAGTGTATTTGTGCAATGTTCTTCTTGAAACATGGAGCAACTTTGACATTGTTGCGACCATTCGATTTTTTGAGGTGCTTCATGCCACAATAGCAGTTGTAATTGCCTTACGAGAAGCTCTAATATCATTTTTCCTTGATTTTCCAAATGCAGAAAGTGAAGTTGTTACATTTTCTACTACATTCTCACATGCATTTTTATTTTTAACATCCTTAAAACCCAACAACTTTGTGGCACGCTTAATTTTTTTTTTGTTTTATCAATCCATGTAGGATTTGAGCTTGTGTAATCACTGATTGTTGTTCAAAGTGCAACTTGATTATGTTACTAACATGCTCTCTGATTTTCCGATCAGGGGTCGGGTTCCCGAACTCTTCTTGCGTGGCATCATCCAACCCGCTTAAACAATTTGCAGACATTCCAAAGTCATTGAAGCTCCCAATTACTCTTGAGAAATCGGAGTGTGCGCGATCCTGTGATGGCTGGCCAGGATCTATCCCTACATAAGTTGATTGAATTTAGATAAATTGTTTAGTTCTCTGACCAAATAAGAGACTCATGAATATGAATATGAAATTTATGAAATTGTAAACTATGAAAATGAAAATCAAATTGCATAACTTTGAAATTTATCAAATTGTAAACTATGAAAATGAAAATCTAATTGCATAACTTTGAAATTATACCTATATCAACGGGACTTGCTTCCTCCATCATAGCTTCATTTGGAATTTCTTCTTCTCTCAAGATTGTTCTTTTTCTCCTCTTCCTTTCTTTATCTTTCTCTCTTTTCTATTCAATTTTGTTTTGATTTCTTTGATTTCTTCTTGTTCGACGTTGGTTGCTTCCCATTGTGATTGATTAACAATCCAAACTGATACCTACAAAACAATCTACAATGCTAAATTTGTATTACAAAACAAACATTTTTTCAAAGAAATTAGGCAATTTTGAAGGAGAGTTAGCTTAGTATGAATTATGTTTATATAGAGTTTGATCAAAAATTCGGGTGGGAAAGATGGTTGGGGTGTCATTAATGTTTGTAGGTGACATTAATGTTTGAATTCACTCCCAGGATTTTGCTCCAAAGGAGTTTGCATGACTAGGACCTCGACCGAGCTAATACCTCGACCGAGGTATAACAAACCCTCGACCAAGGGTTTAACAAACCCTCGGTCGAGGGCTTTACAAAACCTCGGTCGAGGGTTGGTTAAGACCTCAACCGAGGTATTTAAATACCTCGGTCGAGGGCTTAAGAAAACAGACTTAGCCCACATTCAAACAAATGAAAAATTTCCTGTGCCTTGCAGAGGTGTAAACCCTGCCATTCCTAGCACATAACTGAGCGGAGTTGATACCGATAAATTCACCAACGAATCTTCTATCCATTGAGGTATCATACAAGCATTTTGGCATTCATATGAAATTTATTTTTTAATTACTTCTAAAACTTATACTTAGAAAACCACACTGCAACTTCGAAGCAGCTCAAAGCAAAATCCACAGAGTTAAAAATACACAGCCAAAAAATTCTTAAAAATGCACACATCACATATCGACGTGTCCTCTTCAAAAGGGTATCTTTGGTTTTTCAATTTTTGAAAAAATAGAAAAGATTCCTTTACGTCGACAAATATGTGTTTAAAACGATGCTGAAATCGAATGTGGTCACTTTCAAAAAATAATAAATAATTGTATAATGCGAAAAAAATTAACAAAACAATATGCACATCACACTGCATTTTATGTAGATCATGCTCATATATTTATTTTTTTTAAATTATTAATGCAAGATTGAATTACTCTACGTGGACACGAGCCACTTATTAGCTTCTTCAAATTTTTAAGGTCACACAGTTCATTAAATGAAAAAATTCACACATTAAATGACATCGGAATATTTATAAAAAAATATCACTATGAAGCCAACATAATATTCTACAATTTGTTTTTTTATTGCAAGTCAAAATTTACATGGAATATATGCGTTTTGAGGGCTTCTATCTAACACATGAGTAAAAAATCAGGTTTTCATTGCCAAATTTGGCCAAAAAGTGTTACCCATCTTCATGGAATCACCCCAGGGCTCGTTAGCACTAATTTTAGTCCTGAAAATCGCTACAGAGAAATATCTCATGTACTATGGTACTTATATCTCATATCTCTGGGCTTGATCCTTTCTCACTTGGGACATACAAATAGCTAAGGAAATATGGTGGCTAGAGATAAATAGTTGTATACATATAGCAACTATGACCGATATTCAGATCCATCAAATCCATGAATTTGTAATTTGGCAGAGAAAAAAAGATTTGAAAACATACCTAGGGGTCAATAGCACTAATATTAGACCTATAAATAGAAAGGGAGATATGTATCGAGGTACTTAGATATCATATCTATGCACTTGAGGAACTCCTTCCACATGTACGACTTGCAAATAGCGAGGAAAGTATGGCTAGTATCTTATATGTAACTACCTCTGTAACTTCAATTAGAGCTTATATGTAACTACCTTCAGTCTATTTTCAACTGTATTTTTGTTATCACCAGAATTGTGCTCAAGTTCCTCTAGCCTCCACCCAACATTGTCACAAATATCCTTAATTTCCTCATTTATTCTACAGTGATCACTAGAGCATTTGGGTGCCTACCCCATCTCTATGTAGGATATCCAGGCCCCAATGTCTTCCACAATGAATAGTTTGTAAGCTCAGACAATGTTAGACATAATTTTGGATAATAATCCTTTGTCAATATAACTTCTGTGTGTCTGACTTCCTTTCGTAGGATCTGTATTGAATGCAATTGGTGGGAAGATAAGATGAGATGAAAATTTTATTAATGTCAAATGAATGACCAATATAAGTAGGTCAACCATACTTGAAAGTACATCCAATATAGATACTTGGTTCAGAGTGGGGACCTAACATCCAAGGTCGATCAGAAAAAATTATGAATGGAAGATTGGGTGCTTGATCAAACTTGGAGAATTGTTTTGCATAGAGAGAGTCTGGATCTAGAATCTCCCAGGGCTCCTTAGAAGAGTTGTGGAAGGTAGTAGATCCATCAGGGGAGGGGTTTCAAGAGGAAATTTATGTCTAACTAATTTGAAATCTATAGTGGTATGGGCCAATGTATGATGTTTGCTTCCTTGAGTGGATAGTTAACAGGGAGAAAAGAGGAAATCCTCCTGATGGGATCTGGTTGGGGAGGTCCATGCAAGGGTTGTGATCTATGAAACTCTCCCTCATGAAAAGAGGTAGGCATATTTGTTCTAGACAATGAAAAAATGTGGAGAGGGAGCCGCCCGAGTCTCGCTGAAGGCAGTAAAATCTCCCTTTGATGAAATAATGGATACTAACTTCTAAGATAGGACATCTGAAATTGAGATGTTCCTCTTACTTGTTCTCTTGTAAGTGGCATAGTTTGTGTTTTCTAATAGCGTTGATTGGTGAATTGGTGATAAGTCTCAACTTGAAGTTTAAAAGAGTCTACCCTCAACGGTTCAAGGAGGATCCCAAGGTTGTGCACCCAAATATCACCCTTCAAAGTACTCCTTGTTGTCTACACCTCAAACAGGCAGTTGGACATAAGGAATTTCCAGGTTATTCATTTCATCTAATAGTTGTTTCAGACTGTGATTTTTGAGTAAAACTTGAGTTCAGTACCCTATTCATGAGGTTTTTAACTTCTGATCACTGCTCGATCTTGTTGGATACAATATTCTCCAGTCTCATCAAAATTGATTCAATCTGTGCTACCCAAATGGAAAGCTTTGTTGAAGAGAGAGGATTGTCTACAAGCAATGTGATGGTTGCACCGTGAAAGTGCAGTCTTCCAGCTCGAATGGACTTCACTCCTTTGTTGTCTTCTCTGTCACATGTTAGTAAAACTCCTTTTAGCTTTGGATAACCACCCAATTCATGTTTGAACATGGTCAAGGTCAACAAGAGTTCAGAGGGAGTAGAGACAGGATTTGGGGGTACATGGGGGATTAGGATAGGGTCAGGGGAGGGGCTGAGGCCGCCACAGGGTTGTGTTGAGACTGAGAAAAAAGAAACAAGAAAGTGGTGCGGGGAGATCAGGATAGAGGCTGAGGAGGATAGGGAAAGAGGGAGAGTTCTTAGGGATCCTTAGTCCTTACCAACCTCTATGTCACATTCAAAGCTCTGCTTCTACTTGTATCTTGGTTAATTTTCAATCAAACAATACAATCCTAGTTCAAAAACACTCTATTTTAATCCTTTTCTTGTTAATAGCAAAATCATAAGGATGTATAGATCTATTTTGTTTTATATGACAACAATTGTACATAAGCTGTATATTATAGACTAAAAAGTCATGTACCTCTAATTCAGCTTCAACAAGTGCAGTCTGTGAGGAAGGACTCCAATGAACCGGTTTCCGACCTCTATATATGTGGCCTAGAAGAACCATTTGGAAAAATACTTCAATCTGATTGAAATATAAAATGATCAAAATAATCATATATTCAGTAGTTTCTTATGCATAGCACATAAATTGAACTGCACTTTAGTCTATACCTTTTATTGATTTCGGAGACTTAATTTCTATTAAGAAGCATATAATCTTTGCATGTCTGTAATACATGAAAACAATTTTATAGGGGGGAGAGAGATATTTCTCAAGAAAAATGAAACAATTAGGAAAAATTCTAATTGAGCAACATCTGTGTAGGCCATCAGTGTATAAAATGCATCACTAAAATTATCTTCTCTTACTACTTAAATTATGAAATTCATTACTCCTGACAGTAGTAAATTATCATTGAAATAGTCTCCTAAGCGAGAAAGAAAGAGAGAGGGAAATCTCCTGTAAGAAGTCAACACGTTAAATACTTGGAGAAATGTTTAAATAGAAAAGCTAGGGCTTGTTAGCACTAATTTTAGTCATGAAAATCGCTACAGAGAAATATCTCATGTACTATGGTACTTATATCACATATCTCTGGTCTTGAGCCTTTCTCACTTGGGACATACAAATAGCTAGGGAAATATGGTGGTTAGAGATAAATAGTTGTATACATCTAGCAACTATGACCGACATTCAGATCCATCAAATCCATGAATTTATAATTTGGCAGAGAAAAAAATATTTGAAAACATACCTAGGGGTCAATAGCACTAATATTAGACCTGTAAATAGAAATGGAGATATGTATCGAGGTACTTAGATATCATATCTGTGCACTTGAGGAACTCCTTCCACATGTGGACTTGCAAATAACGAGGAAAGTATGGCAGTTAGAGAGAAACAGTTGTTTACACCTAGCAACTATAACCAATATTGTTATCCATCAAATCCATAAATATACAAATCTGGAAGGGCAAAGAATACAAAAAATGATTTCAAAACATGACATTTCACAAAAAATGGATTTGTTCAATCATTTGTCTCTTACCAGATTCTAAAACAAGGTCTCCACTGATAGTTCCTAAAAAAGGAAAGAGAAAAAAAATAGGAAACACAATTTAAAACTTAAAAGACAAAATCTCCTGTAAGAAGTCAACACATTAAATACTTGGAGAAATGTTTAAACAGAAAAGCTAGGGCTTATTAGCACTAATTTTAGTCCTGAAAATCGCTACGGAGAAATATCTCATGTACTATGGTACTTATATCTCATATCTCTGGGCTTGAGCCTTTCTCACTTGGGACATACAAATAGCTAGGGAAATATGGTGGTTAGAGATAAACAGTTGTATACTCTAGCAACTATGACCGATATTCAGATCCATCAAATCCATGAATTTATAATTTGGCAGAGAAAAAAAGATTTGAAAACATACCTAGGGGTCAATAGCACTAATATTAGACCTATAAATAGAAAAGGGAGATATGTATTGAGGTACTTAGATATCATATCTGTGCACTTGAGGAACTCCTTCCTCATGTGGGACTTGCAAATAGCGAGGAAAGTATGGCAGTTAGAGAGAAACATTTGTTTACACCTAGCAACTATAACCAATATTGATATGCATCAAATCCATAAATATACAAATCTGGCAGGGCAAAGAATACAAAAAATGATTTGAAAACATGACATTTCACAAAAAATGGATTTGTTCAATCATTTGTCTATTACCAGATTCTAAAACAAGGTATCCACTGATAGTTCCTAAAAAAGGAAAGAGAAAAAAAATAGGAAACACAATTTAAAACTTAAAAGAGAAATCTCCTGTAAGAAGTCAACACATTAAATACTTGGAGAAATATTTAAACAGAAAAGCTAGGGCTTGTTAGCTCTAATTTTAGTCCTGAAAATCGCTATGGAGAAATATCTCATGTACTATGGTACTTATATCTCATATCTCTGGGCTTGAGCCATTCTCACTTGGGACATACAAATAGCTATGGAAATACGGTGGTTAGAGATAAACAGTTGTATACATCTAGCAACTATTGTCCATGGGCCATAACTCTACACCGGTTGGCTCTCCACTAGTTATACGGTCTCCACAAGTTCAAGAATGATTTGACTGATTGTAGAAATAGACGTGCCCACCAAAGTTCTATATTTAAGCTATGCCTCTTCTTTTATGTTTTTTTATGGATAGACAAAAAAAGAATAGCAGCATTCTTACCTCTATCTCTGACCGGGGCGCATAATGGTTCTATGAAGCTGACTGAGGGGATCCATCTATCGCCAGAATCTTATTAGAATGAACCCATTGATGCACTGACTGAATGCATTATAAGATTGTCGGAGGATATACAAACATAGGGGAGACAGGGAAATTTATCACCCATTGAAGAAGAATGGCATAGAGAAGAAGACAAATTCAGTTGATTCGGAGAAATAAAAGAAGCACTACTTACTCGCTGCACTTTTTTCGGTCCAAGGAGGGCAACAACTTTCAGCCTTTCACATGTTCAAGGCAGCCACACTCCACGGTTCTCCATGAGCTCAACACTGAAAACTCTTCACGGTTCAATTCAGGGCTTTCCACAGTACTGACTGCCAAGTTTATGAAATGATTTGCAATGAAATGGTGAAGTGAAATCTTAAAGGTGTTTTAGGAAGTTAGGTTAGGATTTAATAATTTTAGTTTTGTTTTATGAGTTAGGATTTAGTTAGTTCTGATTTAATTGAGTTTTTTTTTAACTTTTTAATTTAATTTTATAAATTTAATCTAATTCAATATTATAATTTATTCAATTTATAATTTAATTTAATTAAAATTTTAACCATATTCAATTTAATTTAATTTTAATTTTAATGTAATTATTTTTATTGAAAAATAAAAAATCTAAAAGTTAGGAGTTTCTAGGCGTTCCTCCACGAAGGTAGACGTGGGGGACGTGGGGGATGCCTAGAATCCCCCCTAGAGGGGAAACATGTTCCGCACCTAGGGAAACTTGGGGAAACACGTTTCTTCACATTTACCCCAAAAGGGGGACGTGGGGAAACGTTTCCCCAAGAGTTTCCCTATCCTGGATGCATGGAGAAGCGAGGGGGCATGTTCTCGACCCTAGGAGATGCGTCCCCATGGAACATTGTATGTTTCTCAAATAAGAGGCCCTAAGGGGAAGGGTGTCTCTCTTTGTCCTATTTCCAACACCATGGTGGTTAAGCATGGGTGGTATGTCAAATCCAACACGCTGAAGGGGTTCTCCTCGTGATATGAGCCTGCAACAACAAATCTGTTTCATGAGCCTTTCAGTTTCTTAGTTGTTAGGGTTTTAGTTTTTGAGTGCTAATCGGTTTATCATGTACTCAAATTTTTAACAACAACCAAGTCACCTACATGTCATGTTGCATCGCAGCTTGTTACCCAAATGACTCGATGAATGGAAATGGACCCACATGTGGTATATAGAGAGTAGTAATCTTGTTAGTTTTTGTGATTGTTGTTTGAGTCCTCCTCGACAAAAGTTTTAAGTCTTTGAAGTTTGTACTTAATAAGGGAAACTGGTTTTCATGTTAAGGGTAGTTGTGAGAACAAATAAATGAAATAATACTTTAAAAAAAGGGTCACTAAAACACCTCCCTTAGTGTTAGTACATTGTGTTAGGGTTTTTTAAAGTTTTATATATATTTTTTTATTTCATGTTTTTCCAACTGTAAGAACATGTACCTGATGTCATACAGGATTGGGAACTTACCCTTGGAAGCGATACTGCCGAGGACTTCCATGTATAGTTTTACTAAGTATCATGAATTACAGATCTTCCAAGAAATAAAATGAGATAAATTTGTCATGCTTGACTAAAGCCACCCACAATGGGGAGGGAACTAAATTCATGATCACCTCACAACATAGTTTACACTTTGTTTTCTTAGTTTTATGAATTGCAAATGCCCCAGGAAATAAAAGACAAAAACCTTTCCATTGCAATAGTCCTATAAGTGCAAACACTTCAGCCAAAGCTCATAAACAAGGCTCACTTGTGGATCACAACGGCATAAGGTTAGTTTCTTTTGTAGAAAAAAAAACATGTCACATATGGCAATGCACGATTCTACGAAAATGCAAAACATTAAGGGTGCCCTTCATGGAAAGGATAGAGAGCTCAGTAGTAAAGCAACCTACCAGCCGGGGGTAGGCCTTGGGTTCAATTCCTAGCATGTTCAGATTCCAACAAATTTTGCCCATTAGTTGATCACGCAATTGACATTAGTTCAATTTCCTCTAGATCAAACAAAAATATTGAAAATGAACTGGTATTGAAACCAAGCTTATATATTGCATTGATTAATAAACCCATTTGTTTATTTCTAACCCTAGCTAACCCCCCTAACCCCTAAATCCCCTAACCGCTAAATCTCATAATGTGACCATAGTGACAATCTATGTATTTTATGCACATATATACTAAGCAACTAGCATAAACAATTAACAACTAACATCTAACGTAACTAACATAAACAATGAAGTCTTATACTAATATATGTATTCAATGCACCTACCAAACTTGCATGGACAATTCATGACGCACCATAACACATCATTTAATGAAAAAGATGAAACTTGTAGTCAACATAAAAATGAAAATGAATAGGAAAATAACAAGGACAATTTCATTCCAACAAGACAACCATTTTTTCTTTAGGAAGCATAAAGGGCATTTCCTCACATAGAATTTCCCCCTCTATTATAGTGCATGGATTTCATTTTATAGGCATTATGCATCTATTAATTTCAATAGAAGAACATTTACATTTGCATTGAAAATTTATTTAGTGTGTCAAACTCAACATTGCATGTCCTCCAAGAAGTTACGAATCTTGACAGGATTACCTTTTGAGTTGAGAAAAAGAACTCCATGTTATTGATGAATCTTCGACATCACTCAACAATGATGAAGGGTTTTATTTTTCTCCTCCTTTAGCCAAACCTATAGAGAATCAATGGATTTGGTTTTATAAATTAGGATTAATATAAAATTTAATTAATTTGTGTTTTATATAAATGTAATAATTTGTGTTTTATATAAATGTAATATTTGTTTTATTATTATATAATATTTGTTTTAATGGTATTTTTTGTTATAGTAGTATATATAATAAACTTGGATCGAGGACATTGGACGAGAAGAGTTGTGCACATCGTGAATCGGGTGGGTGGTGACGTCAGATGAAAAATTTACCTGGCCACTAATGCATAAAGGAGGTTTAACTTGATAATGATAAGGAGAGGTCATCACTTATGAGGTCAAGCATGTAAGAGGTTGAGGAATCGAAATATTTACCTGAAACTCTGAGATGGGGTCAAGCCTCTACCTTTACTACATATGGATCTGAGACTGGTTCTGGGTCAGTGGGCCAGTTTAATCATAATTGAGTCTTTGATTGGTTAAAATATTGTTCTTGGTGCTTCCATCAGTTCAATTAGTATTGGATCAACTGCTACGACGTTTAAATGAAATGAGACTGGTAAAGCTACGTCGACTGGTGCAGTTAGTTTGACAGTCACAGATCATGATATTTATATTGAAGTGAGAAAAGCACCTCGGTATGGGACTAATTGGGACTCTTACATTAAAGGATCGGAAAATATCTATGATGCTTATAGGTATCGATATGGTACTGTTTCTCGTACCTAATTCATAATTGTAGGAACCTAATTTTCCTTTGGCACGCGCTTAACGATTTGCTTCAATGATGCAGCAGGGATAAAGATGGTCAGTAGCAAATTTGTGCAATTGTTTTTTTGGATCTCTGAAGATCGAGGTGCATGGCACCAATATTACTAATAGAATGTAGACAAATTAAAAAATTTACTAAATTGTAACACTTCATTGTCACAATTGCAATTTTCATGACACAATTAAAAATGACTAACCTAAACGACTAATTCGTATTCTTCTAACTAGTCATTTTTTATGTCGTGACTAAATTAGTCGTTTATGTTAGTCATTTTTAACTTTGTCACTTATTATCTAGTCATATTTGTTAACTGGTGACTAAATTAGTCATTAATTTTAGTCTTTTATAGTTGAGTTAATCAAAATTGCTCATTATTAGTAGTAAATCACTTGAAAAACGTATGGTGACTAGAATGTTTAGTCACCTAGTAGCTAATTCCTCATTTTGTACTAGTGGTATTTGGCCGAATAAATAAATTATTCGGCTAAATAAATATAGTTATTTAGCCGAATAGCGTTCGCTATGTTGTTTGGACACCCAATTCTCATGGAAGTGTTACCCAACTTCGCGTTTTTACCCAATGGACAAGTACCTACAGACAAATTTGGGTCCAATTACAATGTCAATGGAATCAGGAGGAGGTATTTAGTGCAATGGATATGGAGTCCTATTTTGAATGCATGTTCTGGACCAAATGAATTAGATATATAAAGGTGATATAGTTCTCATGTTGGTAGAAAATGGGTTTTATACCGTCATGCTTAGACTTTGGGGTTTGTCTCAATCCTTACTTTTGCAAATGTTGTTTGTGGGTTGGATCTATCCGGCTTATTCATGGCTGCTTTCTTGGTATAGACCTCAATATTCCTCAAAAGTGTTGTGGAACACTTAGGTTCTAGTCCCATTTTTATTTCTTGACAGTATGTAGTGATTGTTTTTCTTTCAACGGTCATCCCACTATGTGTGCATGTGTATGTTTATAAAGCTTTGTATATTTAGACTATTCTTAGAGAAATATTGAACAGAGAGGATTCATGTCTGTTGAATTTTTAAGGAGACCTATTATGCTTAAGTAGAGGAGTAAATCTATGTGCACTCCAAACTTTAGTAGAATTTCCATTTATGGTTGCTGGGATCCATGCTATGATTCTCTCACTAGTCTAGATTCACTTGTGAGCCATTGGATACATTATTTTAATTTTGGAAATGACATTCATTGTTTTGGATGGTGTTTTAAGCCCTGCCACAACTGCATAAATTTTTAGAGGATACAAAGGATAGCTATTTGACATATAAGATCTAAATTGATTGAATACTTGATATCTTCACTTGATTTTCTGTTTTAAAATATCTGAGAGGGCCACAAATTTTATTCTCTCTACTAGTTTCCTAAACATTTTGTATCTAAATATATGAAATTATGCTCTCTCTTCTAGTTTCGTAAAATCTTCATATCTAAATTATATAACATTTGTTTCTCTCTTTTAGTTTCCCAAAATCTTATCTCCAAAAGATATGAAGTTCAAGTTATGTTCTCTTCTAGTTTCCTAAAATCTTGTATCAAAAACATATGAGGTTCAAACTAGAGCACCCAAAAGTCCAGATTGTAACACTAATGGCCTACCCAGTATTATTGAATGTCTATTTAATATTATTATATGAAATGTTTGTTTAAAACATGTCACACCAGTAAATTTATATTTATGAAACATGTAGCAGCAGTGTAGTTTGTATTTTATTTCAATTAGTAGCAAGCAAAGCATTTGTAAGAACATCTGCAAACACATATTCTTTAGATCACAATGCAAACAGATATTCTTTGGATTACAATATTGAAGCAATTCTTTTTTGACACTGCTTTCATCCAATTCAATCAATGGATAATTAATTCAAACCATCTTCTAACGTATGTGTGAAGCTTCTCTCAGGAAAATTAATAAAATTAATTTTAATCATCTTATCTTCAAGTTCTTCAGTAAAGGATAATTACCTAAATCCATCTCTTGTTCATTTTAATCATTCAAAAAAACGTTTACTATAACGGTCTCTCTAATCTTGTCCTACATTTAAGACGTTTTATGTACAAAGTAGGATTTCAAAGGTTATGGAAACTATGTTTTTAGTTGTGATGGTATAGGAATTGCACATTTTAACACTAAAAACTAAGATGAAAAACCTGATTAGAATGTGAATCTGGGTTAGAAGGTGTTTGGATAAGAAACAATTATTTTTCACTATACATGTTATGCACAACCTGATTAGAATGAAAAACTAGGTTAGAAGGTGTTTGGGTAAGAAACAGTTAGAATGAGAAACTCTGTTAGAAGGTGTTTCAGTAAGAAACATTTATTCTGAACTATACGTGTTATGCACATAAGAAAATTTAATGAATCCTAATGTAAAAGTAGTAGTTTATTAATTGAGTAAAAGTATTTTTTTAATTGAGCTTGATATAATAGGGAAATCCATCATTCCAATCTCATATGCACCTGATAAAACCATCGTTATTCATTTTAACAAATTCTCATAACAAAAACATTATCTGCTTGATTGTATTAACGGAAGGGAAAGCATCCGGAAATAAATGCAGCAGTGTCATGGCCACTACCAATAGACATTGATTTTTAGTCTCTTTTGTCCCTACTTTTTGGCACATCTAAAGGCTTCCGAGCCTGGTCTATGATGTTAACCCCACCTTTACATTTTTGTCAGTTCCCCGCAATATTTACACTTTCATCGCATTTCATCTTCCAAAAGGTGGAGTTTCCTCTGTTTGGCCCTTTCTGAAAGTTATCATTGATGTTACAACATTTTGTAATACTAGACCACCTAACTGGTTTCTAATTCTAATTGTGGGCCTTTTACATAATCAAGAAGAATCTTTCTTGAATAAGTTTAGGCATTTCATTGATAATTCCATCAGAAACTTTCCACTTTGGATGGGTTGCAACCTCTTTTTGTTATGTTAGCCATTGGTGGTTGTTTTGAACAACAAGAATACCTACACTAGGCCTTTAGATGTGAAACTGTTTTTTGGGCTGTAAATAGGAAAAATGTGAGACAAATATATGCAAAAAGCTTGATGGTTAGAAGAGAAGATAATTATTTGAAGGAAATTATTACCCAATGATTCCAGACTCTAGAGGGAATAGAACTCTACAATTTTCTTTTTCTTCTTGAATACACGTTAAAAAACTAATGTTTCATGTGCTTGGTGGTCTTTACACAGGAGAATGGAGCATTAATTATGAACTTTGGCATGCCTGTGCATGACCTCTTGTTTCATTGCCACAAGTGGGTAGCCTGGTGGTATATTTTACACAAGGTCACAATGAACAGGTAAGTACTTAGATTTCATGTTGTCAGCTAATCTCAATGAATGCACCTCTGTTGATTTGATTTTTATCTCATAAAAAGAGGAAAAAATGGCAAATGGTATTTTTTTACAAAGAGAGATAGAGAGATGGATTTTATTAAAATTATCCATGGCTGTGTTGCAGCTGTTACTTTTCTCTGCAAAATTTTTAATTTTAGGGCCCCCCCTTTTATTTGTTTTTATTAAATCTGGCCTAGGAGTATTTTGTTTTCACCAAGGCTGCCCCGAGTCCATTCTTTTTTTTCTTTAAAAAACTTGGTCTGTTTCATTTTTCTTTGTCAGAAGATTAGTCGACTATCCTTTCGATATCAGAAGCATAGTGGACTATCTTTCTGATGTTGCGGAAGCCAAACCATCAAGCCTACTGAAAGAGCTTCGAACTTCCTCGCCGATACATCGGAGCTCGTTTTCTCTTCTCCTCGGTTTCGATGTTCTAATCTTCACTTAGTGGTTTCGATATCCAATCATGTTTATTTCGCTGCCAGGATGTTTGACCGGAGTAAGACGGAGTCCTAGTGTCTATCATTGTCGGTGTTGTGGGAGACTAATTCTGAGATGTTCCGAAAGCATCCTATTTTTTCACCGACTCCTTAGAGCTTAGGGTTTCTGAGTTTTGATACCCGTTCCAACAGTAAAGTCGTAATGGTACAACTGTACATTGCCGACTTTGCGGAGAAGGATCAGTTTCGATGTTCCAAACTTAGAGCTTAGTGGTTCTGATGTCCGATGGACTTAATGTATCCCTAGTCCATAGTTCTATTTGCGCCCACCATTGCGGAGGTCCTTCGATTTATCCTTCCAACTGATTTAAGTGTTGTCCACCAATAGGTTTCCCACCGATTGTTATATATATAGAGGACATGTATTATGTTGTTTTATTCGTATTGTGACTTGACGTTCGCATTGGTTTGTGTCATTTGCACCATTCACGCACGCATAACTATCAAAACCTGGTTTGTTTGCTCTGCTCCCATGGAAGTTCATTCCATCCAATCAATTACATTGCTACTGCCAGGTAGGTAAACCACGGGTTTGTTATTTTTGGCTTTTATTAGTTGATTTTTTGAGCTATTAGGTTTTCCATTGGTTAGGTTTTTTGTATAAAAGGAATTCTTGCCTCCTTATGGTTTTCATGGATGTTTTACATTGAGGGTGAGGAGGTTTATCTATTTGAGGTTTCATTAGTGTGAGAATATGAGTCTGTATGCCATTGAAACGTTATGGACGCGTTTGCACCAACGCAAGTGGTTAAGGCACAGTGCAGACAAGCGTTTCACTGTCTGCACCACCCTTTTATTGGTCTTTTCATGATCATGCAAGGGTTAGTAAGTCATTTTTCTTACAGTTACCATATCATGTGGGACTCAGGAGGGTTTTCCTTTTTGGTCAATTAAGGTTTTTCTTTAGGACGATTGCTGCGTAAGGTTTAGTATTTTTTGAGATTGGTGTTGAGAACCAGCGGTAGAATCAGTCTGATAAGTCCCTATGTGAGACGAAGGTTGTTCGATCAATTAAGGTTTTGAGATAGTGGAGTTTAGTAAATTTTAGGAAGCAGCTTGCAAGATTTTTCCTTGTTAAATCTTTCATTTGTAAAAGACTGTGTTTAACTTATTTTTACAGCATGCATGTCGAGGAGGTAAATAAATTGATATATTTTCTTATATATTGCTTAAACACTTGCTAAGAACTCAGTTAGCCTAAAAACATGCTTTGACTGTGACAGGTTGATTGCTATAACAACAACATATCAAAGAGACAGAAGAAGAAAGATCCTATGGTTGAAGGAGAGCCTAAAGTAGAAATAATCACCAAAGTAGAGTTCATCTACGAAGATACCGAAGCCACTACTAGAGTTGAACCAGACTACAAGTGGGGATAAATCTATAGAATGATCGCAAACCAAAATGTACCTGATGCCGGTTTTGAGGAACTGACGATCTATGCCAACATTGAGAAGTCAACCCTAATGAAAGTAGCTACGAGGCTCGAGTTATTTCCCTGTTCAAAAGTAATAGGCTGGATTCTTCCCAGGGCAGATGTGACGACAATGATTCTAGAGAACACTGCTAAGAAAGGATATGCTGCATATGGCCCTACATATGTCTCTATGGCTTATCATCTACCCTCACCCCAAGTTTATTTGATAGAAATTTGGTTGAAGGAGATAGCTATGGACCTCGTGGAGACTATAAAGAGAATGATGATACCGGGAAATAATTTCCGAACTAGACCTTCTGGAGAATATGACACCTCTACTCTCTGTGCTCCCTACAGGTTTATTGCATTGATGCTAAATAGTATTTTTTCTAGAGCACATGGGAAGAGCTTCAAGATAGGTTGGACACTAGTTATTTTCTTTGTGGCTACCCAAGGAACCATCTTTAACTGGGAAAATATAGTGTCAAACAGCCTCTCTGCATGTATATCAGCAGCCTTAGGAGGGGTATCTCAAAAAAAATCAGAATTTTATATGAGCTCTATCCTGATTGATTGCATATTATGCACCCAGTCTTTTCTTGCTTTGAGATGTAACTGGGAGAAGGATATAACCCTAGTGTACACAGCCTATAAATTGTTGTGGGCACATAAGTACCATAGGTATTATAGGGAAATTTGCGAGCATTTCATTATGCCCTTATATACCCTCATTTTCTTGACTGAATGTAATTGCATGTATGAAGAGGCATTTAAAGTCATACAGGAGTTTGGAGATTATTATTTGACGGAGGATGGGTTATATGTAAGGATGTATGGTGGCTCTAGAGCTCCTTCCCTACTCCCGAAATATGCCACAGATTATGTACTCCACAAGGAGATAATCAGACAGCTGTATATTGATCGTGTAGGAAATTTTCTGTTTGAACATAAGAAGGAAACGTATCCTGCAGTACCTTTCTTACTTGGAAGCTATAAGTCTTCAAGGGTAAAGCAGGTAGCAGAATTTGTTAAGGAGCTAGAATATTTTCATTTTGGTGAAATGAATTTTCATAGAAATGACCCCCATAACAAAGTAGCTGACTACTGCAAAGAATCATGAATTCATTTTTAATATACTAATTTTTGGGACAAAGATGAGGAGATATTCCGAAATGCAAAGAACATAACTACCCTCAAGAAGAGATTCAAGCAAAAAATAACTACTATGGGTCCAAAAGGCAAAACTTCAGAAAAGGCTAAGAAATTAGAAGATGAAGAGGCAAAGAAGAGAGAAGAAGATGCTAGAAGATTAGCACAAGAAGCAAAAAGTTGGTTAAGAGTTGAAGAGGAAGAAAAGAAGCAAGTTGCTGCGGAAGTAGCCAGGAAGGAAGAAGAAGAAAGAAAAAGAAAAGAAGAAGCTAAAATCAAGAAGAAACGAGAAGAAAGTGAGGGTTTGAGACTAACAAGATCCCAAAAGGATCAGCATACTATAGAACAAGTTGATACACAAGGATTACAGGACCAAATAGATCAAGAGCAAGGACAATCTGATCTTAATCCCTCGGAACCTGCTACATCTTTTGGCATCATATTGGGAAAAGATTCATTTTCTGAGATAAATTTGATCCCTTTCATGCCTACCGAAGGGGAGGAGGTTCCTAGTTTTAATACCATTTTTTATGACAAAGAAAATAAAATTAAAAGAACTGAGAAGAAGGTCAATACTGGGGGACAGTCGGGAAAAATGGTGACAGATAAAACATTGGTACATGGTACGCATAAATATCCACGGTTGATAGCAAGAGCTGGGGTAGCTTTAACCTTAGCGACTGAAGACAATGTGGACAGGCTCATGACTGATCTAGAGTAGTCACGAAAGAATGTTGTCCAATTGAAAGAAACCTTAAAGAAGAAAAGAGACCAGAGTCAAAAGCTAAAGAGAAAATATGAAGATATGATGGGTGAAGTTAGGAATTTAAGAACTGAATGCCAAACTCTGCAAGCGGATGAGAATTCTCTAGAAATATCTGCAAAGAACATAGAGAAGTGTGCTCAACTTACCTTAGCTGAATTACAAAAGCTACAGCTAGAGCATCAGATGTTAAAGACTAAAAAGGATGATCTTCAGTTATCATATGGGATTTTAAGTGCAGAGAAGAACAAGTTGGAGAGCAAGGTTACTGAGTTATAAATGGAGAAGGCTATTATAGAGGAAAAGGAGAAGTAGTATCAGATGTAGGTGGCAACCTTAGAAGAGCAGAAAAATTCATTGAACGCATCACTTAAGGATGCTATGGAGCAGAAAACCAACATCTAGCCTTTGAAAGAGCATGTTCTGATTCAAAGAAAAAGGATCCATCAAATACAGATACAAATAGAAGATGAAAGGTGCAAAATTTTGCAGATAGACACTAGGCTAGAAGAAATTATAGACACCACTTCATACTTCTTGGATAGGTCTCAAGATATATTGAAGATTCTAAAAGGAAGAATGGTCTGGGTAGAAACTAATAAGGAATCTCCTACGGAGCTAGCAGTAAAAGATCGGCAAAATTTAAAACAGGATTAGGAATTACTGGAATTTGCAATTAATGTAGCAGAGGAGTTCAAGAAAATAGTGAAAAAGATGAAGTCAGCATGTGTTGAATTTTGTAGGACAGTGCTCTCCACATACAATTGATGACAGACTTTTGTACAAAAGAGATTGGATGTTCTACCGGAGCATGAATTGTTTCTAAAAAATCTACAGGACAGGTACCAAGAAGATGAGCAAAAAATCCAACAGGTCAAGGACTTAAATGAATGGATATTGAAAAATGCGG
This sequence comes from Pseudotsuga menziesii, assembly GCA_001517045.1. Lineage (NCBI taxonomy): Eukaryota > Viridiplantae > Streptophyta > Pinopsida > Pinales > Pinaceae > Pseudotsuga > Pseudotsuga menziesii. Next base: position 24,740 of record LPNX010607406.1, read on the forward strand.
TAGCACATGTATTCGTGAGCACACATCTATTAGAAGTCCAGCTGCGCATAAGTCTGGTAGGATAGAGGGGGTAAAGACCCAAGCTGCTAAATACGAAATTAACATTCGGTTTCTTAAGCCTTATAGGTTTGAAGGCATAGCAGCATATGTTCATTCCTGGAAGAAGTTCATCAGCGAGAAAGCTGGCCCTTCCTCATAAAGTGTTTTGGAAATATTGATTTAAAATGTAATATATTGTATTGATTATGTGCACAAGCTACGGGACAAAATTTTGGAAAATGAAAGGTTGGGGAAGCTCAAGAGACAATGAGGGGCAGCCCAAGAGTTTTGTTTTTTGTATAAATATAGGAGAGTCTTAGATAGAAAGGGCTCTTTTTTCTAGACTATATAGAGAAATTATTGTAAGAAGAACTATTTCATTTTACAATAAAGAGTCATATGTTTTGCTAGAGGAAGTTCTGTGGATTTTTCAAATGTTTTCTATGAGCTAGTTGGATATGAACTATTTCTTTTTTAGCTTGTTTCCATTAACTGTGAGATCATTCTAACTCATTGAATTTCTTTTCATGTTATGAATATACTTTGGTATATTTTTGCAAAATTTCCACATTGAGTAATGAAGGTTTTAATTAACAATAAGCTATATTGTTGTTTATATTTCTATTGATGTTCATGTGTTCTGAAACGTTAATAGCTATCTGTGATTTTTCTTTATGCATTCACTATAGTACATTACTCACTATTAATGATAGTTTTTCTCCTTAGAGATAGGTTAGTAAGTCTTAGTTAGTTTCTTGTTGTTTGTGATTTAGAAGCGAGAGAGGTAAGACAAGAGGTAAGAACCTACGCATCACATTGTGACCCTCCTCATTATCTCTATCGTCTGCATTTTAGCTAGGCACTTGCACATCATACCTTAAACAACAAAAAACTAAAAATATACATGGTGGACTGGGCTGTAACCGGTAAATCACTTTAATTGTTACTTGACCTACGGTAGCCGTACCGTAAACCGGACGGATTCCCCATACCAAATAATAACAAGCTAATTGGGAACTTTTATTGGGGAGAATCCCTACTGTTGTTACTTGCGATTTTCCAGGACTCAACAGGCTGCTACATTGACTCTAATTTAAACAACCTTCTTCTTTCCCACATTATTTTCTCAAGCAACCATTTCAATATGCAAGTTCAATCTCTCCCTGATTTATGAGTTTTGTGCACATCATCTGAAAATGCTACTTATTTCTCCTCATTTCTACATATCCAGCATGATATTTTCTCTCATGGTTCCTTGGTTTGTTCCCATCTCAATCTGTGGGAACAGGTTCTTAACTACAATATTACCTGCTTTTCATCCCATGTGATGTTAACCTTCAAGTGGTTTTGCACTTTGATTTCTTCCATCGTGTTGAAGTTTTTTTATTTAGTATTGTTGTTTTATTTCAACATGTTTTGCCCATTTCCCCTTCCTGTAGCATTCTTGTACATGATTTTTCAGTTTCTTTTTATTTGGTGAGCACCTTTCTTCTTCACATTCCAACTCTTCAAACCTTTTTTTTCACTGCATATTTTTCATCCTTTTTCTTCAGTTCATCTTAGCTGATTTTGACTAGAATCATTTGTCTGTCCAAAGCTGACATTTCTATGTACAGAATAAGATAGATAAGATATTTTTTTAATTTTTTTAATGTCCAAAGGAAGATAAGAGTATTAAATTTTACAAACCCTCAAATTATTGGGTATATAGTCTTATTTCAGATACGAGTAACTCATGAGGGGTTCATTTTTAATTATTTAGACAACTTTTTATTGGGTGTTACTTGTTTAAATCAGTTCCATCTATTTTTGGATATACTTGGTCCCCAAAACTCACATCCATACTGGAGTATTGGGGTTATGAGTGTTTGGAAGAGGGGGATGAGTTAGTTGCATTCATCCATTCCCGTGATCCCAAATTTTAGAGAATACATGATGGTAAATATCCTCCACTCTTCGAAGGACTTAGTAATGGGGCTGATGCAAAGGTAGTTTTTACTGCGTCAAAAGAAATATGGCCATCCCATGTAAAAGGTACATCCTTTTTAAAAATACCCCATCATTTCAGTCCCAAACCTCTCTTTCCTGCATCTATTTTGGAGCAAGAAAATATCTTTCCACCCTCTTTGCTTTTATTTCCTTGTAAATGCATCCCAACTTGGCCTCTTGTTGAAATCTATTCCCAAATACTTGTAGTTTTAGGTTCTCTATGATTTTGTAGTGGTTGCCTCCAAAGTTGATTTGTGGTTTTCCTTGTAATTTGCTATACCAACCTTCACTTTCTTTTCGATTATGTTCTACAGAAGAATTTGTTTCACCTAATTCAACATACATTGTCAAAGAGAAAAGTTGTTTAAAATATTGAGTAACTGAGTTTTCCTTTTGGCAACACATGAGCTATTTTTTTTGGTTGACACTACTTCTTTTAAACTCAAGAGAAGCATTACAACCTGCATGAGGCATTATAAGTGGTCCAAGTAGGTTGGGCACCACAAGTGGGGCCTGCTTGCAAGTTGCATGGGAGGAATGCCCCTTTAGGGGTGAACAATTTGTGGATTGGTTAAACTGTCGATGTAGTGAACATTATTTATCATGTTATTGCATGAGGAATTATAACTGGTCCAAATAGGTTGGGAATCACAAGTGTCCTACTTGCAACTTTGCAAGTTGCATGGGCGGAATGACCCTTTAGGGGTGAACAATTTTTGGTCTGGTTAAACTGCCAATGTATTGAACATTCTTTAGAAGGTTATTTAAACTTGTAGTGATTGCTAGGTTGACACATCCTCCTAGATCTTCATGTCACACATCCCCTTGTTGGACACATGGACACACTTTACACACATTGTCCAAGTGTAGAATACACAAGGACACTTGTCCTATTTAGGACATGTGTCCCATGTGTATCCAACACTTAGACCCTGTGTATCCTGTTGTGTCTGACACTCTGGAGCCAAAAGTGTTAAAAAAAGGTGCAAATTTCAAAAAAATTGTCTTGATGTGTGTTTTATGTAGTTTTGTTTTCTCATTATTAGAAAATATATATCCTTATTTAGTGTTTTATCTCTTCTTTAATTCCTTTTTAAAGTTGTGATGTTGTGAAGATGTCAATTTCCCATTAGTAACAAATGTCAAGCTCCACTTCACCTTTAGGAAATGTTTTGAGTTTTATTTAGGTCATGCACTGAGCATTCAAGTCATCTAATCTTCCAATTCATTTTTTCCATATTAATTTTTTTGCCAAACATTGATTTATTTACCAAGCATAGTTTTTTTTGCTAGTAGTGTATGAAGATATGGCTACTAAACTCTCCTTTTGATAATCATTCATTTATTCTCTTTACATTTTATTGTCTTGGTTTTATTTTTTCTTGTCAAAAAAACTAAGAAACATTTTTTCATTCCCCATTCAGTACTGATTGCATATCATGCTAGCTTCTTGATGAAAATAGTTTTATTTAATGTTTGACTTGAAGAAAAGAAATCTTGGAATTTCACATGCATTTCCATCCCTCACTTAACTTGTTTGAAAAAAACGTTTTAGCCAATTTTTTAACTTGAGAATTCCAATCTTAGTTCTCTTGAATCAACATTTTCAGACTACTTATATAAATTAATGATGCATTTTCATGTTTGTTAAAGAGTAGACGTTTTACCTTTCATTGGATTGCTGGAAATAAAAATTTCAGCACGTATGCTCAAGATTGAGAATGCAATTCCAATCCTACTTGGAATGAGAAATAATTGTTGTTTTCTATTCCAAAACAATTTTGTTTTAAAATCTAACTCGCAATTAAGTTTCTAGTATTTCTCTATGTTGCAAGATAACAAATATCATAACAACCATCACATTTCTTAAAACACTTATAATAACCATCATTGCCCTGGAGTATGAGTCATTACAATAGGGTTGCTATACAATCAACCCTTATCTTTTGAATATCCACACAAAGCAGTCGTATAAGTTGAAACTCTTTGGACTTTTAATGTGTTGGAGTTGAAAGTCTTAGACTCTATGAGAGCAATGTTTTTTTAATAATAGTTTTCCTTACATATTTGTCATTTTTAGTATTTTATATGTTTAGATGTTTATTAGAAATAAAAATCAGTGTAATATTTATTTCAGTATTTTTGTGGAAATGGTTTCAGGTTGTAGATTTATAGAGAAATTGTAGATATTCAAAGACTTCTATTTCTTGGATGCCTTCACAACTTAAAATATTTTCATGGGTTTCTTGGATGAATTTTCTGCTATGTAATTTATTGAGAAACAATGTCTACAATTGGTCAACCTAAGAAACATGGGAGACAAATGACTCTTGATAATGCATTTAACTTAGGTCGACATGATGCAAATATTGAAGAAGATGTTGATTTTGAAATAGATACAAATATTGAAGAAGATGTTGATTTTGAAATAGATACAAATATTGAAGAAGAAGGTCCTCTAGAAAATAAAGGAAAAGGCATAGCTATCAAAATAGAATTCAAATATGCATGGAATTTAATGCACAAATGGGATTATCCGATAATAGGTCCAAATTGTGAAGAGTGCATCAAGTGTTTATGGTGTGTTATATTCAAATGTGATACACCATTTACAAAGGAAGGTAGTAGTACAATCCAATTAAGTGATTAAATGTTCATGCATCATCTAAGGCTCATAAATGCTCAATTCAACTATTGGAATATGAATCGAGACATCCATGCTTACCCATCTCAAAGCATATTGAACTTATGTTGAATGTTGAAAAATCCAGAATAATTAGTGCTATGGAAACTATGTATTTTGTGGCTATAAAGGATTTACCTTTAGAAATGTACAAAGACTTATGTGACCTGCACAGGTATAAGGGAACTCCTAATATGCCATTAACTAATGAATATTATTCATATATTAATATCACTTCCACTAAAGAGTTTTTACTTGCAACAAAAGAGGTTTATTGGGAAAAGTTAAAGGTATACATTTGTTCTAGCCCTTTTTATTCCATTTTGGTTTATGAAAGCACAGATAAAACAATGGAGCAACATTTGATAGTATATATTACCTATTTAATGGATGGAGGGAGATGGTCATGCATGACAAAATTTATTTGACTTCTGAAAATCAAAGACAACACTGCACAATCCATGTAGAACATTGTGAGGCCTTAGCTATAATAGATTCTTCAAACTATTTTCCTGAATTTAACATATTGATAAACTAGCCAATAAAATATATTCATGGCTAGGAAAATATGCAAAGAGACATGGAGAATTTAATAGTTTGTTGGACTTATTTGAAATTGACAAGATGCAAGTACTTCAAATTCATCAAATATGGTGGCTTTCTAGGGGGCAATTTATGAACGGGCTTGTTAAAATCATGTCAGCATTGTTACAAAAGTGGAAAAATGATGATGCAAAGATGTAATAAATGGGAACACTATTTCAAGTTCAATTTTGCATCCATTTTCTTGTTGATGTTCTTACTGAACTAAATAAACTAAGTCAAAGATTTTAAGAAGAACATGTTGATATAACATCCATTGATACACAATTAGATGTTCTCATTGAACTTCTTTGGAGGAGATACTTGCGAAACATATTTGGGGTTGGTTCTCAACATGTTTCATATTTCTTAAAGAAATTTGAAAATGTAAATTTGGAGCATATTGATAATACAGGTGTCTCACATGTCCATTCACTAAGATTTGAACCAATACCAAATTCACTTCCGTTTGGTTCTGTGGAATATTGTATTGACCTAGGAAAAGCATTTATCCAAAAGTTGATTGAATGTCTCAATGACAAGTTTACAGATTTACCTATATTCAATGCAACAAATTTTTTTGAGCCTCGTTGTTACTTTGAAGAAGAGGATGAAAGAGATTCTGAAACAAAACGATGGCTGTTACGTCTATGTGAAAATTTGATGTTGGAAAGTCACTTATAATTGAAACTGAAAATGTGAAGGTGAAATGGAATGTTTTGCTGTCTCTCCACATCGAGCATATCCAAAGAAAACCATGTCTAGAGCATGGGAGAAATGCATAGGTGAACCAGGATGGTGTGATTCTTTTCCAAATTTGATGAAATTATGGAAAATTGTTCTTATTCTTCCAGCAAGTACGCTAGTTGTGAAAGAGGATTCTCTAAGATGAAGTGTATAAAAAATTATGACAGATATAGACTTTGTTTAGAAACCTTAGACACTTTAATGTTTTTATCTTTATCAGCACCTCAAGAGTTGCATGAGGTATATTGGAATGCAGTTTATGAGACTTGGAGAAAAATGAAGTTGCGACAACCTCTTCCACTAGGTTGAGCAAGCTGATTATGATGCTATAATGTCTATTGTTTTTTTAGTTCAATATAATGCAGTTAATGTTTTAGCAGTTTGATATAATACTGTTAATCTTTATGCAGTTCGATAGAAGGTTGTTAATGTTTTTGCAGTTCGATATAAGAATGTCAATGTTCCTGTAGTTTGATTGAAGACTATTAATGTTTTTGCAGTTCAATATAAGACTATGAATACTATGTAGTGGAAACTATTTTCAATGTGATTCCATCAGGTTAACATATGTTTAGCAGGACTTATATGGAAATTATAATAGTCTTTGCAAACATATAACCATGCTAAGATAATGGTTTGATATGAAGGAGAGAGTGATTTTGAAATATTGATTTATATTTAAAAAATATTATTAGTCTTTAACTGATTTTGTCCATTTCATCCAATTGATAAAGGTCCTTCTCTGTTCATGAGAATTATACCTTGGCTTATTTAGCACCTAAGAAAAATATTTTAATTTTTAATTTTTAATGAAATATCTCTATCTAACCTCTTTCATATTTAAGGCATACCCAAGTTGCATTTTTATTCATATTTGTTCTCATATTCGGGTCAGTGCAAGAAGATGAGGGACCTTTTAGATGCATTCCTAGTTTTTAAAAACACGATCATGTTACATAAAAATACAATGTGTTTTTTCTACATAGCACTTCCTATGGTTCAACCCGAGCCTGACATGTCATGGGACATGTAGGATAGGCAAACATATAGTGTACATGTTATATAACTACAAAACGTGTACGCGATATGTAGTTATAAAATGCGTACGCGATTTGTAAAATTAAAGTTAATTTGTATACACGGTCCCGAAACCCGCAGCACATTCTTCCCATCAGGAACACGTATATTGGGTTGAATAGGAGCAAATTGAGTGCCGTGGAATATTGGAGGAGCTCGATTTAGTTGGAGGGGAGACAAACCCACTGGTTAATTGTCATCTAATCAGGTAATTCATTCACCCATACCATTTTTTTTGTCAATTCTAAACCTAAAATACAGTTTTTTAATAGTTTAAAACAACCAAATTTTGCATTATTTAGCAAATTGGAAATAACCCAGTCACTAATTAAATGTCACATATCCCTCAACCAAGATGAGTGAGTAATTACAATGAATTCCTTTTCAAGAACTCAAGAATTCCTAATGCAAACAAAAATAAAAAAATATAGAACTCCTCCCTTTATACAATGTATCCATCCACATGAAACCCAAATTTCCAACCCTCAAAGGCTATTTCCCCATGATACTAATTGAATAAGTTTCCTTGGAAATGGCCATAACAAGATGAAATGCATGCACAAGGGTGAATACAAAAAATGCATAAAAAATTAGTAACTTGGTTTCTTAAAACTTCATCACAACCATTTGTCCATGAACATAATCAAAATTTCATCACAAGTGTATGTAGTTATACATTGCCTCTTAGTTAAGCACCCTTAACTAAATTCCAAGACACATTAACAAAGTGCCTCTCCGGCCTGCCCTTTTTGTTGATGTATTTGTAACTTCAAAATGTATTCACTTGTATATCTTATGTATTGTACCCTGATGTTTATATCGGGAAGTATCTGTAATGTAATTAAGTCATGTCATGCCCCGATGTTCCTATTGGGAGATTCAATAATGTAAACAAGTCATGTAAAGTCATAGAGTATAACCCTCCTTATTGATCAAAGGTTAAATTCCCCACAGTTGTGGGGCCATAGGGTTATTAGAATCTCCTAGAAAAGTCGGCCCTAGTGAGTTATTATCAAGTCAGAAATTAGTATAAATAGAGATGGAGCCTCTCTATTTAACACACATTCACTCACACTCATTTGTAGTGCATAACTGATAGAGGAAGAAGAAGCTGAGACAAGAGAGAGAGAGAGAGAGAGAGAGAGAGAGTATTGATGTCGGGGGATCATCTTACTGTTTTTGGGTTTTAATTTTGGTGTTGATTCTATCTTTGAGGAAGTTGTGGAGTTTTCTCCTTTATGGTTTCCCTGAGGAAAATCTTTGTGTCCATTGTCTCTTGTGATTGATTGTTGTGCTTGTTATTCTCTCAGATAAGATCCTAAGATCATATGGCTTAAATGTTAAAAATCTAACACGGTATCAGAGCTAACCTGAGAAGAAGACACTGTGCAGCTATTGAAGCCAGGGATTCCTACTTTTTGGATCTCTCTCCACAGATTTTCAGCAAAAGGAGGCTAGGTTGACCCTCCTCCCTAGGGCACATCTTTTTGTCGAAGAAAAATATGATTTTGAGCATTTTCAATTTTTGACCTGACACTGTTGTGGGAAATTAGGGTTTTCCACATAAGTGGATTTTTTGAACCAAATAACCAGCTCTGCAGAAATTCAGCTCCAGATCTAGTTCTGATATCTTAACCTGGTAAGATCTAAATCTTTTTCTTTTCCATTTGATGTTCTTTGTTAAGATGTCACCAAGCTTGATGAAAAGCTTGAGGGAGCTGATAACTTCCGAGCTTGGAAGTATAGGATCTCCCTGGTCCTGGAAGAGAATGAGTTGGACTCTTACATCAATGAAGAGGTTCTAGTTCCAGAGGGAGATGAGGCTAAGGCCTTACACAAGAATAAATTGGTCATGGATAAGAGGATTATTACTGATTCAATCAAGGATCATATCATACCTCAAGTTCCCTCTCTAAAGACACCTAAAGAGATGTTTGATTCCCTGACCAAGTTATTTGAAGGGAAGAACATAAATCAGAAGATGACTTTGAGAAACCAATTGAAGAATATAAAGGTCCAGAATGCGGAGACCATCTAGCCTTACTTTACAAGGGTCTCTCAGATCAAGGAATAGCTTGAAGCTGTAGATGAAGAAGTCAAGAATGCAGAAATTGTGATGACCACCTTGAATGGTCTCCCTAGGGCATGAGAATCTTTCATTCAAGGGATCTGTGCCAAAAAGAAGCTAGTCAAGTTTAGCAGACTGTGGGAGGAATGCTCACAAGAAGAAGCTGTAATATTAGCATGAGAAGAAACGATGGGAAGTGAAGATCAATCTCTCATAGTACAATCCAAGAAAAGAAAAACAGACCATCATAGAGGTAAGCACTCTCACTAGAAGAAAAACACTAGAAAGTCTAAAAAATATTTGTCTAAGTTCATTTTCTATACATGTGATGAAAGAGGACACCTTGCAAGATATTTTCCTAGAAACAAATATAGATCTCACAAGAGGAAGGGAAACAAGAAAATACATAATGATCATGCTGCAGAAGATGATGAGCCTTCAAAGAAGAGAATCAAGCAAGACAGTGATGATTCTTCAAGTGATGAAGAATATGTTTTGATTTTCGCTGTCACGGGAAACATCACACATGGAACCAATGATTGGCATATAGACAGTGGGACTTCCAAACACATGACGAGATTCAAAGAATCATTTGTGAAATTAAGAGAACATGAATCACCCACAAGGTGAAACTTGGGGATGACTACTAGTATCCAATAAAAGGTAGTGGAGAATCCTCCTACAAATTAGACTCTAGAAAGTCTATGAAAATGAAGAATTTCCTATTTGTACCAAGACTAAAGAAGAACCTTCTCTCCATCTCTGCATTAGATACAAAAGGAATAAGAGTTGCATTTATGGATGGCCAAGTCATCATGTGGCCAAAAGGAAAGACTATTGACGATGCAGTAGTAGTTGGAGAACAAGAGGGAGGACTACACAAATTAAAGGGCCAACCAGAACAAGCTTTGATTCATGACTTGGTAGAACCAAATGAAATTTGGCATAGAAGGCTTACACATGTGCATTATAGGGCACTACCACTTGCAAGCAAAGTTGTTGAAGGTCTTCTAGAAATACAAGAAAAACATGAATGAGTATGCAAGGGATGTGCGAAAGGAAAGAACACAAAGAAGACATTTCCAAGTAGAGAAAGAAAGGCTAAACGAATATTGGAAATCATTCACTCCGATGTATGCGGTCCGATGTCATCCAGTTCATTAAGTAGGTATGTATACTATGTTTCTTTCATTGATGATTTTTCTAGAAATACATGGATATACTTCATGAAGAACAAATATGAAGTATTCAGCAAGTTCAAGGAATTCAAAGCCTTGATCGAAAACTACACAGAAAAGAAGATCAAGATTTTTCGATCAGACAATGGCGGGGAATTCACATCAAATGAATTCAAGGAATTATGCAAATATTCAAGGATTAAGAGGGAGTTGACCACTCCATATAATCCAAAACATAATGGGGTTGTAGAAAGAAAGAATAGAACGATCATGGAAGCTACAAGTGCAATGCCTCATGATCAAGATCTTCCTATGCATCTATGGGCAGAAGCCGCTAGAACAACTGTGTATGTACAGAACCGTACTCCGCATAGAGTACTCAAGAACAAGAAGAAGGGTTTTTCAGCAAGAAACCAGAAGTCAATCATCTCATAATATTTGGCTGTCCAGTGTACATACACATTCCAAAAGGAAAGAGGACAAAGTTAGATCCTTCAGGAAGGAAGGGTATATTTGTGGGATACTCTGAAAGCTCAAAGTCTTACAGAATATACTTCCCAGGATTCAAGAATATCGACATCAGTAGGGACGTAACATTTGACGAAGACTCAGGTTACAACAAATCTAGAAAGAGACCTGCTGAAGAACCTGAAGAAACAGAAGTACCCAGAATTCAAGACACAACCATGAATGATGCAACTCAAGAAGAAGATCAAGAAATAGAACAATCTCAAGAGCCTGTAGATCCACCTCAAGAGAAGAATACTCACAAGAGGAAACCTTCTTGGGTACAAGAGGCTATCCAAGGTGCAGAAATATATGGGGCTTCAGAAGAGATACACAAAGAGAGGAAAAGAACCAGGTCCTGCTCCGGTTATGTAGCCCTATTATGCGACTTCATTGATATAGAACCTTCCAACTATGAAGAAGTGGCAAAAAAGAAAGAATGGAAGGATTTAATGATCAAAGAGTATCAATCAATCATGAATAATGATGTTTGGGATGTTGTCCCAAGACCAGAAGGGAAGTCTGTTTTGACTTCCAAATGGATCTATAAGATCAAGCATGCTGCAGATGGTAGCATAGAGAAATATAAAGCAAGATTTGTGGATCATGGTTTCTCCCAGAAAGAAGGAATAGATTATGAAGAGACTTTTTCTCCTGTAGACAGATATACTTCCATCAGATTAGTACTTGCTTTAGCTGTGGTAATGAAGTGTAAATTACACCAGATAGATGTCAAGACAGCTTTCTTCAATGGTGTAGTAGAAGAAGAAGTATATGTGGAGCAAACACTCGGTTTTGAGACACCTGACAGAGAAACTCATGTGTGTAAGTTAAAGAAATCCCTATACGATTTGAAATAGGAACCCAAGACATGGTATGATAGAATTGACAGCTTCCTATCCAATTTGGGCTTTACCAAGAGTAAAGAAGATTCCAACCTTTACTACAAGGTTGAAGAAGGGAACCCAGTGATACTCCTACTATATGTAGATGATCTGTTTATGAAAGGTGAGGATGGGTTGATTGTTTATACAAAGAGGAAGCGGGCTGCCGATTTTGAAATGAAGGACTTGGGTATGATGATTTTCTTTCTAGGCATGGAGGTGTGGTAGAATGCAGATGGAATCCCCCTGGAACAAGGGAAGTATGCAGTAGAGATCCTGAAGAGGTTCAGGATGATGGACTGCAAGGCCATGACCACACCTATGGCATCGAACCTGAATCTATTTAGTGATGCTTCATTAGAAGTAGTTGATGCTACGATGTATCATCAGATGATTGGGTCCTTGATGTACCTAATGAATATGAGACCAAATATTTGCTTTGCTGTGAACACATTGAGCCAGTTGCTGATGGATTCGAGACATGTTCACTTGATTGTTGCAAAGCATATTCTAAGGTACCTGAAGGGTATAGTTTATTATAGGCTCAAGTATGAAGCGAATTAGAAAATTAACTTGGAAGGTTATGTGGATTTGGATTGGGCACACAGTGCCATTGATAGAAAGAGCACTTCAAGGTGTTGCTTCAGTATGGGATCATGTGTGATATCCTGGTTTAGCAGGAAGCAATCATGTGTGGCACTGAGTACAGCCGAAGTAGAGTATCTTGTAGCTTGTTTGGCTAGTTGCGAGGTAGTGTGGATGAGAAAGATGTTGGAGACATTTACCACCATACACACTCTTTTTGGTCAAATTGGCCTAGTTAAACCACTATCCTAAGTATTATTGACATTAATTGACATCAGTGGAGCATTAAATGTCATCATCCAGTCACACCCACCCCTACCTTTAGTCAAGGAGGCTAACTTAGCCTTCTCCTACATTCGGGGAGGCTAACTGGAGCACTCTAGGGGTGATCTGAGTGATATTAATGCACCTAATTGCTAACTGGTGGTTATAATCAGTTAAATAGGTTAATGAAAGCACCTCCTTTCATTTAATTGATTATTTAATGATTAATTAATGAACTGGAGTCAACAAGGGCGCCTCCACCAACTTCTGATGTTTAGTTCAACTTAAGTTAACCTCATCAGGGTTCATTGGAGTCATTGAAGCACTAGCACTTGATGATTGGCTTGCTATGACATGTGTCTGATCTCTTTCAGTTGAGACTCAGTCATTTATTGCACTTCGGCTTCAGTTAGGGTTCAGTTGAGTCAATTAGGGTTTTGATCAGTGGTTAACTGAGTGTGGACTATGGCTTACAGTCAATTAAGCTAGACTCACTCATTCAATTCGAATGACCTCCTTGAGGATTCTAATTGCACATTCATTCATGCCTGTAGCATGACATTGTAATTGTAATCATTCATTCTTTATGTGAGTACAGAGCGGCTACTATTCCTGTAGACCGATTACACCATTTCATGAGTTATTTGTTGATTAATCTTTGATGAGATTGATGCTTTGTTCCTATATCAATATACAAGATTAATCTGGTATTAGAGCTTACAGTGGGACGAAGCTCTATCTCTCAAAAACAAGCTTTTTGACATATTTATGCATGAAAATTGAGCAATAGATAAAAAATATAGCACTGCACCAGAAGCCAAGGCTTACCACTTAATACCCCAAGTAAAGAACTTGTTGATCAAGCTTGCTTGATTGACTATGCTGGGTTTGATGAAAGCCTAAAATGTGCAGGCTGTCCGACCTTACATTGCCCTTTCTGTTTTGATTTTCAGGTTTCTACAGGTGAAGCATTTGCTGCAGTAGATCCAGATGGCCTCCTCAGTAGATCTCTTGACTCCATACAATTTCCACTCATGGAAAGATGATATGTTGATTTAGCTGCGGTCCAAAGGAATTTTTAGAGTCACCATGGACACTGAAGATGAGCCCAGTTCAGCCATAGAAAAATCATGATTCTTAAACAAGAAGGATGAAGCCTTCAGTTTCTTGTGCCTCTCTATTTCCCGAGATCTTCTTTTCCATCTTGCGGGATTGAAGACTCCAAAAGAAATATGGTACAAATTGGAAAATCTATATGGAAATCATGATCACTTGAGGGTTTACCAGCTCGAAAATGAACTCATGTCTCTCTAGCCCTCCAATTTCGAGACTCTAAATGATTTCTTCACAAATTTCAAGCATACTGTTTTACTCTTGAAGCAATGCAAAGTGGAGAAGGAGGATAATAATCTCATCCTCGCCATACTCTCCAAACTTTGGGCTGATTATTCAGTTTTTGTTTCTACATTCCGTGAGGGGAAGCTCACAACCCCTGGATGGAAGATGCCTACACTCAATGCCTTCATTGAGTCCCTAACATGTGAACATGACAAGCTTGTCTAGATGGGGATCATCAAATCCTCCAGTGATCAAGCCCTTCATGTCTCGGGGCCCAAATATCTGAAGGGTAAAGGAAAGCAGTAGAATAATAAAAAAACTAAATTTGATGCTCCTAAAACTAGAGTTGAAAACCAACAGCATGATGAGTCTTCCGACTTAAGGAAGAACAAAGGAAAAGGGCACCATGGCAAGGAAAAAGTCAAGTGTTCTTATTGCAAGAAGGGATTCTACCCTGAACATGCTTGCATGAAGAAGAAGCTTGATGAAGCAATCTCTGTCCTTGAGAGGAATCACATCAATCTTCTGGAAAGCTTTCAGAGGATAGATCAGTAAGATCGAGAACCACAACATGAAAAAGGTCATGCCCTCATGGAAAGCACTTCGAATTCCAAATCACTCTTGATTGATTCTGGAGATTTGAACCACATGATGGCTGAAAGAGACTCCTTTTCATCCTTGGAGACCGGCAAATCCATCCCCATCCACATGGGAGATGACTCCACCATCATTTCAGAAGGACAAGGTACTGTTGATATTGAAAATGGTTTTTTTTCAAATGTTTTGTATGTACCTTCTTGGCATCAAATATCCTTAGTGTCTATTAGATGACACATACAAGAGTGCATGATAGAGTTTCTTTCAGCCCAAATGATGTTGAGATAACATAAATTGCATTCGATAAACTCATTGCTAAAGGCCTTGCAAACCATCATGCAAAAGCCTATGAGTTATCTCACTTTGTTGCGGATGCAAAGCCCACCACTCTGTTAACTCATGGAAATGAGGTTAGTAGGCTGTGGCATGAAAGGTTTGGCCATATTAATTTCAAATATTTGCAGCAATTACAGAAAAACTCCATGGTTGAAGGCCTCCCGGTCATCAAGGCAACCACGAGAATTTGCAAGGGCTGTGTGATTGGAAAACACCCTGAGCACAAGTTCGATCGAGGGAAGGCAAACCGAGCTGCATGCATATTGGGGCTGATACATTCTGATATTAGTGGTCCAATGCATGTCACATCCATGAATGGATCAAGGTATCTTCTTACTTTTATTGATGATTTTTCAAGGTACACATGGGTCTTCTTTCTCAAAAAGAAGTCGGAAGTATGTGAAAAATTTTCTGAATTGAAAGCCTTGATCGAAAATGCCTCTAGGATTAAGATCAAGATCTTGAGATATGATAATGGAGGGGAGTATTTCAGAAATTATTTGCTGCACATATGCTCCCAAAGTGGTATTGAGGTCCAACATTCAATCCCTTACACTCCCCAGCAGAACGGAGTAGTGGAAAGGAAGAATCGGTCTCTTAAGGAGATGACCACCTGTATGTTGGAATACAAGAAACTTGCTGCAAATTTGTGGGCTGAGACCATGCATTCTACAACATACATTCATAAAAGGGTTCCACACTCATCTTTGAAAGTGAATACCCCTTTCAAATTATACTTTGGACACAAGCCGGATGTGTCGAACCTACGGGTGTTTAGGTCCACTCCATGGGCCCAGATTCCGCTTGATAAAAGAAGGGCTTTGCAACCGCAAAGAATAGAATGTCTATTTATTGCGTATACTGATGAATATAAAGGTTTCAAGCTACTGGATATCAATACCAAACAGATCATCATCGATAGAAGTGTCAAGTTCGATGAGCCTCTTCAGGAGGTGGAACTAGTGAAGGAGAAAACTCCTGAATTTCTTTCTTATTCTATTGAATATTTGGATGATGAAATTGGGGGTGATGACCCTAATTTGGATCCTCTGATTTATGATATCAGTGTGAAGAAATTATCATATGCTGAATCAGAAATTGAAGTGAAAAATCATCTTCCTACATGGGCCCAACAGACACTCTCCTCCGTAAGAGACAACATTGCAAATTGGGATGATCCAAGGAGAACACGGTCTGATTTCCAAAGAGCAGGTATTGCAATCTTTTTTTCTGATAATTTGGTGTCTGAAAATTGCTATTTTATTATTATTTCAGATCCAAAATCCTACCACCATGCTCGGAAGGATCCGAGATGGCAAGTTTTCATGGATGAAGAGATGAATTCTCTTTGGAAAAAAACTACTTGGGAGGTAGTTTCTCTTCCTCCAGGAAGGAATTTGGTTCAATGCAAGTGAGTGTTTCGGACCAAGGTTAATGCTGATGGAAGAAACTAAAAATATAAGGCAAGGCTGGTGGCAAAATTTTTCTCTCAGGTCCAAGGAGTGGACTACCATGAAACCTTTGCACCAGTTGCAAAAAAGGACTCCATTCGCCTTGTTTTGACAATTTCAGCATCCAAGCACTATGAAGTGCATCACATGGATGTTAAGTTAGCATTTCTGCAATGAGATATTCATGAGGAAATATACGTGAAGCATCCTGAGGGCTACATCACTGATACATATTTGGTTTGCAAGCTAAAGAAGTCACTATACGGGTTAAAACAGGCCCCAAGAGAGTGGTATTCCAAGATGGATGCCTTCCTTCTCTCGCAAAACTT
>LPNX010607406.1:46774-61391 GCA_001517045.1 Pseudotsuga menziesii
CTATTATTCGAAAAGATTGGATGGGGTCAGTTTTTTAGATGTTTTAGTGGCCATAACGTGGAGGTTACTAAACAATTTTCTATGAGTTTTAATGAAAATGTAGCTCAGATTGGAGATTTCAAGTTTATAATTGATGAAGATAAGATTGTAGAAGCTACAAAGCTTCCTCAAACTGGAGAGAGATGGTTTAAAGGAGGGAAAGTGGATAAGAATAAATGTCAGTCCTTACTGTTGCCCTTACCGGCCAATGCAAATTTTAAGATTGGGGTTTCGGTTAAATTTTTAAAGCCAGAATGGCGAGCATTTTATGAAATCCTGGTCAAGTATGTATCTTGTGATGGCTAATTCTCTCATCTGCATTATTATCATCTGCGACTACTGTTAGCATTGAAAGGATTTAAACTTAATCTTCCATTTTACCTATTGCAAATTCTGAAGAAAATGGCACATTCAGTACAAACTACCATAGGTAATCCTAATAGGAGTTTGTTCCATCATGGTCTAATTAAAATTTTAATCCAGCATTAGTTGTCTCTTAGCTGTAAATCTTGGGATGAGTTTTTGGTTGGATGTAAATTAGGGCCAACATAGTATTGGCCAAACCCTCCCCTTAAAACTCGTAGGAATCGTAAGGCTCCAATAAAATATGAATTTGATAATGCTCATAAGGCTGAGACAAGGGAAAAAGAGCTTCAGGAAGCAAATCAACCTATAGGTACTTGTATTAGTAATGATGGAATTGTGAATGTAGCTCCCTGTTACGCTAAGAAAACCATGGGCCAATCCCTATCTGACAAGTGCTTTAGTACACCTACAAAGGTAAAGGGCAGATTGACCAAAAATGAAGATGTTGATGTTGTTAATAATGAAAACCCCTCTGAATTATGTACTCCTCAAAAACATGGTGATGAATCCATGCGAAAAACTTGAACAATTAGCGCAGGTGTGTTGTGACAAAGGGGGTTTTGAACCAAAATGTCTTGTGTTTGTTCGTACAAGAAGAATCACTATAAGTATGAATACTACACCTACAGCCTCTGTTCCTGCGTCCACTCAACAGAGTACTCAGCCAGTGATTGTCCATCTTGAGGATGATGTTCCATCATTGGTTCCCAAAACCATGCATATGGATGAACCTATTCTCATAGAGAATAATCATGAAAAATCGTTGGCTAATGACATTACAGAGTTAGGTAAGTTTGAAACTGTTCCATCGTGTATGGATGCTTGTGGTTCGGGCCCCGAGCCATCTTTTATGAGCTTTCCATCACCAGATCAAGATATAGATAATCTTGATTCTTCTCAAGCAGATGATTCGTGTCATGATAAGGAGGAATAAACTCTCCAACAGGTCCTTGACAGGGCATATGAAACTAAAATTGCAGAATTGAAAAATGAACTAAAAGAATGTCAAGCAAACGCAACCTTGAAAGATGTGGAAAATAAGACATTCAGGGAAGAGTTACTAAACTGGATTAATAGATGGAAAGACATGAACATCAAGAAGATTCAATACAAGAAAGCAAAAAAATCAATGATAGACACAAACCAGCACTTGCTTGAGCAAGTAGATCGACACAAGCTAGTAATCATTAGGCTCAAAGCCAAACTTTATGAGGCCAGAAGAGTGATCAATTTACAAAGTAGAACCTGATGTTGTTTCTATTTTCAGTTATATGATTTATCTCTCTGTCGACATGTAATAAAATCTTTTTAAGAGCATACCTGTAAAATCGTAGATTTTATAGGCATGCATATAATTTGTTGGTTTTATTGTTATTTCTGTTGAAACTGGTTTTAATGAGATTCTTATATTTGTTGACAAGGTGTACTTGGTATTACTATGCTCAGCAGATATAGGACGTTTTGGATCACAGTTGGCAAACATTAATGCTTCTTGAATATTGGAATTTCAAAATAGCCATGAATATGTCAGTTCCCTTAAATCAGGAGATGACACAGGCTAGTTGTTTTTGTTTTTATCCTATAGTAGTATTTGTGACATGTGTCTTTTGAAGAGATTAGATTCACTTTGATAGGAATAGACCTCCTATGGTATTGAATACAACATTTATGAAGAAACTGAATTGAAAGACTCATAGGGTTATATATAAACTAGTAATTTTTATGCAAAGGGGGATGGAGTGACAGAATAAAAACATCATTGAAATATTATTTCAGTGCTATTTTTGTTCCTTACTGAGGTTTTATCTTCGGAGGTGGAATGTGACTGGAAATTGTCAGACTGGCATCATTGATCGGTATTATTTTGGATAATTTTATAATATATTTAAATATATAATCTTCTTCTTATACTTTTGATGCAATATACTTGGTTATGCTTGTATCCATTATTTGATATTACACTTTGTCAACACAATATTGTATTTGAATTGGTATGTTATTATAATTGAATTAATCAGTGTTTCTATTGAAAATTCGAGATATAATGATACACATATTTATGTTTGTTTTGATCTCATTTGTATTTTTACAATGTTTTCATTATGAACATTATCTTCTATTCAAATATTTAATGTTGTTTATTAGTTATTAATTAATTAAATGTTTCAGAAAAATATGAAGTAATTACTTATTTAATTTTCTCTGTCAAGGTAACTTATAGCAGAATGATTTAGTGTGGATGGTTTAAATATTTTCATTTAGATCTTACTCATTTATCTTTCTGTTCATCATTATATTAATTGATAATTAATATAATATTCAAATTGCTCTGAGCTAGGATAGGATAATTTAGTTAGTATTATTTTAGTATAGTTTACATTTAACAGTTGTTAAATAGAATTTGGGTAATTTTAGAATAATTATAATAATCTTTTTAAATTAGAATATTAAATACAAAATCCTAAAAAAAAAAAAATTGAAGACTTTCATTAAGAAAGCAATTCTAGGATAACTTAGGTAGTAGAAAACTAATTTTAGGGTTTATTTAGAAAGAAATAACATTAGGATAATTTTTTACTGAATTTTAGTTTCTCCTTAAGAGAAAAATTCAGTTGGTAGCAGGACCATAACCTGCAATATTTTGCTATCTCAAACACATCGGGAGCTGCTTTAAGCTACTTGTGTGGGCTTAATCTCCTTAGTTGGCCTGGGTCAGAAAATCAGGCCAACAAATGGGGCTAGAAGGAGGGCCTGTTAATGATTAATGGAAGGTGAAACTAATGATAAAATTTCAACCAGTCAACATCCTCCAGAAGTCAGTAGATCACCATTTATAGAAACTATTAGGAGCATCCTTGAACGTGATCATATCACATCTCCATTTACTCCTGAACAAAGTACTCAAACTTTAGAAGAATCACGACATATTCTTACAAGAAAATATGCTAATCAACTTGGTGTATCTCCAGTAGATTATGGTCTACCTAGACAACAACGACGTAATCCGCAATTGAACATAGTTACTCAATATTTGGAAGAACCTGATAGCACTCCACGTTATCAAAGTAGAAGTCATCAGAGACAAACTACTCAGACAAACACTGCTAGAAGATTAACTTCAATAGGAGGTTTTGATCAGCCACCTTCTCCTCTAGAATCACCACCTGATAGTTCAAGGTCATCCAATTCAGGGAGTTCCTCAAGTTCTGAGAGAAGTCCTATGGCGAGAAACGTACCTGTGGGAGGAGGAGCTAATCCTCCACCTAATACACAACTCCCTTGGTTGAGAACAACTGCTGTAGCCGTCCCTGGTGTACAACATCCTTTGCCTAAACATTCAGATAAACTTCTTCCTAAGTTTAACCCAGATGATAAAGAACCTGCAGAGGTGCATGTAGATAAATTCATGTTAGCTGTTCAAACCATGAATGTTCAGCATGAAGATGTGGTTTGTTGATTGTTTACTCTAACTTTTGAAGGAAAAGCCTCTACTTGGTACTTTTCATTAGTACGGGGATCAATTACAAATTGGGGTGAATTTAATAAAGCTTTTTTAGATAAATTTGGGGAAGACAAAACACCTGCTCTTTTAGCCCTGGAGTTATCTCGGATTAAAACGGAGTCTAAAGAAAGAATTAAAGATTTTAACAAGAGGTTTCTTACATTAAAAAATAAAATTCCAATTGCTTCTCAACCACCCGAGGATATAATTATTGAAAATTATACTTCAGCTTTACCAAAATATTCTGGGTTGTTTGTTAAAAGAGCTGGTAAAACAACGTTGGTAGAAACTTTTGAGGAAGCCATTAAAGTCGAGAAGGATTCTATGTCCTATGAACCAGATAGAAGTGGGAAATCTGATACTTTCCCTCGTAGGAAGATTGAAAAACTTAATTCAGAAAAAGATAAAGCATTTGATGTAGAACAGCTGCAAAATGTTATTCGGTCATTAACCAATGAAGTTGTAGGATTAAAGAAAACCAATTCTAAAGCTTCTTCTTCTAGGGGATATTTCATAAATCACTTTAAACAAAATCTGAATACAAATAATAAAACAAATACACCACCTGACATAGAAGCAAATGAAGAAATTTTTAATACAATTCGAGCTTTTTTATCTTTATCAGATATTCCTTCTAATCAAGAAATAACTGAAAATGAAGAAGAGGAGGATTCAGAAAATGATGAAGAATCAGAGGAACCTCAACAAGTTAATGGTCATTTCTGGGACAGTCTTGTAAAAGAATATGAGAGTAAAAGTCCGCCTATAGGACAACATGCCTATAATACTTGTAGTAGAACATTCGCAAACACTCCTGGAGCTTCGTCAAGTTCTACTCCAAATAATGACAACAATAATTCACAACCTAATAAACAAACTCAATCTAGCAAGCAGACTCAATCAACCAAAATTGCCCAACCCATTCAAAATGCTCCAAAATTAGATTTACAATATGATATAATTGAAGATCTGAAGAAGACACGTGCAAACATCAGTATGTACGATCTTCTTCAAATTTACCCAATGCCTAACAGTCATGTTATAAATCCTACCATGAGTTCAATTATTCCTAATGCGAAACAAAATGTTACTACAAACAGTTTTAATGATGATTTAATAGCAACTGATAAAGGAAAATCAACGGCTGACAAAGCCTCACTAATAGGAAAGAATTCTAAATCAACCACGCCTCCATTCTTACTTACCTTTGAGATTTTCAATAGGAATGTTCACAATTGCATGGTAGATTCCAGAGCATCCTCCAATGTGATGCCTTTATCAATATGCAAAAGGTTGAATGGAAAATATGTTCCATCAAATTCACAAATAACTCAATTGGATAGGACGAATGTGAAGGTTGTAGGGGAGATGAAAGATGTTTTAGTCAGGATTTCTTGTAACCCTTCAGTTTTTCAAATTTTAGATATTGTTGTTGCAGATATTCCTGATGCATATGGGCTATTTTTGAGTAGAGATTGGTCTCAACAATTGAATGGATTCTTTGCCACAGATTGGTCAACATTATGGTTACCTAAGAATGGAAAGTCAAATCAAATAAAGATATATGAAACATACTGTGACAGAACTACATGATCCTAGCGAACCTGTTTTATTTTCAGATTGCATTATGGGGAATTACATGTATGAATTGGGATTTGGTAATTTTAAAGATGAAAATTCTGCATTTTCTGAAAATAAACAGCAATCAGAAATTAGAAATGTGACATCTATTTCTCCTGATTCTCCATTCAAGGAAATTATTAATGATGTAGATAATCTTAATATTGTAAATATTATAGAAAGCAAAGTAGTTGTTAATAGTTCTACTTGGACTCTATATTTTGATGGTGCGAAATCTAAAGAAGGAGCCGGAGCTGGTTGCCTGCTGGTAGACCCTCAGGGAAATAAAACATGTATAGCTTGTAGGATGGAATTTAATTGTACAAACAATAATGTAGAATATGAAGCTTTAATACAGGGTTTGAAAAAAGCAATTGATTTGGATATCAAAGAGTTAATTGCATACAATGATTTCGAAATCATCGCCAGACAGGTCCGTAACTCTATCGACTACCTATATGAACATTTAGAGAGTTATCAATGAGAGGTATGGAACCTTATTTCACATTTTGATGCATTTAACATAATTTCAGTTCCAAGAACTCAAAATCAAGAAGCAGATTTATTAGTGAATGTAGCATCAAAACTAATTCCATCATAAAATCTTACACCAGATTTCTTTTCAGTGGAATTGATTTTTAGGCCTTCTATACTAGATAATATTTTTAATTGGCGTGTATTTGATAATGATGTGCAGGTACTGAATTTTCTGATGAATGAGGATACCTTTAAAGATTCAGGCATTGATGAAGTTACTCATGACAAAAATCTGCAGGATTTTTCGGTAATAAATTATTTTTGTTCAGTAGAAAAGGCTTTTGAAAAGGTAAAACCGATCCGTAATTCAGTATTAAGGTTAGAAAAGTTCTTTGATATACAAGATAAATTTATATCTATCCCTAACTGTAAAACTAATAGCTCTCAAATGAGATATGAAAGTATAAATTTAGGAACATAACTGAATCCCCAAACTATAAATCTAGGAATAGATTGCAACCCCATGTAACAGACAACATTTATAAAGTTGTTTAAAGAATTTAAGAATGTTTTTGCATGGACATATGATGATCTGAAAACCTTCAACACACAAGTCATGCAACACATAATTCCAATTAAATAGGAGTCGAAACCTTTTCAACAAAAACTAAGGAAATATCACCCGTCACTAGAACCAACAATTAAAAAGGAACTAAATAAATTGTTAGCTGCCAAGATTATTTTTTCCATCAGACATACTCAGTGGGTAGCTAACCTAGTTCCAGTTAGGAAGAAAAATGAAGATATTAGATTATGTGTGGATTTTAGAAATCTTAATAAGTCTTCTGAAAAGGATAATTACCCAGTTCCTCCCATGGAACAAATTCTTCAAAAGGTGTCTGGGTTTGAGATACTGTCACTTCTTGATGGCTTCTCAGGATACAACCAAATATTAGTTTCCCCAGATGATCAATTGAAAACAACATTTAGAACTCCATGGGGAACATATGCTTACCGCAAGATGCCCTTTGGGTTAATCAATGCCGGGGCAACTTTTCAACGAGCAATGGATATTGCTTTTAGAGGCTTAATTAATCATTCAATAGTTGTCTATTTGGATGACGTTACTGTATATTCTAAACATCGACCTGATCATATTAATCATCTTAGAAATGTATTTGAACGATGTAGAAAATTTGGAATATCCTTAAATCCTAAAAAAACAATATTTGTTGTTTCAGAAGGTATTTTATTAGGTTGTGTGGTTTCAAAACACGGAATCATGATTGATCCCGAACGAACCCAAGCCATTTCAAAAATAACTTACCCTTCTAGTAAGAAAGCAATGAATCATTTCTCGGTAAAATAAATTTTGTTAGAAGATTCATTCCCAGTTTCTCTGAAATCATTCGTCCTTTGCAGAAAATGATTAAGAATGACGCTATTTTTAATTGGGGACAAACCGAAAAAGAGTAATTTTAGAAAATCTTAGAAGCCATTTTAGAAGCTCCTAGTCTTCTAAGCCCAGATTTTAACAAAGATTTCATACTGTATACTTTCGCTTCTAACATCTCATATGCAACAGTTTTAACCCAACTAAATCAACAAAATAATGAAGTGCCAATCTCCTTTATGAGTTCAGATTGTAAAGGTGCTGAACTTAATTACCATGAATTTGATAAGAAAGATTTTGTTGTTTTTAAAGCTGTCAAACATTTTCGTCCATATTTATTGAAATCTAAAATGAAAATAATAGTCCCTTATTCTTCAGTCAGAAATTTGTTAGTGCAAAAGGATTTAGGTGAGAAAAGAGCACCTTGGATGACAGTCCTTCAAGAGTATGACTTAGAAATTAAACCTTCAACAATAGTCAAAGGTCAAGGATTATGTAAATTAGTTGTTGAAGCTACTCATCTACCTAATAATAAAGCTAAAACTGTCATTGATGAGGTTTTACTTACAAGAGAAATCTATTTCTATCCTCCACCACAGGATACCAGGTATACAGACATAAGAATACTTTTGGAAATAGGAACCGCCCATAATTCCCTAGAACCAAGGAAGAAAAGAGCACTTAGACTGAAATCTGCTCCTTATTTATTAATTGATAATATCCTTTTTCGGAGAAATTCAGATGGAGTATTACTTCAGTGCCTAGACAAAGATGAAACGGAAGTAATTCTGAAGGAGTTACATTTTGGGCCAACAGGAGGTCATTTTGGTGGAGAAACTACTGCACATAAGATTCTTAGGGCTAGCTATTATTGGCCTACCTTATTTCGAGATTCCTATGCTTTTGTCAGAAAATGCCAGGAATGTCAACTTGCTGCGGGAAGGGTTAAGAAACCTGCTTTTCCTTTACAACCAGTTTCAGTAGAAAGACCCTTTCAGCAATGGGGTATTGATATAGTAGGACCAATAAACCCTCCCTCATCCAAACAACACAAATATATAATAACTGCAATTGATTATTTTGCTCGTTGGGCAGAAGCTGCACCATTAAGGGTTGTAAACACCAATTAGGTTATATTATTTTTAGAATCCTTTATCATAACAAGATTTGGTGTTCCAGATTCCCTTGTCTTTGATAATGCTTCATATTTTTCATCAGTTGAGTTAACTCAATTTGCCTTAGAGAAGGAAATAATAATCAGGTATTCAGCTAACTACCATCCTCATGGAAATGGTTTAGCTGAATCAACAAACAAAAATTTATTGAAAATTCTCAAAAGAACTATTTTAGCTCACCATCGTGATTCGAACATAAAATTATTCAATGCCCTTTGGGCAGATAGAGTAACTCCTAAGGCGGCGATAGGTAACTCACCCTTCTTCTTAGTTTATGGAACTGAAGCTATTTTACCACCGAATTTATTTTTACCTTCATTACAGTTAGCTCAGTCTGTTCAAGATGAAGATTGCCCAGCAATGGAAAAAATGATCAACACTTTGTTAAAGCTTGAGGAAGAAAGAGAAAAGTCAAAACAGCACTTTACAAAACATCAACAAATTGTGAAGTCTTGGTTTGACCAATCCTTAAGTTCCAATCGAGAATTTCAGGTGGGATACTTAGTTTTAAAATGGGATAAAGTTCATGAGGAAAAAGGAGATCATACTAAGTTTCAAAATCTTTGGCTAGGTCCCTTTGTTATTGCTGAGAAGATAGGTCCAAGTACCTTTCGTTTGCAAACACTAGAAGGTCAGTTCGAAACATTCCCAGTGAATGGACTGATCCTAAAAAAATATTTCTATTAATATTTTAGGTCTTAAAATGTATATAATTTGTTTGTTGTTTGTAAATAATTTTATATCTTTGTAAAAACTGATTTATATTTTATAGAATTGAAGGATGATGATAAATCCATAAGGCTTATTTAACTTTCAAGCATCATTCCACTATTGCAACCAGTTCTGATTCTCTTAATCAAATATTTCACTTGCATTAAAGACTACCAAATTTTATATATAATCAGTCAGTAATCTTTAGATGTCAATTGAAGAGATTAATGTAAATAAATAAATATTCTAGTTGGAAAAGAGTCAGTTTGTTCATTAGTTTAAAAAAAAATCATGATACTAGACTGAAATCTTTAAAAAATTGTTCAGGATGATCAAAGTTTCTTAAAACTATCAAAACCTATCAATATTTTATTTTTAAGTATTATTCAGATTATTCCTCACATTTTTATTTTTCTTATAATAAGTTGGGATAGCTGATTAATGTCTTTTTCGAAGCTTGTACTTTGAAAAACTCTTATAGATCTCCACCATCAGTCAGTCTTCAAAATTATTTACAATCTGAAAACTGTTAGAATTTGTTCCAGTCAATAAAATGCTAAAATGAGAGACGAAAGGTCTTAGTAATAAGCCGATCTGATCAGAATCATAAATATCTCTAGTATGACATTATTAGGAAACTAATAATGGCTTTTGGTTTAAAAAAACCAAGAGATAAGGGGTCTCATCACGAGCCAGCCGATTCATTTTCTGGTGATATTAATGACTAACATTACCATTTGGTCACCATGCTGGGTAATGATCTCTCGTTTTATAAAATTAAAATTTCAAATTTAGTAAAGAAAACATAATTTTGATTGAAGAATAGGAGGTCTCATCACGAGCCGGCCTAATCATGATCATCAATGTTGTCTAGGATAACTTCATTTCTGATCACCAGGGTGATGGCTTTTCGTTTAAAAAATCAAGAGACAAGAGGTCTCATCACGAGCCGGCTTGCTTATTCCAGACAATTCTCATGAATGATACTATCACATTGGGATATCATACCTAGATAGTAGTCTTCGGTCAGAATTATTGTTTAAAGAAAAAGAAAAGAAACGAAAAGAAAAATTATTATGTTTATGGAACAGATTTTGGAAATTTTTTAGAAAAGTAAATTTCTATATCCTATACTGATGGTGCAGATTATTTTTACTATGAAGTACTTTGTTTCGATCAAGATATTTCTAAGTTTATCTCTAATAAGATCTCTATTTTAAAAGAT
The DNA here is from genome assembly GCA_001517045.1 of Pseudotsuga menziesii. Taxonomy (NCBI): domain Eukaryota; kingdom Viridiplantae; phylum Streptophyta; class Pinopsida; order Pinales; family Pinaceae; genus Pseudotsuga; species Pseudotsuga menziesii. The sequence goes on from LPNX010607406.1 coordinate 57,283, forward strand.
GGAATATCTCTGAATTGTACTTATGAATATGAATAAGAATAATGGTTTTTATTCAAATAGAGAATTTTTTACTGTTTTAATAAATTTTAAGATTTTGTTTATATCATTTATAAGCTGTATGAGCAGAGATAACTGGTTCGCCTATGTCGTCGCCATTTGTTGGCAGTCAGCAACAACCCCTTCATTTTTCTTTGAGATGAAAATGATCAGCTCTCTTTTATGATTTACCTTTTTAAGATTATGAAAGAGTGCCTTCAGAATCTTTCATTCTGAAGGTACTCTCAATTATAGAAGAGTTAAGAGTCATATTAGAAATTTATGAAAACACTTTCATAAATTTGATAAATTAGCAGCTGTCAGTCTCATAAATTTTATATATGATCAATTTTATCATTAATTAATTCATCTGATTATATGTGTTGATCTAAGAGATTTAAAAGTATAGTATGCTAATTGGTTTTTAAAGAAGACACATTTTGAATTTCTTTGGAGCTTGGGTATTGATAAGATATTATAAGTTCTTGAAATCCCTAGAACTAAAGGTGATTTATTAATTTAAAATATTTTCATTAAACCTAAGGTTCAGATTTCACATATAACTTAAAATCTTTAATATCATATTATTGCTTTGTAAAAATTGTATATATATAACACAAAATAGTGAGAATGCAAGTAAATGTATATTATTTTGAAATTTTCATGTGTCATATAAATATAACCATAATAGTTTTATGAGCTTTATATCCTATCAAATCTGGTTTTCGGACATAAGTGGTTAGGATTTCATAAAGTATTTAATAAAACTACATGTATATATGGTTTGAGTGTGAATAGGGATCATTAGTTAGTTGCATTTCAAGAACATTAAGGATTATTATTATAACTCTACATCATCGTGTTAATAAATACGACTGTCTTCGATGTGTAATCTAGGGTGATTATCAATTGACAGTTTTAATGAAGATTCGTGATTCATATGGCTAATAGACAAACATCTGTTACAAAGATCGTTGCATGAAGATTGAATTCGTATTGGTATTTGGTTAACACCTATCAATTTAATTGACAGCTGTGGGTGTAATAATGAAATCGTATCCGTAGAGTTTAATTTCATATGTGACTAATAACCATTCCTATTCATGATGATGTACGAGCTCATCATTCCAGACTGAGTGTCATTAATGTCTTGATTTATAATCCATGAATTGAATGATTTCTGATATGAAGGATTAGTTATAGTTTGAAATTTCCTGTGACATACTTCTTTCTGAAGAATTTCAGTTAGTCGTGGCTAGTCTATTCATTTATCATAGTGACAACACTGGATGTAGTGCTCATCATCTCCAAATTTGGTTAAAATGGCTAAAATTGGGGTTCTCATCTCTGTCACGTATGAATCAAATGAGGATTTGACATTTCGCGTAATGTATTATAATTGGGTGCCTATTCCTTCCATTTTCATGACTTCATTCATTTCAATCCATAACCAGAATTGTAGTGAGGAAACAATGGCTCCTCTCAGCCGATTTGAAATTTCAAGACCTGAGCTTGTTGAAGCCGATGAGAAAGCTGCTCTGTTATTCGAAAAGATTGGATGGGGTCAGTTTTTTAGATGTTTTATTGGCCATAACGTGGAGGTTACTAAACAATTTTCTATGAGTTTTAAGGAAAATGTAGCTCAGATTGGAGATTTCAAGTTTATCATTGATGAAGATAAGATTTCAGAAGCTAGGAAGCTTCCTTAAACTAGAGAGCAATGGTTTAAAGGAGGGAAAGTGGATAAGAATAAATGTCAGTCCTTACTATTGCCCTTACTGGCCAATGCAAAGTTGAAGATTGGGGTTTCGGTTAAATTTTTAAAGCCAGAATGGTGAGCATTTTATGAAATCCTAGTCAGGTATGTATCTTGTGATGGCCGATTCTCTCATCTGCATTATTATCATCTGCAACTACTGTTAGCATTGAAAGTCTTTAAACTTAATCTTTCATTTTACCTATTGCAAAGTCTGAAGAAAACGACACATTCGGTACAAACTACCATAGGTAATCCTGATAGGAGTTTGTTCCATCATGGTCTAATTAAAATTTTAATCCAGCATCAGTTGTCTCTTAGCTATAAATCTTGGGATGAATTTTTGGTTGGATGTAAATTAGGACCAACACAGTATTGGCCAAACCCTCCCCCTAAAACTCATAGGAAACGTAAGGCTCTAGTAAAATCTGAAGCTGATAATGATCATAAGGCTGAGACAAGGGAAAAAGAGCTTCAGGAAGCAAATCCACCTATAGGTACTTGTATTAGTAATGATGGAATTGTGAATGTGGCTCCCTGTTACACTGAGACAACCATGGGCCAATCCCTATCTGATAAGTGCTTTAGTACACCTACAAAGGTAAAGGGAAGATTGACCAAAAATGAAGATGTTGATGTTGTTAATAATGAAAATCCCTCTAAATTATGTACTCCTCGAAAACATGGTGATGAATCCATGTGAAAAACTTGAACAATTAGTGCAGGTGTGTTGTGACAAAGGGGGTTTTGAACCAAAAGGTCTTGTATTTGTTTGTACAAGAAGAATCACTAGAAGTATGAATACTACACCTACAGCCTCTATTCCTGCGGCCACTCAACAAAGTACTCAGCCAGTGATTGTCCATCTTCAGGATGATGTTCCATCATTGGTTCACGAAACCACGCATATGGATGAACCTATTCTCATAGAGAATAATCGTGAAAAATCATTGGCTAATGACATTACGGAGTCAGGTAGGTTTGAAACTACTCCATCGTGTATGGATGCTTGTGGTTTGGGCCCCGAGCCATCTTTTATAAGTTTTCCATCACTAGATCAAGATATAGATAATCTTGATTCTTCTCAAGCAGATGATTTGTGTCATGATAAGGAGGAAGAAACTCTCCAACAGGTCCTTGACAGGGCATATGAAACTAAAATCACAGAATTGAAAAATGAACTAAAAGAATTTCAAGCAAACGCAGCCATGAAAGATGTGGAAAATAAGACATTCAGGGCAGAGTTACTAAACTGGATTAATAGATGGAAAGACATGAACATCAAGAAGAATCAATACAAGAAAGAAAAAAGATCAATGATAGACACAAACCAGCACTTGCTTGAGCAAGTAGATCGACAGAAGCTAGTAATCATCAGGCTCAAAGCCAAACTTTCTGAGGCCAGAAGAGTGATCAATTTACAAAGTAGGACCTGATGTTGTTTCTATTTTCAGTTATATGATTTATCTCTCTCTCGACAGGTAATAAAATATTTTTAAGAGCATACCTGCAAAATCGTAGATTTTACAGGCATGCATATAATTTGTTGGTTTTATTGTTATTTCTGTTGAAATTGGTTTTAATAATATTCTTATATTTGTTGAACATGGTATTACTAAGCTCAGTAGATACAGGACGTTTCGGATCACAGTTGGAAAACATTGATGCTTCTTGAATATTGGAATTTCAAAATATCCACGAATATGTCAGTTCCCTTAAATCAGGAGATGACACAGGCTAGTTGTTTTTGTTTTTATCCTATAGTAGTATTTGTGACAGGTGTCTTTTGAAGAGATTCGATTCACTTTAATAGGAATAGACCTCCTATGGCATTGAATACAACATTTATGAAGAAATTGAATTGAAAGACTCATAGGGTTATATATAAACTAGTAATTTTTATGCAAAGGGGGATGGAGTGACGGAAGAAAAACATCATTGAAATATTATTTCAGTACTAGTTTTGTTCCTTACTGAGGTTTTATCTTCGGAGGTGGAATGTGACTGGAAATTCTCAAATTGGTATCATTGATTGGTATTATTTTGGATACTTTTACAATATATTTCAATATATAATCTTCTTCTTATACTTTTGATGCAGTATACTTGGTTATGCTTGTATTCATTATTTGATATTACACTTTGTCAACACAATATTGTATTTGAATTGGTATGTTATTATAATTGGATTAATCAATGTTTCTATTGAATATTCGAGATATAATGATATACATATTTATGTTTGTTTTGATCTCATTTGTATTTTTGCAATGTTTTCATTATGAACATTATCTTCTATTCAAATATTTAATGTTGT
>LPNX010607419.1:0-56347 GCA_001517045.1 Pseudotsuga menziesii
AGCTCTGGAATTAAATACCGGTTGGTGTGGTTTTATAATTAAATCGGCCGACTAGTCCTAGGTTTAAGGAAGGGAAATTAATAAATAAAAGATTAAAATTTTTGTTATTAAAAATAGGTTAAATTACATGTTTAACAAATGAAATATCTTTATTTAATTTTTAAAGGTTTAGGGTTTATGAAATAGGGCTTAAGTTAGGGCTAAAAATAGGGCATAAAATTAATTGTTTCAAATTTAATCTATTTAAATTGTTAAAATGTATTTATAATTTATAATTTAAATTATTAATAAATTATTTTTAATTTATTATTAGGTTAATAAAATTATTAATCAACTTATTGAATTGAATTAGGGCTTAAATTAGGGTGCGACTAATCCTAGGTTTAAGGAAGGGAGATTTAATAAAAAGCGGAATATAATTTGTTTAATAATAGAGATATCTTAATTTAATTTTAAAGGTTTAAGATTAAGGTTTAAAAAAGGGTTAAAAAATAGGGCATAAAAAATTAAAGTTAAAAGTAATTTAATTTATAAAATAATTCCTAATATTTTTTTGCATGGCGACCCATGTTTGAATCCCACAAGGTAGCTGGGAGGAGATACTAAAAAATCCAGCCATGATAAGGGTTGGTGTGGCCTAGTTCGGGTGGGATCCCTGGGTGATTTTGATGGCTTAGATGCCCCTAGATCATGATTTGTTATACCATGGGTTAGTCTTCTTCATGAGAAAACTAGCAAACAAAAAGAAAAGTTCCTCGTGACGAACAAGTAGACTAAGAAATGACTCACACCATTGTCGAAATTTGTGTTGAGATAGATGTCGACCAAAGACTATAAGTTGGTAGATCTCTATTTCTCATAAATAATTAACTATATTAATGATCGAGTCTATTGTATTAAATGAAATTTGTATAATCATTTAAACATGAATTTTATGGAGAAAACAAACCTAAAGAATTTGAAGATCACCATCATAAAATTATCAATGCTTCAGAGTGTGGAAAATAATCTTTAAAGCCTTGTCTTTCGAAGGCTTCACCGGCATCGTCTGAACCAATATCATGCACAAAGAAATAACTCTTCTCCCTCCCACAAAAGGGTTGAGAGAATCAAGGAACAATAATGAGGATTGGAAGAGGATTCTTAAGGCTTTGTCATACATGAATTCACTTCTTTATTTACCGAGGTATGCCTAATTTATCAATACAAGAAGGATGAATACCCACTACTAGATTTGGGGTTAAGTTCATATATTAATTTCCACATTTTGTTTAAAACTAAAGGTTTAAGTCCATTTTAGTATTAAATTTTGGTTTCACATAGTTGGTGTATTAACATTAATGTGATGCTTATTAATCTATTTTAATAATATTTTTCCCATAAACTCTTTCTGGAATATTTACACCTTCCTCGAGAGGCGAGACCCCAACGAATGTCAAAGTTGGCAATGTCACATTAGAGTTGACAAATCACCATTTCTGTAATTATATTTTCATGTGGCCATACTAACATTTATTTCTACATTTAGCATTTATAAATTACACATTTTATTTGTTAAAAGAAAATAATTAGAAAACAAAGCTTTTAATATATTTATATATCAAATTAAAAAGGAAATTTGTGTTTAAATAAAATAATAATAATTATAAATAATTATAAAAAATGAAAAGAAAGAGGAAAAAACAAAAATTGACTAACTAAAAAGTCTCTCTTTTTCTTTGTGAGACCACTTGAGGAGAAGAGAAAGAAGATGCCTGGTCTATTCACATGATTGTCCTCTCTTATAAGGTTTGAACACTCTTCCTGTAAAGGGATTTGGATAACAATGTTTGAACTCTTTTATTATTATTATTATTATAGATAAGACAAATATTCATGTGGTGTATGAGATCTCTTTGTTTGTCAAAGACATGACCCCTTTTGTGCAGCGATGCAATTGCTAAAGTTTATACATGTGTACATACCCTACCCCTTCGGATTTGAATCTATGACATCCTAGGAGGAGACACATATTCTTAACCGTTAAGCCCACTCATGATGTATTTAATTTTATAATTTTACATAGAAATATATCAAAAGATTTATTTCTTATTGTGTGATATTTTTGTTGTAGGTTGTTACATGAAAGAATCTTGAGATGGTTTCCTCACTAATATAACTTATCTTTTATTTTGTTTAAAGTTAAACGTCTTGAAAGAAAGAGATATGGCTGTGAGGTTATTCAAATCAAGGAGAGAAGAAGAGAAATGGGATGAGAGGGTCTTTCACATTCTTCTTCTCTATCTTATAGTATGAATACCCTTTTCATAAAAGGGATTTTTACACCAATGTTTGTATTTTTTTATATGTGTTCATTGCATGTACTATTGTTATTATTTTGCATAGTTGAATCTCCCTTTCTTGTAGGGTATTCTTTCTTATTCGGTGCTATTGCTGATGCATTTTGATCCATGAAGGCATCTTGTAGGCAAAATTGCTAGAATGAAAGATGTAAAGACTAGGAAGGTTTGCGCTCGAACTCCTCTTACTTGTAGATTAATATATACTATGTTTTTTTCAGTGGAAGGGAAACTTTATGGGTTTTGGAAAAGTTATATGTTTGCGGATTTAATGGGTAAAGTGGTTTGTTGGTTGAAGGATATGTATGCTAGTATACATGTTCATTTGACACTTGGAATGCAAATTGTTTAGCAAAATGTTAGGAGGAGAAAATAGTTTGTGTGCAAAGAGTTTGACAAAATGTTGCAATATGAATATACTTTGGATGAAAATGTTTTATTAAATGTTGCAATGAGAAGTTTTGATTTTCCCAAGAGAGTATTTTTTACTAAGGAAAAACAAAATCAAATGGCCATTTTGTTACATGGATTCTGATAAAAAGCATGTTTTTTTTTCTTTTTTCGCAACCTTGAAACACCTCTCTTTGGCTAATTACATATTCTTATTGTTGGTTTTCTTGTGTTTTTTTGGTCTATTTTCTTAATGCAAATTTTTATTTATATATTCCTTTCTCACAATGAGTCACTAGAGAGAAAGAATTTCCTTCAAAATATTTTCTTGATATGGCTATGACCTACATACATAATACAAAGACTTATACAAAGACTTATGTAATATGAATTACTTTTCACATTTGTAGTAAAAAACCCTTAATTACCCATTACTTTTCAATGTGATATTTCAAATGACTTAAGAAGTTATATATTTCCAACAACTTAAGAAGTTATATATTTCCAATGACTTATGAAGTTTAAATCACAAAATCATAAGAAGGAGATATGGGCTCAATACTTTTCAATGTGATATTTCGAATGACTTAAGAAGTTATATATTTCCAACGACTTAAGAAGTTATATATTTCCAACGACTTAAGAAGTTTGATTCACAAGATCATAAGAAGGAGATATGGCCCCATAAATTGTATGTTTTTTCAAAGTACATATTAACATGGATTAATCTTTAATAATTCGATTGTAACATGGTTTCAAAGGTGGGAACAAGTTTGATTAATTGATGTTATGTATATGTTTCTAAAATTAATGAAGCAATAAGCATTAAATTTGACATTAAGCAAATTCATTGATTTTCCTAAAATACCTTGTTTTGACATTTATTACATTCATTCATTGTTCAACTAATGTTGAAGTTTGACCCCAGTTGTAGTGGTGACCTCATTGATGGGAACATAAAAATGGAAGAAAGGGATATTCATTTAGAGAATCAAAGTAGTATGAGTTTACAAATGACATATAAAATAAACTAGGTGGTGGTTGAAGACAAAGGTTGTACAATCTATATAGAATCTCACCCGAAAGGATTAACTCCTATGGATCCCTTTTAGAAATTAGAGACACATTCAAATTATCTCACCATAGGACACTTTTCTCTAGGTAAGAGCACTTGTGAATAATCAAGTTCAAATGAAATTGATCATTGTAATGATCCTTAACCCCAAAAAATTGAATCACAAAAATATATATAACTCTTATACTTAGTAAATAACCAAAAGACATTCACCATAAGATTAACACCAATATATAGATAAGAACCCTTAAGGAAGGAATCACTCCACAAGCCATGATTGCTACAATACAGTTTATCCCACATACCTCAATATAATAATATGTATATTTATACTTTCTCATGAGTATTCATAGATGCTTATGCCAAATAAAACCTCATTATTATAGTGTTTCCTTAAAACTACTTGGTTGACATATTCCATTATTTATGGCCACAATACATTAATTATTCCCACTTAAATAAACATTACATGATATATTCCCCCTGGTACCTCCCTAGGTACTCCATAATATCCTCCCCTAAATATTTACATTCCATACCCCTTAAAAAATGTTTTGTCCTCGAAACATGAACGAAGGTCATATAATAATATCTACTAAGAATAACAGTCAACTGGTACCAAGCACAATCATCCATCCATCCATGTAAAATGTTGATACATGGTTTAATTGCTTCCTTGCCACCTTGATATTGATTCCAATTCCTTTTCTTCCATGATGTTGCTCTGCTACTCTGGTGTCTCCATGCATTTCTTTTATTTCTTCATGTGCCTCCATATTGTGTGCCCTTATGGTTCCATGGCAGTATATATTAAGTTCACCGATGCTCATGACCTTGACCTTGCCTTGATGAATTTTGTTTCTCATGGTGATGTGGGCGCTGATAAACTTCAACCTTAGTTGTTGGTTCTTCTTTATTTGATTCTTGAACCTAATGTTCCTTAGGGTCATGTAGCTCCTTTATATATTTTTTCTTGTACATATTTTTCCTTGGGGTCATAAACTTTGTTGAATGTTTTTGGACAATCACGAAAGCTTGCTTCTCTTTTTGTATTAACTTGTTGGATGACAAGGTCATAGTTTTCTTTAAATACACAAATATCCATTTTAGAAATAAAATAAATAATAACTAAACTAATACATTTAATATACTATATATATATAATTCCTTAACACAATTGTAAATGAAATACATATGAGTGTTTGTGAAAGAAATATGAATACATATATGATTAGGTTTACACAACAACAAAAGTATGAATGTTTTTTTTGGCAAATATCTCATGATGTTAGAGATGTACATCTCTACTTGTAATATAATCTCGTAGATAGGAATTTGCATAGAAACATGTGGATCATATTCTTTTTGACATTGAATGTACAAGAAGAATGGGTCTACAAGTTTCTAGAATCTTCATTGCTAACTTGACATTGTCAACATAAATAAAATGACTCCACTTAGAAAACATATGATAATGTTTGTGTTTCCATGTGTTACAAACATGGAATATGTGTGTCACAATTGTAATTTTCCTTGGGTCATATATCAATGGATACTACATGGGTACTTCCCCTCATTCTAAGGATGCTATCCATGGTAAACCCTAGATTCTTTAGGATGTGTGTTGGAGGTTACTTGCAGAGGTTATTCTGTGAGTGTCCTGTCCAGGTAGGGGTCGGACAACACAGTCGCTTTATGCGTTGAAGCGGAGGGCCACTATAATTGGTTACCACCTCCACTCGTAGTGTATGGGAATTCCATGCCTCTCCTAGGTGAGACATACCTTCTACATTCGGGAGCTCATTTATCCTCCCTATTGGATTGCTTGCACTTGAATTTGATTTGATTAGGGCTGTGCTCTTTGTGTGCTAGTTGGATTTAGGGGTCGCGGTTACTTGAGTATATTTGTGTTCTCTTGAGTTTGGGTCCTTTTATGTTTGACATGCCTAATATCACTACTAGTATCCTGTCACCCACTCCAGGTCCTAGTGTGGACCCTGGTGTTGGACTAGGGGGCACCACAACCCCTTACCTTGTTCATAGATTCGAAAGTGGTCATATTCCACCCTCTAGTCAATTTGTGGAGGATTTTCACTCCCTTTTCCCGGTCTTAACACTAGTGTTCGTTCTCACGGGGTCGGTAGTGGATACATGAATGTTGGGTCTCCACCTTACATTCCTTCTTATGTCCCATCATCCACCACACTGTTTCCTTTTAATGCAGTTGTCATGATCCATCCTCCCTATATCCTATAGTTTGGACTCTTTATTGACTGTTTCCAGTTGTTTTGGACTAATATTGTTGTCATGTAGGGTCCATTTTTTGTACGCTCTCTCCGAGGTCTAGACCCGTTCGTGTCTACTACAGGTATAATATCGAACTAACATATAGGATAGGATCACATTTCCTCTTGCATTATGCATCGCCTTATGGCCATGTTGCCTTAACTATAGGTATGAACCCACTTCGTAATGTTACATAACCATCACATTGCTACTAGAAGTGGCATTACGTAAGTGGTAGAGCCTTCCTATTCACAGGTTCCCTTGTTAGATCCTGCTTTGTCATTTGGTACCCATGCTGAGATTCTTCCTTTAGGTCTAGGATTCCATTATAGTCATGCCACATCTTTGAGAGAGAACCTAATATTCTCTCTTGAAATTTATGTTGGCCATATCCGACAGGGACTCCCATTTATATCAAGTTGTAATTGCATTTCATGCGTTTGCTTGCCTTATTGAGCTTTATGTTGACTCTCTGCTTCAGGGTTATAAGCCATATAACCCGGGTTGTCTCAATCCTAGCCAAGAAGAGCCTTTTATATATATCTTTTGCAGCTTGATCATCCCTTACCGGGAGGAGACATCCCCCTCGAGTGTCCTTATCCTGTACATGATTCCTTGCATTGAGCATAGGTATGTTCCACTGCTTGGAACTAGTTTTCTTTCCTGTGATACTTGTTTCCTCCTAGCTATGTACTATAAGCACTTTTATTCTTTTTAAAGATTCCTAATATGAAAAAGTAAAAAAAATTAAAAAACACAAAAAGCTGGACGAGGAATGATATTACTTTTGGCAGCTGTCGAGTCGTGTTGCCTTCGAACAGAGCACTGTACATTCCATCCATCGGTTTGGGTTATTAGTATTACTATAGGAGTTGTACTCGTTATTATGAGTTTTCTCCATCGAATGGTTATGCTTCCAGTCCCTATGGAACCTCTGTCGATGCCTCCCATGTCACAGAGTTGTCCCAGTTTTCATATTGAGTATATGCTTCCTATCAGTCACCATCTACCTTATGCTCTTGTCCGAAGGAAGTTTTATCCAATGTCGGCCATTCCTCAGTTATCTTATTTTTGCATGTCATCCATTCCCGATACAGTTACTGATTCATGCACTTCTTATTCATCCGAGTTCTTCCAAATTATATAGCATTGATAAGTACCTCATGTTAGTTGATGGGGGATGCCTTAATGCCCTCCTTCAAGCGGATTCCATTCCATCGACTTTAGATCATTTATTCTGGAATAGGAGTACAGAGTCAATTGAGTGCCTTGAGACTTGCAGCCATTAGTGGTAGGTTCTCTCGCCATCGACACTTTTGGGAATACATCAATGTCCCCTAATCGATGGATTCTTTCAAGTGTCTGACCTCAACACATATGTTCAGTCTTGTTGGATTGCACTTTGTATCTTGATTTCCATTATCATCATCGATGGGATATCTCGAGTCTATTAATGGTATACATCAATGAACTATAATCCGATGATGGACCATCATGTTCGACCTCAACACCTTTATTTGCATTATGTGACATGTATTAGTAGCGATTTGTGTAGAAGACCTCCGAGCTTGGTGGCATTCCACATATGCTGCCTCCTTGATTGTGCCAGTATTCATGAGATGTCAGCTCTCATGCCCAGATTCCAATGTCTTATCATATATCTTCATCCATTATGGAGATAGTGTTCACTATATATTGTACGTGGCATATGTCTATTATGCCTATTCATGGCCATTGTACTCTTATGTATCCGAGACTGCTACATTGTATATTTGCAGTCACATGCTGAGATTTATCATTGTATTGTACTAATGAGTGGTTGGTTCTTCCACTTGGGCCTTCATTACTCCATTTCTGGGATGGATATAATGTATATTGGCCATCATGTTACCCCTCTGACCTCACACATTAGGGGCATCTGTTAAAACTGATTTTACCACACTTGGTAGATCACACTTTTATGGCCTTCCATGTCCCTCTGTAGACTCTTTGGACCCCCTTTGCTCATAATATACTTTGATGATCCAAGAAATCCATTAAAAAACACCTGTTTATTTCTATACACAGGTTTTAGCTTAAAAGTCGTGTGTACACGTAGGTTTCTCCACTGCAACCCGTGTACATCAGGAAATATGCATAAAAACAAAAATATTTGGAGTTTTCCTCAATGGGTCCCAAATAGCTTGACTCTTGGCCTTCCATATGCCTAGAAATGCTCCGACTCGACCCTTCATTTCCTATTGAAGGGATATATATTGAGCCTCTTGGATGCATCATAGGAGGAGAACATTTGAGAGCAAGGAAACTATAGTTCATTGTTGCCCCATTCATACATGCTTGAGTCTGCATCCCTTTGTCCTTTTGAGCACACATTGCTGCTCTTCCCAAGTTTTCCATTGTCTTGTGAGCTTTCCACGTAGATGGAGGATTGAAGTGGCGGAGGCCCGGGTGGAGGACTTGGTTTCTCTGTTTCAACAAGGTGCTGATAGAGTTTGTCATTGTTATCTCTGTCCATTCTTAATAGAAATACACGTTTCTCATCCATTACATATGTATGACTATGAATATTCTTATCCATGGATGTAGTTGTATTTGATTATACATGTTGGAATTATATATGCTAGAGTAGGCCTAACACTTAACATATATCATGCTTGCTTTGTTAGTTGTTGTTGAGGATGAATTGTAGGTACAGGCATGGTTGAAAATCTCAACGAGGATCTACTAAAACCGTCCAAAATAAGGTATGTTTCGTATCCCTTAGTGTTAGCAAAATTGATCTCTCTTGCATATTGAAGTGGATTGATTTCTAGTGTCATTCAGTCTGTTGTGGTCTACCCCAAGCCATAGGAAGTTTCTCTCTGTAACATAGGGATTGTAAACACCTTCACTGAATTCTAATAGGACTTGGGAGTTACTTTCCATGGAATTCCTCATACAATTTGTCTCTATTAAAACGCTAACATGATAATGTTTTGTAGTAAAGGATTAGTTTTATGAGACAACTTTGTTAGCAACATATCATGAGATACATATATCACTAGACATTTCTCATTTGGTTTTTGGATATGTATGAGTTCACTTTGGACTCCCTACATATTTAGTCTATGACTGAGATTATTTGTTCCTCAACGCACTTGTAATATTTCTTTAGAAAGTGATGAATACCAAAATAGACATGTCTATAACATTGTATCCCTATATTGGTTGATGGCCAAAGGTAGTCAACTAGATAATTCTTCATATTTTGTGCATGTATAATCATCTTCCTTTATGTAAATGAGATGACTCACTCACATATATTCAACATCATTTTGATAAATCCAAACACAATTCTTCTAGGTGCATCTTGTTTGAGGTTTAAATAGTGTTATTCAAGCCACCAAGTCTAATATATGTATCTCACCTCATGTTCATTATTTCTAGGTCGTTTAGTTCAATTTTGACACAAAAAAGAAACAAACAAGCCAATCAAATTCGTAGAATAGATTCAATACAATAATCATAAATTTCAAGGCATCTTGAAACAAATTAATGCAAAGCATAAACTTAACTAGGATGAACATTGTGTTTCTTACAACATTCATATTAATGGTAGAATCTAGTGTCACATATAATAGGGGTTTAAAGACCTGCAAAATAAGTATAGACCCCTTTGATATGGACCTTACATCATCCTCAAGTTGGCAACAATGCATTTTACTTGGAGATACCATGTTACTTGGGTTTAGATTTAGTGTTTAACTAGATTTGTTACATCCAATCTACCCTTTGCTACAACAATCTTTTAAGCAACATGAGTAGCCAAACAATATTGATCCAAATCACAACACACTTACAAAGGGAGCTAAAATCTTGGAGGAATGAACTAATCACATACCCAATGAGGTAATTCCATTATTTAGAATCATAAAGGGAGGACTAATACATTGTAAAATCCAAATGGTTTACTTTGGAGCAGCTTCAATGCAATTTTGCTTAGTTGAAAGTAAAATTAGTCCAAATATAAAACAAATTCTTGTTGATCAGAGAAGGAGACCATTGATCTAAGAAATAGATAGGAAAAAACATTGGGCATCATTTATAAGGTTTGTCTTAGTGCCAACAATTATGTAGTTCCATTGCCAAATTCCTCACATCAACAACTCAATACAATTTAATGACAGTGTCCAAAATCTACCAGTAGAGATAAGAGTTATTTTTTATGACATCCCAAGTAATTACAAGGGGTCATAGATGATCTAATCGATGCCGATGTAAACAAGCTATACCATGTGAATGCCAACATGTGCATCCACATACCTAATACATGATGACCGGCCTTAAACATGAGATACAATGCAACCAATAAAGTGGAGCAAATATGTGTGTGAACTTAGATACATCTGAAATTGAATTTTTCTAGTGATACATTTTGATATGTTGTACATCTTTTTTTATTGTCTTTTTAACATCAGGTGAGGGAGAAGTAATTAATGACCCTAGAGGAAATGAAGATGTTAACTTTGCATGGGAACTTATGAGAATGACAAATAATCAAGAAAAGATTCATGTCCTCTACCTTGGGCTCTCCCTCTTAATTTCCACAAACATCAAGAGTGGCACCTTTTTTGGAGATTCTTCTTTAATAATAGGACTAGTTAAAATTAGGCATCATAAGAACAACACTATTCTTAGGTGAATGGAATTGAGAATCCAAAAGCATGCTCTATTCCTTGAACTTCGATTGCTCCACATTTCATCGAGCAACAATTATAGAGAATATATGTTGGAAATCAAGGTACAATGTTAGCTGCGACAAATGGTGGAAAATGGGGTATCCCCCAAGTTGTTATTAATACCATAGGACCTCATGAGATAAGCCTCTAACCAAGGTAAGAAATCCGCATTGAATTTGCATGGAAGGAACATCACAAGCATGGATAGGTGTACTTATATAGGACTGAATGAAGGCATGGTTCATCATACCCTGCGTGTAGAATCTTACCCGTAGCCATATCCACCTACGATGACATATTCACTCACAAACTATGCATTGAATACCACACAATCTGTATTTGGGATATTGATCCAAATTTATGTGTGAACGAAATGAAAGAAAATATACATAATCATAATCACAGACATTTTGCAAAGATAACATAGATACAATAAACACATATTCCATTAAATGGCGGAAATAGAACAAACTGTAATACAATAGCTAGAATGGCGGTGGCTATCTCTGAGAAGATATGTGACTTCTATGCTCATACGTGCAAAGCTGAATGCAAAATGAGGCCAAAGGGGCCTATTTATAATAAGGAAGAGGGAGAGAACCCCAAAATTCCAAAACATAACCCTAGAATATGAACCGTCATAAATTTTGATCTCATGGTGTGACATCTGCCGAAGTGAAGAGGTTGCTTTTCTTTGGCATCCCGAGAGGGTTGTAATTGTTGTATGGATGATTTGTTTTTGGAGGATCACCTTGAATTCCCAACCTTGCATTGTAGAGGTACTCAGATGGCTGAAGAAACAATGACTCTATTTTCTTCTCGTGTCTGAGAGAGCATAAATACCCTGTGCCGAGGGTGTGGAGGCGATCTGATGTTCTCCTTCAGACACAATTGTGAAGAGGAATAATTTCCTGATGTGGGAACTTATCTTCCTAAATTATGAGACTACGTTAGGTGCAACTGTATCTGGTATTTGATAGAGTTTCTCACCCAAAGTAATAATGACACTATGAGGTCGTGACTCATATACAACATGTCGCTTCCACAGATATGGTTGTCCTAAAAGAACACCACTCAATTCAAGTGGGGCCGCATCACACAGTACCTCGTCTTTGAAAGGATTGATGCCATATGGTAGGAGGCATTGTTGAGTAATGAGGATACCTCGTCCTTGGCTTAGCTAACTGATGTTGTAGGGTTGCGGGTGTGGTGTTGTTGGAAGCTCCAAACTGTTAACTACTTCTGTTGAGATTAGGTTCTTTTGGCTGTCATTGTCAACAACAAAATGTAGAGGCATTCCCTTCACACACATCTGCGAGTGGAAGAGGTGCTCCTCTGCCTCTGAGTCTTCAAGATCCTCTGTTTGAATATGTGAAGTACTAACAGTGGCATTGGGGTCTGCATCAATTATCTGCTTCCCATGGTATGCGATTGTGGCATTGGGTTCTAAATCAGGATCGAGATATGATTCTGAATATTTGATCTCGGACACCAATGACTGCTTTGAGTGACATTCATCAGTGTTGTGCCAAGGGATTTTATGAAATTCGCACCACTTCCTGGTGCCCTTCTTTGTATTTCCATTCCCCTTCTTTTCTTGTGGCAGGGACTGGTTGTCCTTTCCTTGTCTTGTGTTTTGCGGGCCAGGGTTTACCTTGCCTTGTTGTTATCAACCAAAATGGCACTTCTCTGTCTGAGTACTAATATCCAATATGTCGGTACACAAAAGGACAATTAGGATTGAAGTAGTCAAAACACTATAGATGTGCATGACCGATGATACATGATATCCTGACTAAATTAATATATTTTTATTTTGGGATTAGGGTTGCACACACGAGTATTTGCATTGCAACCTGTGTGTCATACACGAGTGTTTGCATTGCAGCCCGCATGTACATTGAACACGCGGGTTTCCCTTAATCAAGGAGCATGTCACACGCACCTTTCCTATATTAATACTCGTGTGTACCTTAATTTATTGTTAAAAAATATAAATCACGATTAGTCGAGATCAATTGAGTCCCTAATCATAACTATCTCAACTGTCTCAACCATCATAAACTTTGAAACCTCTCTATTTCCCCATGTATAAATAGAGGGCATGGGATGGGGCTAATCAATAATTCTTAGAAGAGCAAAGTTATGCTGCTGGTATGCCTTCAGACATCTTGGAGCAACATAACTCAATGTCCTCGGTTTGCAGAGAAGTCCTTGTTTCAGAAGTTGGGTTGTAATCTCACCATTCTCTGTTTATTAATAAAGAAAGTTCTTTTTCCAATCTTTGTATTGTTACATTCTTGTATACGATGAATTATGAATTGTTTCAATTATTTTATTACGAATATGCATATCATTAACCATTGATATATATACAATATTTGTTGGAAGAATTTGTTCTTTGCAGGTGAATTGGAGAAGCCCTGAAAGCTTTGGAAGAGACTAAAAGAGGAGAAGACCAAGCTTGGATCAACCGTCATAAACCATGTTTTCCAAGTTTGCTTCCTATTCCTATTTCATTTTCTACATATCCTGATTGTCTGCAAGTGTCTTAGTAAGTTGGTAACCCAGAGACCCTAGGTCACAAGGGTGCATTGTCCTAAACAACACTTGATTCTGTGGTGGGTTCAGAGGTCCAGAGTCTCGCTTGTTCTTTTGCCGAAACTTCTCCTCGATTTTGATAGCATACCGATATGCAGATCCAAGTGAAGAGATGTTGAGGAAGTCCATCTCAGTTCGGATGTACCTATGTAGACCAATGCGATATTTCAGTATCAGGTGCCTCTCAGAGTCGTTGATACCCAACTTTGTGCGCAAGGTATGAAAGTTGTTGGTGTACTCCGACACTGTCTGGTCCCTCTCTTAACACATTATGGTCCATTTTGTGTACTAGTCATCATAGTTTCCCACAAGGTAATATTGTTCCTGGGCGACATTTATGAAAGAGCCCCAAGTGGGATTTGTCTCAAACATTCCAAACTTGTTTGATGAGTTTTTCTCCCAATAAGTACCCCACCAATTTTGGACATGGGGGACTCCCTTAAGGAGAGAAAATGTGATATTTTCCCTCTTGGAGAAATTGTGGACAGAGAAATACCCTTCTATAACATTCAACCAATTATCTAGGGTATCTGCATTGATCTGGCCTTCAAATAAAGGAATATCAAAGTTAACTTATACCTTGAAGGGGGTTGCATCTCTGAACCGACTACTTGTTGAATATACACTTGCCACTGCTGGAATTCGTAGAAGGATTTGGGCGAAACTATTCATCATCTCGTTCCTCTGTCGCGCGAGGGATTCCTTGAGCAACTAATTGATAGGATGTCCTGCTTCATCGTCTCTTTTTTCTTCTACCATGGGAGGTCGTCTGGGACGGCGAGAGTGATCAAGTGAAACTAGCTCGAGACCGAACTCTCTACACCCGGACCTCGTCGAGGACATGCACCGAGAATCAATCAAAGAGAAAATTTCTTTGATACCAATGATCCCGATTTATGTGTGAACGAAATGAAAGAACAAATATAGAATCATAATCACAAATTTTTTGCAAAGATAACAGAGATACCGTAAACACATATTCTATTAAATGGCAGAAATAGAACAGACTGTAATACAATAGCTAGAATGGTGGTGGCTATCTTTGAGAAGAGATGTGACTGCTACACTCATCTGTGCAAAGATGAATACAAAATGAGGCCAAAGGGGCCTATTTATAATAAGGACAAGGGAGAGAACCCCAAAAGTCCAAACCCTAGAAAATGAATCGTCATAAAGTTTGTGGCCCCAAGGTGGTAAGTTGAACCGTCAACTTCCTAGGGTCATAACTTTTGCATATGATCTCCGATTGGGGTGCTCGATAGCTCGTTTGAAAGATATATCCGAGGACTACATCTAATTAGGGCCTCAAAACTGCTCCAGAAGTTTGGGACCCGAAAAACTGTAGAAAAATAACTAGGAAACTGCCACAGTGGACAATTGTTTTGAGCCAGTGGAATAGGTGGGTGGCCACTGGTTTCCATCTGGATCAGATATTTGCTTTAAATGTTTTCTTTGTTGTTTTTATGGAATAACAGTGTGAGAGGATCTTGGAGGAGATCAGGATCGAACCCGGGCTAGGATTAGAGCATAGTAGCCATAATGGGTGAATCTGCAAATTATATACATTGAAGAAGCATTAAAATAAGGGGCAACCCTACCCTTCCAGGTCTTGGGTTGCATCCAAGTTAATTTGATATTGAATCTTATTTGGGGTCTCAACTTGAGTGTTTCCTGAAATTTTCAACAAATCAACTATGTTTCTAGAGGTATTTCCCCCTTATAGCCTTTGCCCCATTTCTTTGATACATCCCAGCCCATTGAAATGGCTTCTTACATTATCCACGAAATCAAGAAAATACTTGGACAAATGACGTGTCAACATGAGAGCACAAAACATGCCATATAATACTTAAGTATTCATATGGAAAATCATGAAACCAAGCAAAACATCATCGAGACTAAAGTGTAGGAATTGAAGATTAGTTATGATAAACTTGCTTCAAATTCTTAAATGCACTACAACAACATCATGGGATTCACTAGATGTTCATAATCAACTACAAGTTTTCAAAGTGTTTCAATTGCCTCAATGAAGGAGCAATTTATTAATAAAAACACAATACAACAAACAACTTTAGGTTTAATGATCACATCATAAATCAAGACGACTAGAGACAAGTCAAAGAAGAACAACAAATAGAAGAATCTCATATCGGAAACAATTTTGCTTCTTACTCTCCTCATATATGGAGTTTACTTGTCTTTTTTTATTAAGCTAATATGTAAAAAAGGATAGCACTAGACATGACATGCATAGAGCAGGATTTAAAGGAAGAAAAAACTTCATGGTCAGTTACCATTTTTGTTAAAAATGTTTGCAAAGAAATATTATTATAATTTTGAAAATTTTGTACCCTTTAAGTTGTTTAAGTTGTTTGGTTCACCAACAACCTTTTTATAAATATGTAACTACCCGCTCTTGTGAAGAAAAAGAACATAACTTATTGGAAAATATTTATATTTATCCTTTCCTAAACCCAATTTTTTTTCTCATATAGGGATTAATAAAAGAGAATGACATTCTTTAATCTAAACAACTACCTCAAAAAGATCAAAACACCATGTTATTAGCTTCTTGAATCTTTCAAATACATACCTAACGTTTGAAAGATATAATTTATGTTTGAATCAAACAATGTTGTGTTTAATTTAAATAATATGAAGTAAAAACATTAGTAAAATTCTATAGAACAATTTTCACTCTAGAACTTCAGCAGGTTTACATAAACAACTTTATGAAGTCTTTGTAGTCTAAACTTCTAGTAACAACAACCATAATGTGGTTTGATAAATATACCCTAAAATCAGGGAAGATTTTAAGTATTCATACTTATTTAGAAGTGTATAAAACTTTGGGAATCTTACCAATTCTTAAAATGTCAATTATAAAATATTTGGCGATATTTTTCTAAAAATATTTCAAATCCTAAGGAATTTATATAGTTTATATAATAATTTGGCGATTTTTAGAGGGAGTTTTTTTCACCCCATCAAAATTGGGCTGAACTCTGCTTCACAAAATGCAAATTGGTGAACTTTTTTTTTGGAAAAAACAAGGAAAAATAGCCCATTGACAAATTTTGCCCCTAAAATTTTCCTTGCCTAAAATATTTCACAATTGTGACCTTAACTAGATATTCATCTCATTTTATGGGATGTAATGAAGATACTCTAGCTAGAGCCCATTAAAAGTGGTCATAATGGTTAAACGGAAGATTAGAATGACTTTGTTATCCAATTTTGAGATTGGTTCTCAAGCTTTTCCTTTCTTATTGTAACTATGATGAGTTGCCACAATCTAAAATAGATTCATAATTTTTGTGGAAACTGGGTTCCAATGGCATAAATGCAAAAACAAGTTCCTACTTTACCAAACACAATCTCCCAAAAATATTATTTTAATAACTCCTTGCAACCGGTTACTAATATGACACACACCAAGAATGTTTTGCAAAAAACAATCATCCATAAAAATATTGAATTGAAGAAACATTTATTCAACATACTTTTGTAGTTGTTCAACACAACTTCTTGAGAAATCCTCTCGAGCATGTTTTACAATTAATGCAATGTTTATTGCTTTGAATATGATTCTCAACATGGAGATTAGTTTAGGTGTACTAATGTAGGCTCAACATTGGAATTGCTAGTGACAAGTATAATGTTCAATTTATATTATCTATGGAAAGCTAAATAGTAATAACAAAGTAGTAAGTTCATGTATCATGAAGGAGAGACTACCAGACTTTAAAGGGAGAGCTTCCTTCGATAGACTGTCAGCACTCTTATTGTGCTCCCGATAGACATGCCGAAAGGACAAAGAGAGGAAAGAGTTTTTGATTAAGGAAATGCGATTACACCAGTGTTCCAGATCAAGAGCCGAAAGTCCAACCTTTGAAGTTACCCAGTTTATGATAATCAGGAAGTCCCCATAAGCATGAAGTGCTGGGAGGCCCATTGTCTCCGCAAAAGTCAGCAGAGCCCAGAGTGCAAGCAATTCGACTTTGGTGTTTGTGCTTGCCCCACATCCCAACTTGATATGAAAGTAGTGAGTACCACTGATGGAGAGCATAGCTCCGACACCACCTGATTTTGAATTCGCAGCGCCATCAAAGTCACATGATGGATAAACATAAGGAGGGACCGATCCAATGTTTCTTCGAAGCCGATTTGAATTAATAACATGGTAAGATTTGACCTGTTCCATAATACAATGACAGATAGAGTCAATGTTGAGTAAGAATTCTTCGAAGATACTACGATTGCGGGCTAGCCATAAGTTCTTTGAAGGAGTTCTTATTGGGGAAGGTAGCATTCAACTCTTTTAAAGAGTATTTTTCATGGTTTTGATGGCTTTCAAATTTTCCTTTTTAGCCACTCTTCAAGGTTTGCTTATTCTGGAGATGAGAATCTCATGGACACAAAGGGTGTTAAGGTTCATGCCAACACCTAGAGCTTTCCTTCGATATACTACCAGGGCTCTTTATGTACTCTCTTTGGACTAGCTGGTGGATCTTAGAGGGTGGAGTGATACGACTGTTTCATTTAATTGTTTGGAGATACCTTGACATTAGCTAGAAGCCCCACTGTCTCTGTTAGGATAGGCTGAAAGTTCCATTATTTTCTACCGAGCATGCCTCATTATGTTATTTTGTAACTTAGCACACTTTGGTTACCTTTGATTCTAATAGAATATCAAGGAACAACGAGTTTTCTTCTTGAAAAAAAACGTTCATGCATCGATAATATGTTATACCACTTTGAAATTCGTAAAATACATGTTGTCTAGGTTTCAAGTGTTTATTCTTAAAAATGAAGTATTGAAACGCTGAAAGAGTGATAACCCTTCGTTTGCAATGATATAAAACCAACATAGAACTACCAAGTGCGAAGGGGATCAAATCTGTCTAATTGCAAACCCCTTTTTTAGAGTGGAAATGTTGAGAAAATGTGAACGCAATGTTTATGGTTTTAATTTGTAGTCTTATATATGTGGTTCTAAAAAATATTTTAACTCTAAATTGACCCCACATGTTATTTTTTATAACATTTTATTATTTTTTATAAATGACACGTGTGAAGGGCTTAAACATCCCCCTACTAGGGTGGATAATGCACCTCTTCGACCCCATAATTATCACCTCATCATTAACATCATTGACTAACAATTTTTAATTTGAATTTTGATTTACCAAATAAATAATTTAATATACTTTTATGAAAAGATCTCAAAGGTCAATAAAGACTTCAAATTATTTTAAATCTAAATTGACCCGACATGTT
The DNA here is from genome assembly GCA_001517045.1 of Pseudotsuga menziesii. NCBI lineage: Eukaryota > Viridiplantae > Streptophyta > Pinopsida > Pinales > Pinaceae > Pseudotsuga > Pseudotsuga menziesii. Next base: position 18,693 of record LPNX010607419.1, read on the forward strand.
ATTTTTTATAACATTTTATTATTTTTTATAAATCACACGTGTGAAGGGCTTAAACATCCTCTACTAGGTTGGATAATCCACCTCTTCGACCATTTACAAAATAAATAATTTAATATACTTTTATAAAATGATCTTAAAGGTCAATAAAGGTCAATAAAGACTTCAAATTTGATTCGTTTAGAAACCTAATTATAAATTTACCCAATTCCACGGAATTACAATAAATATTATAACTTGAAAAAAATCAGAGGGCCTTATACAGGACTGGTGGAAAATGAAAGGGCCTGGGGCCGTGGGCTGAGGCCATCCCCAGCCGGGATTTAAGTCCGCAACGGTATATATGATCTGCGCTAACACGCCTGATCATATTACAACTAACTCATCCTGACCCCTCAATTATCTGAACTAAATCATCTTGACCCTTCATTCAACTGATAGTTTGAATAATAATGATAGTTTGAATAATAATGGTATCCTGCATATACCAGCAATACTCCAAGCTGGTCTCCGCCCCAATCCCCAAAAAAACTTACCAGATTGCAATACAGGAGCTTTAATCAGGGCTTAGTTGGCGTTGAATTCCTTTGTTGTTCCCTTATATATTTTTTTTCAATAATGAATGCAAGTTTCTGTTCAAAACTCCAATGACCACCTCCATGGCATCAACAATGGCCAACCCCCTTATTCCTCGCGGAAGCCATCCCCAAACCGACCAGTTGCCCACCGCATTCAATGTGCGAATTCCCCAACCCAGCCCCGCTCCAGCAATTAATCCCTGCCGAGCCACATGGGTTCTTGCAATCCTTCCGCTGCTTCCTTACATAACTGAAATTGCACATAATCCAAGACTCATTAAGGTGAGACCTCTCATATTCAAATTTCCTGGTTTCTTCGGCCAACTGCACCTAATGCCAATTGGCGCATATATAAAACACCCCCACGAGATCATAGAATTCTATAATTGACGGAGTCCCATGACTGCTTTTGCAATATCGCACTGTTTTAGGCCCGTTGTTTACTGAAGCCTGTGCTTTCTTATACTCTGGTTCAGCATAGCCTGCGAGCCCAGTGCTCTTGGACGGCAGCAACAATTCAATCCGGGGCTCTCTCTGTCTTCAGAAAGTGCCCAATTGCCAACTGGGTGTTGTTGTTATTGTTCTCAAATGGCAGGACGGAAGAGGCTCCGGGAAGGAAGCATGTCATACCAAGAAGAGGTCAGGAGAACGGAAACGAAGTACGCTTCTCTATATGAGGATTACGTGGAGCTCCAGCGGGTATGTATGTTTTGGTTTTCTGCACTGCAATCCAAATTTTGCAGAGCCAGATCAGCAATATGTGATTTTGATTTCTGTTTTGTTCTGTATATTGTTTTTTTGTTCCTTTCAATGTCTTTGTTTATCTATTTATTTGTATGTTTTGGTCCTTTCAATGTCTTTCAGTGTGTCATGGCATGGAGAAAAAGAGTGAGGAGAAGCAGGAATAAGCTGAAAAGGTTGCGGGAAGAAGTCAAGTGAGTGGGTTTTTTTTATTGATGGTATTTCTACTGTGTTTTCTACTGTCGTGAAGGGGCAGACCATCTATTGATATAGTGCAGGGCATCGATGGATATGGGGTTATAAGCATTTATTTTTGGTTGGTTTCTTTGTTGCTGTGACCTAAGTATCAAGAAACTGTCTCTTGGTTGCTGTAACCTAAGTATCAAGAAACTGTCTCTTGGTACTGAAAATTGTGTGTGCTTTAGTTTTAGGAATTGTGGTTTTCTTTAGTATCATGGTGTCCTGTGTTCTCTACTGTTGTGAAGGAGCAGACCATCTATTGGTATAGTGCAGGGCATCAATGGATATGGGGTTATAAGCATTTATTTTTGGTTGGTTTCTTTGTTGCTGTGACTTAAGTATCAAGAAACTGTCTCTTGGTACTGAAAATTGTGTGTGCTTTAGTTTTAGGAATTGTGGTTTTCTTTAGTATCATGGTGTCCTGTGTTCTCTACTGTTGTGAAGGGGTAGGGGCAGACCATCTATTGATATAGTGCAGGGCATCAATGGATATGGGGTAATGAACATTTATTTTTGGTCGGTTTCTTTGTTGCTGTGACCTAAGTATCAAGAAACTGTCTCTTGGTACTGAAAATTGTGTGTGCTTTAGTTTTAGGAATTGTGGTTTTCTTTAGTATCATGGTGCCCTGTATTCTCTACTGATGTGAAGGGGCAGACCATCTATTGATATAGTGCAGGGCATCAATGGATATGGGGTTATAAACATTTATTTTTGGTTGGTTTCTTTGTTGCTGTTACCTAAGTATCAAGAAACTGTCTCTTGGTACTGAAAATTGTGTGTGCTTTAGTTTTAGGAATTGTGGTTTTCTTTTGTATCATGGTGTTCTAGTGAAGCGAAGACCAAATTTTGCAATATTATATTTTTGGGAAGCATTAGGGTTTAAAGTGCCTAGGTCTGACTCTTTATGCTATTAAGTTTTATATTCACCCTGTAAATCTAGGGTTTGCAAGCAGAAATGGACTAATAGGTTTTTATCATTGCCCACCCTCCCAACCCCCTTTGGTTTGAGTAACTGTGCTGGATCTTTCAGTAGAGTGTGATTTAAAGAGTGTTCCTGGTCATTGAAGTCATTATATTCAAAAGCATGGGCATGCTTGCAGTGGTGGATTGATGCGCAAAAAATTTCTTCAATTTTCTTTCACGGATGTTGCTTTTGACAATTGATTTGAGGGTTTTCAAATGTTTCCTAATCAAATGATAAATGCTGCTGGATTTCCAGTTTTTTGCGGGGCAAATACAAAATGCTCACAGAAAAGAATCCCGAGGAGCCTGTCAATCCATCAGTATTCCCGGAGTTTGGCACTAAAGCTCTTTCTATTTACAGAAAGCCTGAAGAACCAACTGAAGTGTTGGCTATTAAAGATGAACTTGTAAGATGTGAATTGACTGAGCTACAAACATTGATGTCAACAGATCACCATACCTCCGCTGAAATGGTAAGGCTTCATGCAAACATGTTTTATCCAATTGTTAACACAACCTTTATTCTGTTCACTAGAATGTGATGATAAGTATTCTAATCTTGTGTTGATATGTTCAGACTGGACAACAGTTATTACCTATGAGGATAATGCCAGCTTTCACAGTGCATCCTAATTCAACTGTCACAGCTACTGTTAAACAGTCTCACAAGAAGAGAGATCTTGAAAATAACAGGCTAGTCAGTGCTAAGAAGCCATCTAAAGTTAAAGATGGCCCAAAAAAGAAAAGCAAAGCAGATCTATTGGTACCCCCAGAATACAATGGTAAAAGCATTACCATTTTCAAAAAACCCAAAGAACCAGCTGAAGCGATGACTATTGAAGACAAGTCTGGAAGACATGATTTGACTAGGATGCAGACATTTTCATCAACAGATGACTGTACCTTACCTGAAATAGTAAGACTTCATCCAAACATATTTATCTAATTGTTTCATACAACCTTTAATTGTTTTACCAGAATGAGATTCTAACTGTTTTAACTCTTTTATGTTGATATGTTCAAATTGGGCTACAGCCTTCAGCTATGAGCATAATGTCAGGATTAAAAGTGCCTCATAGTTCATTGGTCACACCTGCTGTTATAGAGAGCCGAAATGAGAAGATCAAAGCAGACCCATTGGCATCCACAGAAGTCAGAGCTCAAATCATTTCCATTTGCAAAAGACCCAAAGAACCAACTAAAAGGCTGGTTATTGCAGACAAGCCTGCAAAACATGAATTGACTGAAATGGTAAACTTCAAGCAAACATATTTATCTAATGTTTAACACAACCTTTAATTATGTTGACTGGAATGCAATCCTAATTGTTTTTATTCTCTTGTTTTGAAATGATCAGACTGGACTACAGCCTTCAGCTATAACGTCAACGCCAAGTTTCAAAGTGCCTCATAGTCCATTGGTCACGCCCATTGTTGAACCAGCTAACAAAAAGAGACGTCTTGAAAATAATGGACTAACGGTAGCCAGTGCTCAGAATCCATCTAAAGTTAAAGATGGCAGAAATAGGAAAATCAGAGCAGATCCATTGGTATCCCCAGGATCTGTTGGTAGAAATATTTCCATTTTAAGAAGACCCGAAGAACCAACTGAAGCACTGACTATTGAAAACAAACCTGCAAGATATGAATTACCTGGAATGCAGCGATTGCTGTTAACAGATGATTGTACCTTGCCTGAAATGGTAAGACTTCATGCAATGTTGCAAACATATTTATCTAATTGTTCAAGACAACTCTGAATTCTGTTGACTGGAATACGATACTAACAATTTTAATCTCTTATGTTTATATGTTCAAACTGAACTACAGGCTTCAGCTACGAGCATGATGACAGCTTTCACAGTACCTCATAGGTCATTGGCCACACCTATTGTTGAACCAGCTAACGAGAATAGACATCTCAAAAATAATGGACCAGTCCATGCTGAGAAGCCATCTAATGTTAAAGATGGCCAAAATAAGAAAAGCAAAGGCATCCCAGTAAAGTCCATGCCACTTTTCGAGGAAAGGGGTGGGAGAAGTTTTTCGGACAATTAATAGTACAACGGATCCCGTTTTTATCCACCACCCCGATTCCATCACTATGTATTTTCTGAGCAGCTTCAAGGCACTACAAGGGAATTCTCTGTGAGGATTAGTATTGTTTAGTTGTACAGAATTCATCATATTGTTGGTGCTTATTTGCACTAAAAGAATTGTACAATGGGAATTCTTTTGAAACATAGATCTCTTTCAAGCTAAAATCCAAGTGCCCTGTATTGTATATTTAGAGAGAATTTCATCCATATGCTTCTCAAACCAAGCAATTCATTCCAAATTGTACATTTTTAAAATTTTCTATACATGTTTTTCATTCAAATTAGCTACAGGACATAAATATTCATAAGTGAAGGACATAATCCACCCTTAATAAAGTAAGGTGCAGAAACTGGAAGGCAGGAAAATCGACTAGTGTTTTTCCAAAGGCTGCAAATGTTCCTGAAATCAGGATTTAACATTTCCAAAGGGAAATTATTTATTTATTACTTCTGTCTTGGAATTAGAGAACCTAATATTTTTAACTCCTGGGTATTTGACATTGTTATGTTTTCATGTGGATTTACTGTAATGAGTGAAGGAGTCTAACAAAGCGACCATTTTTTTTGACTTTTAGGAAGAATTTTGGTAGGAATTTAGCTATTTTGTTTTTATAAAATCTAAATTCTCTGATGGTAATTTATGTTTTTAAAGTCATAAATTGATTCAACATTCTTGAAAATCTCAGAACATTCATATTGTAAAAAAATTAAACATCATTTTTTTTCAAATTAAAAAATTTCTTGAAAATGTCTACCGATTTTTATCTAAAACATGCCCGAAAAACTGGCTTAAAATCCTGGCGCGTTTAGGCTACTTTGTTCGAGATTGCCTTGCAGTTATTATTAGAGAGAGGCTTCCATTGAGTAAAAGTGTTCGAGGAGAAGTACAGTTGTAGCAGAAGATAAATAATCTTTTATACATTAAAAAAAGGGCTTTTTTTTATATATAAAAAGAATCAATGGAATTTTATTATATTCAGATTGAACTACTATCTATTTATTTATTAGGATTTTTCATTTTATTAATAATGATATAAATTTTAATATCATAATTTAGAATTAAATCAATGTATTTCATTAAAGTAAAATGAAAATAATATTTATATTATAGGATTTTTAATATTAATAATAATAATATAAATTTTAATATCATAGTTTAGAATTAAATTAATGTATTTAAATGAAAATGAAATTGAAATAAAGTTTTCTAAATTAAAAATATAATTATAATAAATGATTGCATGTGAGGAAGGATGGTGAATATCCTCAATATGGATAAATAGTTGATCTCTAATTGGTTAAGCGAATTTGTGGATGCTATGACCTTGGACTTATTAAAGGGTTCACAAAATTCAAAGACCTTTTTCCATATAGGACTCTTCACCATTATGATTAAATTGATGTCTCTTTTAATTTTATGCTTCTTGTGATTATAGTAAAATTGATCTCATCATATTATCAATTAGATATTTATTATATATCGGGTGGAAAGGTAACTCCTTTATTATTTATCATTTAGATATTCATCATATATCGAGAGAGGGTTTAAAATATGAATAATGGCTATATTGTTCATTTTGATTTAAATGAATAATAACACAAAAACATTTAAATAAATAACAATACAAAGACATCTAAAACATTTAGATAGGATGCTATCTCAAGTTAATAATACAAATTTTCAATATATATAAAAGTATTAACGTGAAATAATTTCATAATAATAATATTTATTGTAACAAATACAAATAAAAATAATTTGAAACATAATATTTATAATGCATATGTATTAGAACCACAATTAATGCATTAAGTTAATAATAAAAATTTTCAATATAAAAGTATTAAAATGAAATGATTTCATAACAATAATATTTATTGTAACAAATACTATATAAAAATAGTTTGAAACATAATATTTATAATGCATAAGTATTAAAATCACAATTAATGCATTAAGAAGAGTGAATAATTAAATAATTAAGTCCTTAAAATGTTATTTTAGGAAGAGTGAATAATTAGATAATTAAGCCTTTAAAATGTTATTTTAGTTTGTGTAACTATGTTGAATGAGCTTTTAAAAGGTTCTCTATAATTCACTTACTTTTACTAGACTTTTTGGTACTCTGGAAGTGTTTATGCCATGTTTGGAGTGCTTTATGACATGTGGAATGTTAAGTTTCCTATGATGTCATAGTTTAAGTCCTAAATTGTTTAGCATTTAATACATTTTCATAATAACAGAATGAATATGATCACTGAAAGAAACAAAATCACATGGTACACAACAATTTACTCTGGGAAACCCTAAAGGGAAAAACCCAACAAAACTCCTCAATATAGATTACCGGTATGCAATGACCAAAGAACAAGGTCTTATCAAGTGAGTGACCAAACCCGAAGCATAAGAGCCATAACACCAAAGACATTAGTCCTCCTTCTCTGTCTGTCCTTCTTTCTCTCTCTTGTGCAATACAAGTGTGTGTGAGTGTGTACAAATGAGGGAGGGTGCCTCCCTATTTATACTAGTTTCCCAACTGACATTTTACCTAATTGGGCCGACCTGCCTGATTGGCAGGGACGACCTACCTAGGTAAACTTCACAATAATAATTATATACATCTAAAATGGGTGTTATTGACTCAACTTACAAATGAGGGTTTATCTCGTGACATTTACATGACCTTTTACATTAGTAACATCTCCCAAAGGAGGAATAATAATAATGTGAAGTACAAGTAGAGTATTTTTTGAAGTTATATTATTTCAACACCCCCCCTTAACAAGAAGGGTATTTTGCTGACAACAACAACAACTAGTGTGGCTTGACACAACATCATTGGAAGGAGAGTGAGGAGGCATCATCAACATCATCTTTTGGAACATTGTCTGATACATCTATAGTTCATCGAAATTTTTGAACAACATCATCATCTTCAACAAAAATCTAAAGTATTATCATCAACATCTTCAGGACAGAGCTAAAGTATCATCATCAACATCTTCAGTACATAGCTGAAGTATCATCATCTGCAGCATGGAACTGGGGCTTCATCATCTGCAGGAACGTTATCAGCAGCATGGAGCTAGAGCATCATCATCTGCAACATGGATCTCGAGCATGGAGCTGGAGCATCATCTACAGCATGGAGCTGGAGTGTCATCATCTGCTGGAACATCAAAACTAAATCATAGCTGCAACATGGGACTGGGGCATCATCATCTGCAGTATGGAAAATCATCATCTGCATAAAAATTGATACATCACTAGCATTAACAGCACAAGGAAGGCTCATCGACATAAGGCTGGAATAACAACGACAATGATAGCACGAGGCTAGCTCCTTAGCATAAGGCTGGAATAACAACAACACCGACAACACGAGGATGGCTCATCAACATAAAGATGGAATAATAACAACAACATGTGAAATCATCATCAACTCAAGGCTAGAGTAACATCATCTATGGCAGGTATAACAACAACCAACATGATCCTTCCTTTTGGAATTACGAGATCATGGACAAAACATATGTGGTACTCAGACAATCCTTCCTTTTGGAATTTCGGGATCAAGTCTTTGCGGAGCTGCCAATACTAATCATAGCTAACACATCCATACACATGATGATCCTTCCTTTTGGAATTACAGGATCAAGTCCATCACTGACATCCTAGACGATCATTCCTTTTTGGAATTATGGGATCAAGTCCACTACTAACATTCTGGACGATCCTTCATTTTGGAATCACGGGATCAAGTCCACTACTATCATTCTGGATGATTCTTCCTTTCGAAATTACAGGATCAAGTCCACTACTAACATTCTAGATGATCCTTCCTTTCATAATTATGGGATCAAGTCCATTACTCATCAGTGTTTAAGACGATCCTTCCTTTTAGAATTACGAGATCAAGTCTAAGGATGATTAGTCCTTCCACATCAACATTTAAGATGATCCTTCCTTTTAGAATTATGAGATCAAGTCCAACAAGATCAACATTTAAGACGATCCTTCCTTTCATAATTATAGGATCAAGTCTAAGTATGATCAATACCAACTGAGCTACCTGCTGTGATCAGGATTCCATATTATTAATACTAATCCCCCTTTCGAGGGAAGTCCCTACGGACATGTACAAGTAGACTATTCTTCGAAGTTACATTATTTCAACACTCCCCCTTAACAAGAAGGGTATTCTACTGACAAAAACAAGAACTAATGTGGGTTGACACAACATCAGCGAAAGGAGAGAGAGGAGGCATCATCAACATCATCCTTTGGAACATTGTTTGATACATCTATAGTTCATCGAAAGTTTTGAACAACATCATCATCTTCAACAAAAACTAAAGTATCGCCATCAACATCTTCAATACATCGCTGAAGTATCATCATCTGCAGCATGGAACTAGGGCATCATCATCTATAGGAACATTATCAGCAACATGGATATGGAGCATCATCATATGCAACATGGAACTGGATCATCATCTGCAGCATGGAGCTGGAGCATCATCTACAACATAGAGTTGGAGCATCATCATATACAACATGGAATTGTATTATCATCTACAGCATGGGAATGGGGCATCGTCATCTGCAGTATGGAACACCCTCATTTGCATAAAAACATCACTAGCATTAACAACACGAGGTTGGCTCATCGACATAAGGTTGGAATAACAACAACAATGGTAGCACGAGGCTAGCTCATTAACATAAGGCTGGAATAACAAAAACAACAACAACAACATGAGGTTGGCTCATTAGCCTAAAGCTACAATAACAACAACAACATGAGGTTGGCTCATTAGCCTAAAGCTACAATAACAACAACAACGTGTGGCATCATCATCAACAACTCAAGGCTGGAGTAACATCATCTATGGAAGGTATAACAACAGCCAGCATGATCATTTCTTTCGGAATTACAGGATCATGGACAACACATATGTTGTACTCAGACGATCCTTCCTTTTGGAATTTCAAGATCAAGTCTTTGCAAAACTACCAATACTAATCATAGCTAACACATACATACACATGACGATCCTTCCTTTTGGAATTACGGGATCAAGTCCATCACTGATATCCTGGACGATCATTCCTTTTCAGAATTATGGGATCAAGTCCACTACTAACATTCTAGACGATCCTTCCTTTCGGAATTACTTGATCAAGTCCACTACCATCATTCTGGATGATTCTTCCTTTCAAAATTATAGGATCAAGTACACTACTAACATTCTGGACTATCATTTCTTTCAGGATTGCAGGATCAAGTCCATTACTCATCAATGTTTAAGACGATCCTTCCTTTCAGAATTACAAGATCAAGTCTAAGGATGATTAGTCATTCCACATCAACATTTAAGACAATCATTCCTTTCAGAATTACGGGATCAAGTCCAACAAGATCAACATTTAAGACGATCCTTCCTTTCAGAATTACAGGATCAAGTCTAAGTATGATTAATCCCAGCTAAGCTACCTACTATGATCAGGATTCCATATTATCAATACTACTCCCCCTTTCAAGGGAAGTCCTTACGGACAACACGAAGGTCTCAAAAGTGTTCAAACTTCACGCGAGGCAAAGGCTTAATCAACACATCTACAACCTGCTCGTCTGTGCTCACCTATTGGAGCTTTATAACTCCCTTCTGCACCATGTAACAAATGTAGAAGTACCAAATTTCTATGTGCTTCGTCTTATCATGGAACATGGGGATCTATGTCATCTTCATGCATCTTTGGTTATAACATAGAATCATGGTAGCATCCATCTCTAGATCGAACATATCTGATAAAGACTTTTGAATCCATATGGATTCACAACTAGTGGAACAAGCTACAATATATTTCGCTTCTGCAGTGCTGAGAGCAACACTGGATTGCTTCCTTCTTATCCATCAGATCATGGATGATCCCATACTGAAACATCTTCTTGAAGTGCTCTTTCTATCTGAGACACTTCTTTCCCAATATGAATCTGTATAACCATATAGTCTGAAGTCATGATCTCTAGTATAACTGAGACCATAGTCTATCATACCTTTTAGGTACCTCATCACATGCTTTGCAGCTACCAAGTGAACATGCTGGGATCAACCAAATATTATCTCAAAGTGTTCACAAGAAAGCATATATCTGTCCGGGTATTCGTCATATACATCAATGAACCAATGATCTTTCTGTATAGTGTCACATCCACTAATTCTGATGAAGCATTAGCCAACAACTTCAAGTGTGTATCCATGGCTTTACATTCCAACATGTTAAAACTTTTTAGAATTTCCAATGCATACTGGGCCTTGGTTAAGGAAGATTCCTTCTGGGATCTGCCATACTTCAATACCTAGAAAATAATGTATCAAGCCAAGTTCTTTCATCTTGAATTCTACATCAAGATTCTTCTTACACTCTGAGATTTGCTTCTCATTACATGTCAGAAATAAATCATCCACATACAACAATAATATGACAGGTTCATCATCCATAACCTTGATGTAAAGGTTAGGATCAACTTTACTTTTGCTAAAGCCTAAGCTCGTAAGAAAACTATTGATTCTTCCATACCAATCTCTTAGATCTTGTTTCAGTCTGTACAAAGCCTTGTTCAATTCATAGACATGCGTTCTTCTATCTTTGACTTCAAAACCTTATGGTCGTTCTATGTACACTTCTTCTTCAATAACACCATTTAGGAAGATTGTTTTCACATCCATCTGGTGTAAGTTCCATTCTTTCTTGGCGTCTAGTGCCATGATGGTTCTGATAGAAGTGTACTTTGCTACATGATCAAATGTCTCTTCATAATCGATTCCTTCCTTTGAGAGAATCCACGGGCCACAAATATGGCTTTGTACTTGTCAATACTTCCATCAGATGTATGTTTTATCTTGTAGATCCATTTGGAATATACCACACTTTTTCCTTCTTGCTTGGGAACTATTTCCCATATATCATTTTTCATTATGGATTGGTATTCTTCCATCATAGCTTCTACCCATTATTTCTTTTGAATAGCTGCTTCAAAACAAGTAGGTTCTTTGTATACAAGATCACACATCAAAGCCACATAACTATGAAATGACTTTGGCTTCTTACTCTACATTGTGGATATTTTTGGAGCACCATACCTTTCTACTTCTTGAATAATCTCACGGGCCCAATATTGATTTTGTTAGGATTATAATCCTCCCTTGTCCAATTTGGTCAATTATGTCTAAATTAGGAGTCTTTTCAATCTATATTTAGTCACTAGCATCATTGGGTTCACATGGCCTAATTTTGCCACATGTACCAGTTACTAGAGTGTGGGGAACACTATTTGAGGCTAACTACCACTGACTGCACTTGCATGCATCAGTTTAGGAGCCTCCTAGAACAATCCCTACACTTTAGGAGCTGGTGGGAGTTCCAGAACCGACCTCCTTCAATTGAGTTCAATTAGTGACTAGTTAAGCCTAGTTAGGAGCCAGTTACATTCAATTACATCCAATTCAGTTAGCACCAGCCATTGATTGATTGCATGTGGGAAGACACAATTCCTCACCTACCACATTCAGTTAGCCTAGTTAACTGATTCTAACTAACTGAGGCACTGATTTATACAACTAGAGCTAACTAGTTAGGCTCCAATAGTGATTTAGACATGTCTAGTTATCCATGCAGTTAGGTAGAGTCAATCAATTCCAATTCCTCTCTCATGCATTCAAATTGATTGGTTATTAATACCAGTGTATTACATTGTAATTAATTATCCAATTAATTTTGATTATTGAAAGCATTACACAGTTGCAAGCCATTTTTGCACTGTTTCATTCTTCAATTCTGAGTAAAATTATCCGATCTATCTTGTGAGTTGTGTGTTGATCCACAGATCTATGTGCTCAATTTTATATGGTATCAGAGCCTCAACAAGACAAGGCACTTCTCCTACTACAGATTCATACCTGGATAAAAAAAAAATTTGAGCAAAATTGTTCCTTCCAACACTGCACCAGAAGTGGAGAATTTACCACATAAATCCTAAGCAAATGAATTGTTGATCAAGCTTGCTTGATTAACTAAGCTGGGTGTGAAGAAAATTCAAAAGTGCAGGCTATCAAACTTACTTTGTTTGTTTGTTTGTGTGATTTACAGGTTTTTCAGTCTCCTTCACTGCATTCGCTACAACAACATTCAGTCTCCTTAACTGCATTTGATACAACAATACAATGGCTCCTTTTGTGGACCCTCTCACTCCTTTCAACTACCATCAGTGGAAGGAGGACATTGAGATACAACTTCGCTCCAAAGGACCCTATAGAGTCACAATGGAGATGGAAGTAGAGCCGGCTCATTATGTTGACAAAGCTAAATATTGGAATAAGATGGATGAAGCCTACAATTTCTTGTGCCTGTCTATTTCCAAATATATTCTCTTCCACATCACTGGATTGAAGACTCTGAAGGAAATTTGGTATCAACTTGCTTCCTTGTTTGATAAGCAAGATGACATGAGGGTCTATCAGCTAGAGAATGAGCTGATTTCTCTTCACCCAGACCACTTCGAAACTCTGAATGATTTCTTCACTAAATTCAAGCACTTGGTGCTCTAGTTGAAGCCGTGCAAGGTTGAGAAGGAGGATGATCAACTCATCCTCGCCATCCTCTCAAAACTTGGTGCAGACTACTCAGTCTTTGCATCAACCTTTCATACTGGGAAGTTCACTACACCAAATTGGAAGATGCCAACTCTTAATGCCTTCATTGAGTCTCTCACCAATGAGCATGACAAGTTGGTCCAAATGGGGATCAGCTGATCTTCCAAAGACCAAGCATTGGTTGCTGGAGGACCCAAGGCTATGAATGGTAAGGGGAAGCAAAAGAATGATCCTCCTATGGAGAAAGAGCAGTCAGATCAGCCCTCGGGTTCAAGGAGAAGCAAGAAGAATGGAAGAGGAAAGACCCTTTGTTCTTACTGTGGAAGGGGATTTCATCCAAAAATCTCCTGTATGAGAAGAAAAATTAATGAAATGGTTGTTCTTCTAGAGAAACATAACATCATTGTACCTGTTGGCGCAAGCAAGGTTGACCATAGAGAAGAAACTGAAGAACATGATGAGATATGCCATGCACTGAAGGCTAGCTATTCAACAACACATGCCTTCCTCATTGATTCAGGAGCTTCCAATCATATGGTTGCATCCAGAGAATCATTCTATTCTTTACAATCTTCTGATGGCCCTAGTATTCACATGGGTAATAACAGTCAAATTTGAGCCAAAGGGAAGGGTTCTATTAATATTGAACATGGAAAGTTCAAAGATGTGCTTTATGTGCCCTCCTTAGCTGCAAATCTATTATATGTATACCAGATGACTCACATTGGCCCTCCAAAGAGAGTGATATTTGGTCCTGACTTAGTGGATATCACATATATCTCTACTGGGAACATAAAAGGGAAGGGTGTTGCAAATCATGCCTCCAAGGCATATGATTTCTCACACTTCCTGCCATTTTCAGAACCAGTACACTCTCAGTTGCCACTTGAAAGGGGAGGTAAAAATATTCTATCTACTCCTTTTGCAGTTTCCACTAGTATTTCAGAATCAAAAGTAGAACCAGTTGTGTCAGTTTATGAGATTGAGATTTAGGGCGATTCAGATCCAGATCCAGTCCCTACTCCCAAGCGGGAAGCTAGGAAGATGACTGGAAATATATTTGACACACAAAGGACAAAAGATCAATTTTCAGAAAGAGAACCTTGCGCTATGTCATGCACTCTCACCTCATTTAGAGAGATGCAACAAACTCCCTGTGAGATGCTACATGGAAAGGTCTGATCAGCTACACTCCTCTTAGAAGAACATAGTGGATCATACACCTCTTCATCCAAAAGGAGGCAAAGGTTACATGCCAGGCCCTAGGATACCTGTGCACAGAACATCATGCATGATTATTCGCTACACCACATAGATGAAGGTTGCAAAAACATATTTTCAAGTTTTTTTAACTTGAATCCTGATTCTACTTGCTTAGTTAGAGGGGGGGGGTTTTTCCGATGTGGTTTTTTCCCCGGTTCCTTGTATTAAGAAATTACTTTGATTTAGCTGTAATGGGTGACCTATGGTCTTAGTTACCAGGGCCCACAAATTTTCCAAGTTAGCATTCTGGGGGGTGTTAGGATTATAATCCTCCCTTGTCCAATTTGGTCAATTATGTCTAAATTAGGAGTCTTTTCAGTCTATATTTAGTCACTAGCATCATTGGGTCCCCATGGCCTAATTGGGCCACATGTACCAGTTACTAGAGTGTGGGGAACACTAGTTGAGGCTAACTTCCACTAACTACACTTGCATGAATAAGTTTAGGAGCCTCCTAGACCAATCCCTACAATTTATGATCCACTCGGAGTGCCAGAACCAACCTCCTTCAGTTGAGTTCTGTCAGTGACTAGTTAAGCCTAGTTAGGAGTTAATTACATTCAGTTACATCCAATTACATTCAGTTAGCGCCAGTCACTGATTGATTGTATGTGGGAAGGTGTAATTCCTCACCTACCACATTTAGTTATCCTAGTTAAGTGATTCTAACTGATTGATGCAATGATTTAGACAACTGGAGCTAACTAGTTAGGCTCCGATAGTGATTTAGACATGTCTAGTTATCCATGCAGTTAGGTAGAGTCAATCAATTCTAATTCCTCTCTAAGGCATTCGAATTGATTGGTTATTCATACCAGTGTATCACATTGTAATTAATTATCCAATTACTTTTGATTAATGAAATCATTACACAGTTGCAACTCATTTTTGCACTGTTTCATTCTTCAATTTTGAGTAAAATTGTCTGATCTATCTTGTGAGTTGTGTGTTGATCCAAAGATCTATGTGCTCAATTTTATAGCTTTCTCTTGTGGGATATATTCAGGTGGGGAGGTTCTTGGGGCTCCATTAACATATCATGTTCTTCTGGAATTTCATCATCATGAGTAGGTGCAACTTATTTTATTGGTTCTGCATCTCTAGGAGCTACAACTTATTCATATGGTTTGTCACGCCCCCACCCTTCTACTGGCGAGAGGACACGACTATAATGCTGACAATCTGGGAAAAATAAGCCCCATGAACATGATATAAAATGCATTGGAAATAAACATACACAGATGCATATATTACTATCAAACAGTGGAAGCATTTACATTTCATTCAACACATTAACATGTTCATCATATTTATAAATCAAACACAATTGCAAGGATTTAAACACAAGAATACTTATCTTAGAAGAAGCTTGTCCAGCAACCAACTACGTCGCTGAAACATTCCACCCAACTATAGGCCAGTGTGATCATCAATCACTCAGCAACACTACCACCTTCGAGCTGGGCATGATTCCACAAGGAATAAGGGGAAACTAGCAGGCTCACACGTAGCCAAGGATACACAAAACTCAACCAAGCCAACACAGTTGGGTTTATCAGGCTAACAGGGAGCTGGAAAGGTTGGCTGCTAATATAGTGAGCTCAATCCAAGAGCTATGGACACATGCACCATAACTATCCTGACTTCTAAGACATCCACACACACACCCAACACAAGGAAGCATCCCCTTCTCTACTATGTAGTCCCTCGGGCCATGCCTTCCCTTCCAGTGCTATTCAGGGGGTACAGAGAAGAAAATCATCCCTATAGCTCTGTTTGTGAGGATCCTACACACACTAGGTTTATCAAGCAGGCTCAGACCCTATTTCCACTCCAAAAATATTTCAACCAAAACAACAGAGGCATACACAACAATTTCCAGATCTGGGATTGATGAAAATTGACTTGGGAGCCAAAAATGAATTTGCAGATGGGTAAAACAACCCCCTCAGCATCAATTCGAATTCTAAATTTGTTTATGTACCTAATTTGGCCAAAACGAACTCAATCGACACCCAAAATTCATGGCTCTGTTTCCCCCATTGGCTATGCAACTCTGATACACGAAATTCCCCAACAGTGGAGAGGTTAAAATAACACAGAAACACCCAGGAGTGATCCCAACCACTGAGCATTAACAAAAACACTTCCCAACCCTAGGAAAAATGAATAACACAATAGAGAACATGAATGGTGAATGCTAGGAGCTCCAAAATCATGGGGAATTCCAAAAATGTGAGTGGTTTCACACACAGGAAGTTCAGAATGCTTGAGAGAGCTCACGTGAAGGAAAAATGGTGATGAAAAACATCAAAACATGAAAGCAAGGTAGAATGGCATAGGTTTTTGGGTTTTTACTTTCCTAAGGAGTCAAAACGCATTTCCCGAGAACTAATGGCTTCTCCAATTCGAATTTGGACGGCTATACCTTGCCGATCCCATGCAATAGCCAACTCAACCAATTTCTGGCAGTAATAAATGATTGGGTGAATAAGACAAGAAAGGTAGTTGACAGTGTTGATCGGTTCTCCCTTTGACATTTGGATTTTCCCCATTGGCCCCAAAGGTTTGAATATTCCCCCTCCATTATCCTTAGGAAATCATGCCCCTTCTCATTATTGTTGCATTGACATAGCTGATTGTGGGGTTTTAATTAATTGCATATTTACATGATGATTTAAAATCATAACGTGCATGGCTAGCACAAAATACCATCATCACCGATTTAATCGTTGGAACATAAAATGATAATCCATGGTGGAGATTTTTCCTGTAGCTCCACACCATGATTAATTACAATATATACACCATATACATTTAATGCAAACGAGGTCAAAACCAGGGTGTTACATTCCCCCCCCTTCAATAGCACTGTCCTTAGTGCTTTACAAAATTAAACAAAAATGCTACACTGGCATCGCCTTAGTGCTCCCCATAATTGAACAAAAATGGATGTGCCAAGTGCATTGCATCATCCAGCTTCTATGTAGCCTCTTCAGGACCGTCGCGCTCCCATTACACCTTTACCTGGCCTATGGATCGGTTCCGGAGCATTGTGACCTTCATGTTGAGGATGCACATTGGCTTGATTTGGAACTCTCCCTCGGGTTCCACCTAAATCACATCCCAATTTATCACATGGTTAGGATCATGTACATATTTCTTAAGCAAAGAAACATAAAAAACATTATGAGCTCTAGTGCTAGCAGGCAATGCAAGTCTATATGCAACTGGCCCTATTCTTTCAAGCACTTCAAACGACCCAAAATATCTAGGTGACAACTTGGCACAACTTCCAAGCTTCAAGGAACTCTTCTTTGCCCTCAATCTGAGGTAAACATGATCCCCAGCACTGAATTCTCTGTTCACCCTATGCTTATTTGCATATCTTTTCTGTCTGTCCTGAGCTACTTTTAGATTTTTCCTGATCTTTACAACCTCTTGATCAATTTATTTTAGTAATTCTAGCCCAAGAACATCCCATTTCATTGGATTATCCCATTTCACTGGTGTCCTACACCTTCTGCCATACAAAGCTTCATACAGACTCATCCCCAGTGATGCTTGCTGTCCATTGTTATAAGCAAACTCCACCAAGTGTAAATAATCTTCCCACTTGGTTGGTTTGTCCATCACATACATGCAAAGCATGTCTTCAAGAACTTGATTTACTCTCTTTGTTTTCCCATCAGTATGAGGATGGTACGCAATGCTGAAGTTCAACTTTGTAACCAAATCTACAAACAAACCCTTCCAAAAATTGGAAGTGAACTTGACATCTTGTTGCAGCTGCAACTATTTTCCCGAATTTTTTTATTTTTAGGGTCCCCTTTTATTTTTAGTATCTAGACGACCTAGGAATGTTTTATTTGTACCAAAGTTTGCCTAGGGCTCAACTGTTTTTTGAAAAAACTTAGTCTTTTTGCATGCCCATATCGGATGCCTAGTTGACTAGTCTTCCGATACAGCGAGGGCATAGTCCACTATCATTCCGATGTGTTTATTGGAACCCTTCCGAGGTCTAAGCCACTGTATCGAGAGTGAGTTTGTCTATGATCTTGGTTATGGTCATGCTAAGGTTCCGACGTCTTAGTATAAAGTGGAACTGATGGATCGGATCTCCCTTCGGCTATTGTTTTCCAATGTCTGGTGAAGTTGGCATTTTCGCCGTCGATTTTGTGTTTCAGAATGAACTGAGAGATTTAGTTTGTTTGACATCTGATGTTCCTGAGAATTAGTGTTGAGTCGATCTGAAGCTTCATGATTTCCCCGCTGATACCGAAGAAGTTAGTTCTGTCGATTTTTGATGTGTCTTTCCCATGCGATTATCGGGTAGGTAGAGCCGTTCCCATCCAACATTGTAGATGTCTTCAGGACCATATGTCCGGTGTTTGGTTAATATTTTTCCCACTAGTGTTCATTTTCGCACTCCTGGTCGAGGCTTATAACATCGTTTTGAGCCCATGACTTGTCATTTTAATGGTGGTAGCTATCAAACTCGATTACACGCAGCTGTCAAGATTCTATACGTTCGCCCGCAGAAGTTATCTCCTGTCCAGGTTGCTTGCATCTTCGTTGCCAGGTAGGATCCATTCGCGAATTTTTTTTTTGCTTGGTTTTTGTTGTTGTTTTAACAGCTAGGATGGATAGGGTTAGGTTTTCCACATTAGGGTAAAGTTTGTGCTTTTGTGGTCCTCTTGCGGTGATTTTTTCCTTTACTGAGGGTTCGACCCATTTTGTTGTGAGCGTTTCATTTTGTCCTGTTAGGTTTCCATCTCCGCCATTGTGCAACCATGAGTATGCCTGTGATAGTTTCATTTGTTGGGAAGGTTAGGGCAAGGTGCAGACGAGCGTTTCACTTTTTGCACCTCCTTGTTCATTATGGCCTCGTTTTAAAGCCTAATCCGCACGGCCATGTCTCCTTTGATGGTAGGTTTCCATGGGACGTAGGAGGACCGCGAGTTTGATAGGGGTTTAGGGTTTTTGTGTTGAAACAGACGGCGGTGTGAGATTTTTCCTCAGTCAGGATGCACGTATAGATTTTTAGGAAGCTGGAAGAGATTAGGGTTTGAGCTAGAAGAGTTTTAGGGTTAGGGGGTAAAAGTATTTTGCAGTTTCTTTTTGTTTAAAGTCTCTCATTCAGAGGAACTATTGGTATTGATAATAATTTTCAATATGTATATCGATGAAATGGTAAGATGTGGTGGTTTTGTTGTTTTCTCACTACATTGATTGCTAGAGATAAATAGACTGAGATCCTGTTGTATAATGGTTACAGGTAAATTATCAACATAGCAATATGCCACATAAACAAAAGAAGAAATCCCAAGCAGCCGAAGAAGAACCGGAAGTGGAAATACTAACCAAAGTGGAAGTTATTTATGAAGATACTAAAGTTATTACTGGAGTGGATCCAGAATATAAATGGGGAGAAATATATAGGATGATTTTAAGCCAGAGTGTTCCAGATGCTAGTTTTGAGGACATGCTCATATATGTGAATATTGAAAGATCAACCCTTATGAAAGTGGCTACCAGAACTAAGTTTTTCCCATGCGCATAGGTGATAGGGTGGATTCTGCCTAGGGCAGATGTAACAAGGATGATTTTGGCCAATACCGCGAAGTAGGGTTATCCTGCATATAGCCGAGCTTATGTGTCTATGGCGTATAATTTACCAACAACACAAACTTATATGACTGAAAGTTGGTTAAAAGAGTTGAATTTAGACATGGTGGAAATAGTCAAGAAGATGACGATACCCGGAAAAAACTTCTGCACAAGGCCTTCTGGAGAGTATGAAACATCAACTCTTCGTACTCCCTATAGGTTCATAGCTTTGATGCTGAATCGAATATTTGGAAGAGCTAATGGAAAACATTTTAAAATGGGTTGGATACCAATTATCTATTTTGTTGCTACACAAGGTACAATTTTTAACTAGGCAAGTATAGTATCCAATAGTCTATCAACTTGTATAAGCGCAACCTTGGGAGGAGTGTCCCAAAAGAAGTCAGAATTTTACATGAGTTCTATTTTGATTGATTGCATTTTGTGCACTCAGCCATTCCCAGCCTTAAAGTTCCATTGGGATAAGGACCGAGCTCTAGTGTATGCGGCCTATAAATTATTCTGGGCCCACAAATATTACAGCCATCATAGGGAGATTTGTGAGCATTTCATTATGCCATTATATTTTTTGATTTTCTTGGTAGAAAGCAATTGTATGTCAGAAGAAGCTTTCAAAGTTGTGCAAGAATACCGAAGCTATTATCTGACAGAAGAAGGCCTATATTTAAGAATGTATGGTGGTTCAAGAGACCTTTCTCTTCTGCCAAAGTATGCCATAGACTATGTAATTCACAAGGAGGCTGTGAGGCAGTTGTATATTGATGGGATATGAAGCTTCGTTTTTGAGTAGAAGAAGGCAGTCCTGTAGTGCCCTTTTTTGTTGGAAGTTACAAATTTTCCAGGGTGAAGAATGCATCTGAGTTTCTTAAGGAATTGGAGTACTTTCATTTTGGTGAAATGAATTTCCATAGGAATGAATCCAAGGGAAAAGTTGCTGATTATTGCACAGAAGCTGGAGTGCATTTCGAATATACCAATTTCTGGGATAAGGATGAAGAGACATTCTGAAATGCTAGGAACATAAAAACTTTAAGGAAAATATTCAAGCCGAAGATAGCTATTATTGGTGGTAAAGGTAAAGCTGTTGAGAAGCAGAAAATGCAAGAAGAAGAAGAAGCAAAAAAGAGGCACGAAGAAGCTATCAGACTAGTATAGGAGGCAGAGAACTGGTTGACAATAGAAAAAGAAGAAAAGAAACAAGCAGCTGTAGAAGCAGCAAAGAAGATTGAAGAAGAAAAGAAAAGAAAAGAAGAAGACGAGATACAGAAAAAGTAGGCAGAAAGTGAGGGGTTCATATTAGAAGGTATCCAAAAGGAAAAACAACAAATAGAAAAGACAACGGAAGGATTGAGAACCGAGACATTAGAAGGACAAGACCCTACTGATCAAGGACAGGATCAGTTTGATATTGACCCATTAGAGCCTGTTGTTCCTTCTAGTAGTACAGTAGGAGAAGGTTCAGTGTCAACTTATGGAGTTGAGTTAATTACTTTCATGCCCACTGAAGGGGAAGAGGTACCGGATTTTAACACTAACTTTTACGACAAGGAAAAAAAGAGGATTGTCAAACAAACAGAAAAGAAGGTGAACACTGGGGATAAACCCGAAATGATGGTGACAGATTAAATAATGGTTCATGGTACTAACAAAGATCCCTGATTAATGGCTAGAGCTGGGGTAGCCCTATCCCTAGCCACTGAAGACAATGTAGATAGAATCATGACAGATCTAGAGCAGTCTTAGAAAAAAGTCACACAACTGAAAGATACTTTGAAGAAAGAAAGGAGTGAAAGCCAGAATTTGAAAAGAAAGTATGAGGATATGACCGGTGAGGTCGATATATCAAAGGCAGAATGTCAGTATTTACAGGTAGACAAATATGCCTTGGTAATATCTACAGGAAATATAGAGAAGAATTCCCAGACCACCTTGGTAGAGTTGGGGAAGGTACAACAGAAATATCAGAGTTTGGAAGCAGAGAGGGATGAGCTTAGGTTGTCAGTTGAAGAATTGGATAAGGAAAATAGCAGATTGGAAGGTAAAGTGACAAAGCTGGAAGAGCAGAAGACCACTGCAGAAGGGAAGGCTAAGCTATATGAGATTCAGATAGCAGCTTTGGAGGATCAAAAGAATTCACTAGTAGCTTCACTAAAGACAGCTATAGAGCAGAAGGTTGATATTGAGCCTTTAAAGAAGCATGCCCTTATGCTCCGAAAGAAGATTCATCAAATGCAACTGCAGATGGTGGAAGAAAGATCTAAAGTTCAACATATCGACATCAGATTAGAGGAAATTGTAAATACTACTTCTTATTTTTTGGATAGAACACAGGATATCCTAGAAACTCTGCAGGGAAGGATGACATGGGTAGAAGCGAACAAGGAATCTCCCGCAGATATATCTGTCAAAGATCCGAAGATGTTAAAGCTAGAATATGATATGATCGAGTTTGTTAGCAAGGAAACATAAGAACTAAAAAAGACTGAAGAAAACAAAGAATGTATGTGTTGAATTCTGTAGGAGAGTGCTCCTAACTTATAATTGGTGTCAGGCCTCGGTTGCAAAGAGATTAGAAGTGCTTCCAGAGCATGAATTTTTTTTGAAACAATTACAAGAGAGATGCAACGAATATGAACAGGCCATTCAACAAGTCAAGGAGTTAGATGAAAAGATACTTAAGACTGAAATAGCACAAGCAGCTGTGAGCATCCACTTGCTAGAAGACCAGATGCTCTTGATCCCTGCCAGGATAGCGGGTGTAAAATCCCAAGCTTCTCAGCACAAAATTACTATCATATTTCTCGAATCTTCAGGTTTTGAGAATATAGCAGCAGAGGCAAATGTGTGGAGAAAGTTTATGAATGAGCAGGCTGGACCCTCTTAGGTGGACTGTCTAGCACTTTAATAAAGAATGTAATATATTGTATTTATTTTTTTGGTCACAAGCTAAAAGACAAAATTTTGTATGGGAAAGGTTAAGGAAGCCCAAAAGACAATGAGGGAAGCTCAAGAGTTTTTTGCTTTTTGTATAAATATAGGCAAGCTTGATGTATGAGAGGACCTTTTTTCAGACCATCTTTGTGCAAGTTTATTGCAAGAAAAACTAGTTCATCTTATAATAAAGAGTTATATTTTTTTTGGGCTGGAGAAAGCACTATGGCGTTTCAAATGCTTGACGTGGACTGGTTGGATGTGAACTATTTCTGTTTCAGCTTGTTTCCATGAACTGTGAGACCATTTTAACTTATGAATTCTTTCCTGTTATGAAATTTCTCTTGTTTATTTCTGTGAAATGTCCACAATCATACTTGAGTAATGAATGTTTTAATTAACAATGAGCTATCTCTTTGTTTATCTGTCTATTGATATACACGTGATCAGAAATATTAACAGCTATCTGTAGTGTTCTTTATGCATGTTATACAATACATTACTCAGCATTAATTACAGTATTGCTCCCTAGGGATAGGTTAGAGAGTTTTAGTTAGTTTTCTTTGTTTATGATTTAGAAGCGAGAGAGGTAAGAACTTGCGTATCACATTGTGACACTCCTTGTTTTCTCTATCAATTTCATTTAACTAGGCACTTGCATATCATACCTAAATATAAAACTAAAAAGTACACCTAAACGGTGGACCGGGCCGCAACCGGTAAATCATTTTAATCGTTACTTGACCTACGGTAGTCGGACCGTAAACCGGGTGGATTCCCCATACCAAACAATAACGAGCTGAATAGGAACATTTATTGGGGAGAATCCCTACTGTTGTTACCTATGATTTTCCAGGCCTCAACACATCTCTGTTAGAGTCTATTTCCTTAGGCAATCCATGCAATTTGAAAATCTCCTTCATGAATATTTTTCTAATGTCATCAGTCTTATGCATAGATTTAATAGGTATAAAATGTGCTATTTTCGTCAACTTGTCCACCACAAGCATGATGGAATCATGTTGTCTACAAGTCATTGGAAATCCTCTAGTAAAATCTATGGAAATAACTTCCCATTTCCATTCTGGAACCGGCAAAGGATGCAACAAACCTGCAGGGTGTTGATGCTCAACCTTTACAAGCTGAAATTTCATGCACCTTGAAACATACTTGGCCATGTCCTTTTTCATTCCCGGCCAAAAATACTGCTTTCTGGCTATAGAAATCGTCTTCTGATATCCTGGATGACTAGAATATGGAGCTTGGTGGATCTCTTCCATAACCATTCTCCTCAAATATGATACATTTTGGATATAGATTCTGTTCCTATAAGTAAGAAGTCCATCTTCTTCCAATTTATATCCCTCATACCTCTTCTCAAGACTTTGCTGCTGCAATTTGTCTTTTACCTGCTCATACAATTCATCTCTAGCAACATGATCACCAATCGGCCGCCTCAACTCCGAATGGAAAATACTAATGGATGCCACATGCATTTCTTGCACCTTCCTGCTGAGTGCATCAACTACCTTATTCTCTTTTCCTTTTATGTGCTTGATTTTGAAATCAAACTCACATAAAAACTCCAGCCATCTAGCTTGCCTAGCATTTAATGTTGGCTGATCAAACAAGTATTTCAGACCACAATGGTCTATCCTTAGCTCAAATCTTCTACCCATCAAGTAATTCATCCACATCTTGAGAGCATGTACTGTGGCTGCAAGTTCTAGGGCATGAGTAGCATAGTTCTTCTCATGCTCCTTCAACTTTATTGACTCATAACAAATCACGTGGTTGTCTTGCATAAGGACTCCTCCAAGCCCTTGTCCGCATGCATCAGTACACACCACAAAATCCTTTTCTGGGTCTGTAATATTCAAGAATGGTGCACTCATGAGAATATTCTTCAACTACTGGAAGCTTTCTTCACACCTCAATGTCCATTCGAACTTTATTCCCTTCTTTTGAAAAGAAGTGACTGGATGTGCAACCTTGGAGAATCCTTCAATGAATCTCCCATAGTATCTTGAAAGCCCCATAAAAGATCTTACATCTGTCACATTTCTTGGAGTAGGCCAATTCATAATGTCCTCAATCTTCTTATGGTCTACAGATATACCCTCATCTTATATAATGTGACCCAAATAATGAATCCTATCTCTGTAAAAGTCACACTTACTCAACTTTGCATACTATTGATGCTCCCTGGGCAATTGTAATGTCAATCCCAAATGCTCTTCATGCTCCTCCTCATTCTTATAATAAATAAGAATGCCATCAAGGAACACAAGAACAAACTCGTCCAAATACCTGCTGAAGACACTATTCATAAGGCACATGAATGTAGCTGGTGCATTTGTGAGACTAAATGGTACCACTACAAACTCATAGTGTCCATACCTTGTCCTGAATCATTTCTTATGGATATCTTCATTCTTGATTCTCACTTGATGGGAACCAAACCTCAAGTCAATCTTGGAAAATACCTTTTCTCCTCTTATTTGATCAAAGAGGTCATCAATCCTAGGCAAAGGGTATTTGTTCTTTATGGTGACTTTGTTCAACTGTCTGTAATCAATACAAAACTTGAGTGTACCATATTTCTTCTTCACAAATAGAACTGGTGCTCCCTAAGGAGACACAATCGACCTGATATATTTCTTCTCCAACAACTCTTGTAGTTGCATCTTCAGCTCTAGCATTTCTGGTGTGCTCATCCTGTAGGGTGTCATGGACAATGGTGCTACTCCTGGCACAAGTTCAATTGTGAAATAAATGTCCCTCTTTTGAGGAAGCCCTCGAATATCAACAAGAAACACATTCCTGAATTCTTGCAACACATGGAAGTCCCCCAACCTAGGAGTTTCATCCTCTGTTGCCTCCAAAATATGAGTTGCATACAACTGGTAACCTTTCCTATAGAACTTCTTCAACTACATTACTGGAATCTGTCTAACAGAAAGCACCTTTGGAATGCCTCTCACAACCCTTGGGTTCCCTTCTTCATCCAAGCACTCAAAGGTTTTATTATAAAAATCAAGTTTTACCCTGTGAGATTCTAACCAACCCATTCCAATGAGAACATCATAGGAACCAAGTGGTAGAATATTCATATCTACACAAGTGACCAATCCACTCATAACCAATGGACATTTCTCTACCACTTCACTAACTTTCCTCTTAGTTCCAGTGGCTAGCTGAACTAACCAAGATTTCCTATGCTTTACCTTCTTAAAAGCACAAATCTCCACTACTCTAGGATTAATGTAACTGTGAGTATAAATAGGGTCAATCAAAATAGAAATAGATTGCTCAACAATCTTACCTACAACTTCAACCATAGTTGACTGGTGATTTGCTTGGCAGTCCTCGAATGCTGCATAGATATTAGGGATGACCCTTGCTACTTGAACCACTATTTTTTCCTCTTAGATGTTGTAAGCTGGCCTTGCATTCTGATTCTCAAGTGGACAATTCTTGCACATGTGGGGTCCTCCACATTTCCAACATTGGAGTGGTCCTCTGTTCTGTTGTGGTTCTCCGGGATTTTCTCCTGCCACTCTAGTTGGTTGCTTCTCTACTCGGGACGACTGCTTATGTTGATTCCTGAAGTTAGAAGGTTTGAAACCTTTCTTCCTTTTGTCAAACTTCTCATTCTTCTTGTCCTTCCATGTCTTATGATAATCAAGTTTTCCTTTTCTTTGCTCATAGCAATACTTAGCCTTCCTTATTGCTTCTTCAAGGGTTCTAGGTTCATAAAACTCAATCATGTCCTTGTAAGACTAAGGCAATCCACTTAGGAAATGCCAGATCTTCACTTTTTCATCTTTGATGTACCTGACATACCTCAAAAGTTCTAGGAACTTCTTTGCATACTCTTCCATGGTCTGTGTCCCAACCTCAACTCATGGAATTCCTTGATCTTATCATCATAGTACCTGTCGAAAAGGTACTTCTGCTTGAAATACTTATGGAACTGCTTCCATACAATCTTCCTTTCATTGATCTTCTTTACTAGCCTGAAGTGCTCCCACCATATGGATGCTCTTCCAGTCAAATTGAATATGGCTACTCTAGCCTTCATATTTCTGAAATAGTCTTGGACTTGGAAATATTTCCTCATCCCAAGAAGCCAAGCTTCAACTTCTTGTCCATTCTTTATCTCACCATTAAAGGTAGGAGGCCTTTCCTTCTTAACTTCATCACGTGAATGGTTCTTGTAACGCCTCTTCCTCTCATTCCCGTGAGATGAAGAGCTTGAATCCACAGTGGATTCTTTAGATTCAGACGACACACTAGGAGATCTCTTTATTCTTCTGGTACTGCTCTTACTACCTTCCGATCCCTAGTGTTCATCCACCTCTAGATGTCGGTCAAACTTTGCAGCATGGCTGCATTCAACTGATTTTGCTCCTTTTGAGCCTTAACCAATATTTCATTATCTGCCCTGTAACTTTGCATATCCACCCTTAGTCTTCTCATGGTGGCTGCAAAATCTGGGGGAGTCTCTTGAAATCTCCTCCCATTAGACTCTGTCTCAGCATTTCCAACTCAGACATTCCCCCCCATAGCATCTTCCTCATGCTCATAGGGATCTTGTGCATCATTCATGCTGTAGGTTCTCATGGCTGACCAAAATCCAACATTATTGATCTGCACTATGTGGAATGCTGCTCTTTGAAGGTGACTATAATTCTGCAAAATGTATTAATAAAAAAAAATTGTTAGCTGCAAAACATTGACATGAATCATACCTTACTTACCTTCACTTGGAAAAATCATACATTGACAACTTTTCCCAAAACACAAAATTTTCTTTTCACAAGAACGATTGTCTGAAGGGCACGACAGGGGGTCAAGGGGGATTGCCCCCCCTTTTTTTTTTGTAAATACATTGATTTCGTGCAATCTGGTGCATAAACATGCTGTCATTTTTCATCTTTCTAGCCCTTCAGATCTCACTGACAAACCTTGCTAAATTTCTCTATTTCGGCAAAATTTTCAAAATTTTCACTCGCTACATCGGAAATATTTTTGACTTTCACCTGCTACAATAGTTCGATCCTTGACTTCCATTTTCCGCCATCGGCTACAATTTCTTTTTCTAGATGATGCCATAGCGGCTCGACTTTCGGTTTCCAGCCGCTGTTGCGGCTTGTTCTTCATTTTATAGCCGCCGCTATGTCGACTCCGTTTCCATCTTTTCTCTGCTGCGTGTCGGCTGGAACTTAATTTTCCATCAGCCGTCGTTGTGGCTCAAACTCTAATTTTCATTCGCCGTAGTGGCTTGATCATCAAATTTCTGCCATTGTTGTTGCAGCTTGAATTTTATTTTCTTTCAACCGCCGTCGTTGTGGCTCGAAGTTTGGTTTCCACCATGTTCGTCAGCTCGTTCTTTGTCTTTAGGCCACCAATTGCACACTTGAAAATTTTCTTCCATGGCCTAAAATCCAACTTCCTTCTACCACACATCGGCTTCGAGTTTGACTTACACCCTCCGCGTAGTGGCTCGAATTTCATCTCCTGTCCATCACCGTTGCGGCTATATTTTAATCTTCCATTCGCCGCTGTAGCGGCTTACCTTCGTCGCTGTAGCGGCTTACCTTCATCGCTTCTCACCGACGTATCGACTCCCTTTCGATGACATAACTACCATCGTAGCGGTTCGCTTCTGGCCAACACAACCGTCGTTGCGGCTCGACCATTGAATCCCACCCGTTGTGTCGGCAATAAAGGAAATGGCTAGTCGTTGCTATGACTCTCTTTTGGTGAAGGAATTTGACATATCGGATGACTTAGCCAAAGTCATCCGATTTCTCCATACTTAGAGAAATTTTCAAATTTTTTTTCTGATGGCTTGAGTTCAATCAGAGGTTACCCTCCTCTGTTAGTCGATTTTATTGGCCCATAAAGGCCCACTACTATAACCTGAGAGCTCTCATACCAATCTGTCACGTCCCCACCCTTCTACTGGTGAGAGGATGTAACTATAATGCTGACAATACGGAAAAAAAATTAGCCCCATGAACATGATATAAAATGCATTGGAAATAAAAATACACAGATGCATAAATTACTATAAAACAACAGAAGCATTTACCTTTCATTCAACACATTAACATTTTCATCATATTTATAAATCAAACGCTATTTCAAGGATTTAAGCACAAGAATACTTATCTTAGAAGAAGCTTGTCCTATAACCAGCTATGTCACTGCAACGTTCCACCCAACCATAGGCCAATGTGCTCATCAATCACTCAACAACATTGCGACCCTCGAGCTAGGCATGATTCCGCAAGGAATAAGGGGAAAATAACAGGCTCACACGTAGCCAAGGATACACAAAACTTAGCCAAGCCAACACAGTTGGGTTTATTAGGCTAACAGGGAGCTGGAAAGGTTGGCCGCTAATCTAGTGAGCTCAATCTAAGAGCTATGTACACCTGCACCAGAACTAGCCTGAATTCTAAGACATCCACACACACACCCAACACAAGGAAGGATCCCCTTCTCTACTATGCAGTCCCTCGGGCCATGCCTTCCCTTCCAGTGCTATTCAGGGGGTGCAGAGAAGAAAGTCATCCTTGTAGCTTTGTCTCTGAGTCTCCTACACACAATAGGTTTATCAAGCAGGCTCAGACCCAATTTCCACTCCAAAAACAGTTCAACCAAAACAACAGAGGCATACACAACAATTTCCAGGTCTGGGATTGATGAAAATCGACTTGGGAGCCAAAAATGATTTTGCAGATGGGTAAACCAACCCCCTCAGTATCAATTCGAATTCCAAATTCGTTTATAGCCCTAACGTGGCCAAAACGAACTCAATCGATACCCAAAATTCATGGCTCTATTTCCCCCCATTAGCTGTGCAACTCTGATGCACGAAATTCCCTAACCATGGAGAGGTGAAAACAACACAGAAACGACCAAGAGTGATCCCAATCATTGAGCATTAACAAAAACACTTCCCAGCCCTAGGAAAAATGAATAACACAGTAGAGAACATGAATGGTGAATTCTAAGAGCTTTAAAATCATGGGGAATTCCAAAAACGCGAATGGTTTCACACAAAGGAAGTTTAGAATGCCTGAGAGAGCTCATGTGAAGGAAAAATGGTGATAAAAAACATCAAAACATGAAATCATGGTAGAATGGCATGCATTTTTGGGATTTTACTTGCCCAAGGAGTCAAACCGCATTTCCCAAAAACTGATGGCTTCTCCAATTAGAATTTGGACTGTCATACCTTGCCCATCCCATGCAATAACTAACTCAACCAATTTCTGGCAGTAATAAATGATTGGGTGTATAAGACAAGAAAGGTAGTTGACATTTTTAATGGGTTCTCCCTTTGACATTTTTATTTTCCCCATTGGCCCTAAAGGTTTGAATATTCCCCCCCTTATCCTTAGGAAATCATGCCCCTTCTCATTATTATTGCATTGACATAGATGGTTGTGGGTTTTTAATTAATTACATATTTACATGATTATTTAAAATCATAATCGTGGTGGGGATTTTGACATAGCACAAAATACCTTCAGCATCGATTTAATCGTCGGAACATAAAATGATAATCCATGTTGGGGATTTTCCCTGTAGCTCCACACCATGATTAATTACAATATATACATCATATACATTTAATGCAAATGGGGTCAAAACCAGGGTGTTACATGTTTCTTTAGGTTTTCACTTTCTTGACTTCTTGAGAGATGCATCTTCATCAAAGGTTACATCCCTTCTATATGATGGTAATCTTGTATATAGATTCTGAAGGTATTGGAGATCTCATAGTACCCAACAAATATTCCTTTCTTTCCAGAAGGATCCAACTTGGTTCTTTTCTCTTTTGGTATATGAACAAACAATGGACAACCAAATATCTTGAGGTGACTTACCTCTTGTTTCTTGCGTGTGAGCATTTCTTCCGGGATATTGAATCCAAGTGCAATATGGGATATTCTGTTATGTACATATACTGATGTTCTTGTTTCTTCATCCCATAAGTACATAGGAAGATCTTGATCATGGATCAAGGTTTCTTCTGAGTGACCTCTCATTTCATTCACGCCACCATCTAGTGATAGATAGATCTTCTAGAGAACATATTCTTAAACTTCTACTTTTGCTAACTTCCTGAGAGGTTTTCTTCTTCTTCTTTTGCTAGGTTAGCATGATGTCTTTTGTTATTCTTCCTCTTAAGTTCTTCTTTCTTTGTCGAACAATTTCTAGAAATGTATCCTATCTTATCACAGTGGTAACATTGATAAGAGGAGAAATATTTATGCTTATAATCTCCCCTTTTAATTATTTTTAAACTTCTTAGAAGGATAAGATCCCTTATGAGTTTCCTTCTTGAAACAATGCTTTCCTTTTCTTCTTCTAGTATGAGTAGCTAGAGCATGGTCATAATCTCTAGGTAGTGCTTCTCGGTTAGCTACTCTAGCTTCTTCTTGAACACATTATTCCCATAGGATATCAAATTTTAGGCTTTCCTTCCTTGCATAGATTGTCTGGATGAAGGAGTCCCATGATCTAGTACGACCATTGAGAGCGGTCAGTACTAGTTCAATTTTATCAATCTTGTCTTCAATTGCTTCTAGTTTTTCTTTGAATTGAGAGACCCTTGTGAAGTATTCATGGATAGATTCACCCTTGCTAATATTCGTGCTTTTGAGTTGGGATCTCAAGTTCATCTTCCAGTTGATGTTTCTTCCTTCATACATTCTTGATAGGGCATCAAACATCTCCTTAGGTGTATCCTTAGAGGATACTTGAGGAATCAGGTGATCCTTGATTGAATCAGCTATGACCCTCTTGGTTCTAATCATATCTTTCTCATACTTTTCCTTTTCTTCATTTTCTTTGAGCTCCAACACAACTCGCTTGATAAACTTTACAAGATCATTCTCTTCTAGAATGAGTTATATTCTATATTTCCAAGCACGGAATTTTTCTATACCTTCCAACTTATCATCAAGCTTAGTGCTTAGATAAATCTTATCCCAGAGATCAGAAAATGACAAAAAATGAAAATTTCTCAGAAATGAAAACTATACTCATGAAAAGCTGCACTTGACTGAGGCAAGTATGATGGTACAGTTAGTTTCTGAAGAATCCAAATTCTAACTGTTGAAAGTGGACTTGCAAGATCCTAGACTGCAATTTTTGTTCTTTTTCTAGTTTTTTGGTTTCAATCCAAACTAGGGATTGACTTTCCAGAGGATCTTCCCACTGGAAAAATTTGATCTTAGTGCCAAAATATGCACCTAGGAGGGGCACACTTGCCTATGTCACTTGCAATAAAAAAATTCACTTTATTAGAAAACCCTAATTTCCTTGTCTGGAGGAGAGAGAGATTTATTTCATGAAAGCTTCTCTTTTCAGGCTAGCTCTGATACCATGTTAAATTTTCTATGCTGTCATAGATTAAGTCCTAAATTTATTAGCATTTAATACATTTTAATAATAACAACATGAATATGATCACTAAAAGAAACACAATCATAAGGTACACACCAATTTACCCTAGGAATCCCTAAAGGGAAAAACCCAACAAAACTTCCTCAATATAGATTACCGGTATGCAATGAACAAAGAACAAGGTCTCATCAGGTGAGAGACCAAATCCCAAGCATAATATCCAAAACACCAGACAATAGTCCTCCTCCTTCTCTTTCTGTCCTTCTTTCTCTCTCTCTCTCTTGCAATACAAGTGTGTATAAATGAGGGAGGGAAGCTCCCTATTTATACTAGTTTCCCAACTGACATTTTACCTAACTAAGCCAACCTACCTAGGTAAAATTCACAATAATAATTATATTCATCTTTCCTGGGTGCTTTTGACCTGACTTACAACTAAGGGTTTACCTCATGACATTTACATGACCTTTTACATCAGTAACATCTCCCGAAGGAGGAATAATAATAATGTGAAGTGCAAGTAGAATATTATTCAAAGTTACATTATTTCAACATGGAAAACACGAGAAAGAATCACTCTCTTTTCTTCGGAATTGAGAAGAGTATTCTCAGGTATAGGTTTATCACTTTTCCGGACCTGAGGGAATAAATTTACGGAAAAGGAACACCCGGTTTGAGCTTAGTTTTCTCTTTTTCATGCTCTGGACCCAAACATGAAAAAGATTCCGAGTGTACTTTGTGTCTTTGTCATGCTCATTAAACACTAAAGAACAAAGCAATGAGTTTATTGTTGTAAGCCCCATTTCTCGTAACCAAATGGATCTTTCCGAGTGATCTTGCTTTCCTTCACACTCGTAAAACTCAAGCTATTTTATACTGTTATGGAAGGAGCGTTGGGTAGGTGGTAATTTAACCTTTTTCGGACCTCCCTGACTAAGTACGAAAAAGGTTCACCTTTTCTTCTTCGGAAGTTAAGAGAGTTCTTCTGTGGTTTGTTTTATACTTTTTCGGCCTCAGGAGACTAAATTGGACGAAAAAGGACCCCCCTGGAGTCTTCTTTGGCATTTTCAGACTCTCTAAATGTGAAAATACCACATGAGCATGTACTAGTTCGGGCTCATTAAATCCACGGATCGGTGTATCAAGCATTATTTTCCCATCTCTTCAAGCTTGTTAAAAAATGAAGAGGGAACCGAGTTGGCTTTCCTGGACTCGTTAAAACTTAACAGGGAAGGTAAGGAAGAAGTTTTCTCTTGTTTTTAGTTATGGCAGCTTGTCATCCTTGAACATAGCACTCTTTGCCTTCCGATATCCATGCTTCAGTATACACTTGTGTTCAGCTATCACTTTGAGTCTTGACTCCTCCTCTTGTCCATTATACCTGGGGAATCTGCTAATGTCTCCTACATGACAGATAAATCTAGTTGTTTTATCTATCCGTTGTATGCTTCCTTGGGTCATCTCTGTGTCGTGCTCACTGTTCAAGGATTATACCTAATGTTTGATCTATCACCTGATCCTATTACTGTTATATTTGTTATCCCTTTACTTGTGTCTCCCTTCTTTGGCCCAGTTCCTAGTCACTCTTGTGATCTGTTGGAGGATCTATTGCCTTCCCTATCACAGTATGGTTCCGTTTCAGTACTTCCTGATGACGAAGACCTAGAGTTTTGACGATAGTACCTCTGGATTCACTTTCATCATTGGTGAACTCCTTTGCTTCAGTTGTCAATTATCATCTATTGGTTGACAAACTGTTGACTCCTTTCCATGTTCGACTTCAGCTTCCCTTATTCACATGGATTGGATTGTACTGGTTCTTTGGGATCTTTTATGAAGACCTTAGTTCCTCACTCATGAACTAAGTTGCCCAAGACTATGTTCCATTTCTATATCCAACTTCCAGATCTTTGAAGACTCATCATTATTGTATTGTGGCTTTGCTCCACCTTTGTAAATACGTGGTTTTACCCGTATCATATGATGTACTCAAATATTGTAAAGGAGCTAGTGTTCCAGTAAATTGAACATAGCATCCTCAGATGTAACTTTGTATCTGACATTACTATGTATTTGTTTCAGGTACTCCTTCTGCTCCACTGGATTTCTGAGTTTCTCCTGAGTTAAATATTATAATGTATTTCGGCCATCGTTCCCCTCTGACCTCACACATTAGGGGGCATCTGTTATACACCTGAATGGCACCTCTCCGTCCGAGTGCTGATATCCCCCATGTCGGCACACAAAAGGACACTTATGGATTGAGGTTGCCCATATTCACTATACCTTGGCTTATGATGAAGTACATTCCCTATATACCCAGCTGGTTACTTTGTCATTTTGCCATGTTGAGTTGTCTTCGCGACTCTCTATATTGAAAAATTGCGCATCATCATTCGCGAGTCTCCTACACAGCAAGTCGCGAATCCTTGTATTCACGGGTTGCTTCTATATAGTCACGAATCACTCGCGGGTTGCTCTACTACAGATCCACGAATGGTTTCCTCAACATTAAAACATAAAACCACACGCTAATGGAAGATTAGTTTACTCATTTAACTTAATCTTCTCAACTGCCACAACCTCCCTACCTTCGAGAACTGCCTCATTTCATCCATATAAATAGAGGCCTTGGGGAAGGGGTTTGATAGTCATACTTGGAGAGCAAAGTTATGCTGGTGGATTGTCTACAGAAATCTTTGGAGTAGAGAAACTCAGAGTCCTTTGGTGACAGAGGAGTCCTTGTTCAGACATTGGGTTGTAACCTAAACTCTTTCTATTATTGTTAATAAAGATATTACTTCTTCCATATGTGTTTCATATCTTGTAGATTGGTAAATGTTTACATTTCAATATGATATATGATTTGCCTAACCTGCATCTATATATATGAATCATCTTGTATCTGGAAGAGTGTTTATTAACAGGTGAAGGATGAACTATCCTGGAGACTTTGGAAGTGGATCAGAGAGGGAGAAGATAGCAAGGATCAACCTTTGTTTAATACAAGTAAGTCCTTCTACTTTCCTATTTCCTATTCTGTGATTTTAGATTCAAACTGTCTACAAGTAATGAGTATGTTGGTAACCCCCCAGACCTAGGTTATTAGGTGAATTATCCTGTATAACAGAACTGGCGACTCCGCTGGGGAAGCCTAGTCTGCTTTAGGTCTTTTTCTGTTTTCCTGACCAGTGTTTGCTTGAAGTCTGCTTGTGATTTTTATCCTGCTTCTTAATTAATTCAGCATTTGAAAGTCTTGGGTTTTTTCTCTGTTTTTGAGAAATTTTTATACCCATTCGCAGGTTGTCCTTCTGGATAGTCACGAATATCGAGTTGCATTCGCGGGTTGTTCCATTGAATAGTCGCGAATCATTCACGACTTGCACTGCTAGACAGTCGTGAGTACTCCTGGAAACTGGGATTTCTGTGTGAAAGTTTGCTTGTTCTTTTTCCTGTTATAAGTCCTGTTTTCTAAGAAGATTTTCTTTAAGAGTGCTGTAGAGTTGTTTGAATGTCTCAGGTGATCACATCTTAGTGATTTTGAAATCCCTTGAGTCCTTTTTTACTTGTTTTATTTACTGTTTGCATCTTGAAGTTTTCTGGCCTGTTTGGGTTGTTGGTGAGAGTGCCTGAGTCTAGATCAGTGATCAGGGTCTTAGACTTTGTCTTTCTAGTCTGCTTTCTGTCAATTATTGGTCTACACTTGCCTGTTTAAAGTCTGCATTGATTTTGTGTCAATGCTTGCACCCAAGCTAGGGTCCTAGCCTGCTTTTCTTGCTGGTCTTTTGGTCCTGTTTGCCTATTTACTTCAGTTTGTAGTTTTTTATACAGTCTATAAGTATCAAGTTTACTCAAGCAGTGCATTGTAGATGCATAGTACTTTTTTTGAGCATTTTTTAAAGTGAAAAACAAAACATAGTTAATCTTTTGCATTGTAATTTTTGCATAAAGTAGTGTTTGTTTCAGTTTAAAAAATATTATCTCAGAAAAATACAAAAACATAGGCTAGTTTCTCTTATTAAGTGCTGTTAATTCATCAATACATATCTGAAAAAATGAAAAGAAGTTTATTTTATAGTGTTAGTTTGCTTTAAATGCACTTTTACTTTCATTTATTTTCTGCTGAGTCAAAACATCATACAGTCCATCACTTCCACTTCCTTTGAGTAAAAAACAGCCCTTAAAATTAACGCATAAATTTAAAATTTATTAGTAAGTTTTTATTTTTAGGGCCTTTCACCTACTAGCTTAGGCTAGATTTGTGGGCTAGGGAGTGTAAACTTCCCACAAATTATAAACTCAGACGTAGTGGACTATTCATTAGGTAAATCCTTGGTTCGATCGCTGTATCTGGGAAGCTCCTCTCAAACGAGAGTTAAGCACTAGGCCGTGTGGAGGCTTGGACAAAGGGGATAACCCCCCGAATCCTTGTCAAAACATAACCCAGGACTTTTACGCATCTGGGGATTCTGCCCTAGGCAGAGTTTCGGGCTCAGCTACCCTGCCCATGCGTACGAGTTCGGCTTGCGACTGTCCCCCCAGACAGTAGGTATTGTCAAGGTAGCCTTAGTCTCTTGTCTTTTTAGGGCTCATACCCAGGTAAACCGGAAGGTTATTTCTGGTTCACCTTGAATGGACTTGGAAGGTAACCCTTGTGGAAAGTGTAGGAGGGCGGTTGGGTGATTCCTCCGCTTGTGCCTAAGAACCCCTCAAGGATGCCAAGTAACTGTTCATCAGCTTTCTTCTGGAAAGCATATCTTTATAGCCTGTTTTGATTGCTTGAGACTCTAGGTTATTTTTAGTGTATGCTTTGTGGATCTGCTTGTGTTTAGTTGGCCTTAGGGTGTGATTTTTTATAGTCTTAATTCTGGAGGACCAACTGCTTAGAAGGTCAAGAAGGTTGAGAAACCTTCCTCCTCTCACACCACTGGAACCTCCACCTTTACCCCAAAGGCGGAGGTTAAGCACAGGTGGTTCTTTTGAACCAGTAGGAGTAAGTGAGGTTCTTGGTGAACCAGAATTAATAGCTAACCGCTTTGACCTTGACACAGTTGAGATAGAGGAATTGCAAGCTGACGAGTTTGCAAGAAATTATAATACCCCCTTGACTGATTTGAACGAT